>VMDO01001326.1:191852-216151 GCA_007922755.1 Pedetes capensis | reverse complement strand
ATCACATTAAAAGAGGGGGAGGGAAGATAAGAATGAGGTCAATACAAATGGACTAAAAATCGCATGTAATTGTTCTAACAAGATAGAAACAAAGACCACTACAGGAAAAGTTTCTATCTTAAACAGAAATGGAACCCAAGGACATATAGAAAAATACTATATAGTAAAAGATAGAGAAGACTTGGATGGGAAACTTAGACAGGAAGGGGGGAGGGGGAAACATAGAGGAGGGTAAGGGGTAACCTATATGAATAATGCTTATCAAATTGCATATATGAAAATTGTCACAACGAAAAGCATGTCAAAATGAATCACATTATGATGTACATTAAAAATTTCTAATAAAAAAAAAATGGGGCTGGAGGTGCAGCTCAGTGGCAAAGCACAGAAAAGAAAAAAAAGAAGATAAACTTTCAACTTTGCTTAACAGCATTTTAAAAGAGAAATGTTCTTTCAAATTTCCTCAAGTCAATAATATTGCTAATTACTCTTTTATCACAAATATTTACTGATCTATTTACTACATGCCTTCAGCCATACCACTGTGGCCTCCGATCCTGTCAGAGCTCAGAAGCTAAGCAGGGTTGGACCTGGTTAGTTCTTGGATGGGAGACCACTTGCGAACACCAGGTGCTGTAGGCTTGGGAGAAGGACGCAGCAACCCACTCCCAAAAAACTATTAGCCATTGAAAACTCTATGAATAGCAGAGAAATACAGACAATACTGTTTCATCTGTTGTACATAGGGTTGCTATGAGTCAGGCACCAACTCAACAGCACCTAACAACAACATTTACTATATACTATTAACTGTCTGGGGCTGGGATTTAGCTCAGTTGGTAGAGCACTGCTCCCGGGTTTGATTCTATAACACCACAAAAATGGGAGAAGGACGTAGTAATCCACTCCCAAGGCAATCCTGGAAAACAATTAGCCATTGAAAATCCTATGAGGATCACTATGAGTTGGATGGCACCTAACAGCAACAACAATTAACTGCCTGAAGCCATACCATCCTGGCTTCTGATCCCATCAGGTCTTGGAAGCTAAGCAGGGTCACTCCAGGTTAGTACTTGGATGGGAGACTGCCAGGAAACACTAGGTGCTGTAGGCTTGGGAAAAGGACGTGGCAGCCCACTCCCTCAAAATATGAGCCATTGAAAACCCTATAAATAGCAGAGAAACACTGACAATAGTGGCATGCATGACACAGTATCGAGTAGTATTTCATCTGTTGTACATGAGGTTGCTATGAGTCGGACCTGACTTGAGGGCACCTAACAACAACAGACACTTAATTAGAATCTTAGTCTCTGGCAGAGAACATAACCGAGTCCCAAATCTCCTGGACCTTACAGTTTTGGTGTTAGCTGCTGTTCAGTTATCCACTGCTCCAAAAGAAACCATCTCAAAACCTACTAGTTTAAAACAATTGTTTGGTATTTCTCGTGGTTCTGCTGAGTCTGCAGTGGGAGGTCAACTGAGTGGCTTTCCCTTGAAATCTCTCATCTATTTGAATTAGGGTTGGTGTCATCTGAAGACTCGCCTGGGCTGGACATTCAAGGTGGCACATCCTATGGCAGCAATTGATGCTATCTGTTGACTGAGAGTTCATCTAAGGCTGCAAATAAGAGCATGTATAGGCTGGCTGTCCATGCCACATGGGCTTCTCATAGCATAGTGATTGGCTGGGTTTCAAAAATAAATATTGCCAGACAAAGGAAATGAAAATGTCAGGTTCTTCAGGCTGGGTCCCAGAAATTGATAGAGCATCAGTTTTTTATTCTATTTTGTTAGATCAGTCATAAAACCTTCCTTGTTTCAAGGGTAGGGAACCTAGGCCACACCTCTGTGTGGGAAGATATCAAAGCCCTTGTGGCCATTTTTGCCCTTTTTAGGGCATCACCAGAAATGCATGATGTCAATTTGTGTCATTTTGGTGATGTTAACTTTGATAGCTTGGTTAAGGTGGCCTCTGCCAGATTGCCATGATAAAATTATTATTTTCCCTCTTGTAATTAATAAGCTATTGATTAGGACAAGGCATGAGAGGTTCAGGAAGTGCTCTCTATCTTGAGCTGGGTGGATATTGCATTATACACACATGTGCAAATACATCAATCCATACATGTTAAAATAAATCATTTAACATAATTCAGTGTATTACATTCAATATTTAGTAAAATTTTTAAAAAATCAAATTCACCACCTTCACTTTCTTATCTTCCCCTTCCTACTTTAGTTGGTTATTTTGACAGTGGTTCCACTAATTCTGTCCATTACAAAGACTGTAAAACTCAGACTTCTGACTGTTCTCTAATTCACCCCACCCTAGATTCCTCCCTCAGTCACGACTCTCTATAATTCATTTTCCAACTGACGCCCAGACTGATTTTTCAAAAAAATCGCAAATGTGAAAATGCTATATTCCTTGCTTAATTCATCTCATCATCCTGATGATAAAATCTAAGTTCCTTAAATTATAAGAAGCTCTGTGCCTACTTAATCTTTTCACATGCATTTCCCAATGTGAACACCAGCTGTCCTGTTTCCTACTGAGATATGTAATTACCTATCACCTAAAATGCAAAACAACTCTCCAGAGACTTATTGAAGAGTAATTTAGTTCAATTCTAGTTAGTCAATATTACTGATTATTAATTGGGCACAAGAATAAACATAGCATTTGATCTCTAGTTGAGATAAGAGACATGTACAATTTAGGGCAAACCTTGATAAGTGCCCTCGAAAGCACAAAAACAAAGCAATGAGGAGTGAAAGTAGGGAGATATGAGAGCTCTGCTGAGCAGGACATATTTGTCTTAATTGATGCTATTGTCCCAAGGAGAAGGAAGCAGCCATTTAAGAAGAAAAATTATGTAAGTATAACTAGTTCACTGAAGAACTCAAGTTCCCTGCAAGCCCATTCCCTTTATGTGGATGGCACTTTTGATAGCTATACATAGAAGGTCTTCCACTCTCTGTGAACACAATCATGTTTCCTGAGAGGCTATTGTAAGTATTCACGTTTTGTGTGGTTTTGATTTTTCTATGCTGGTAGGTATTGTCCTGCATTTTTATTTTCTGCTTGCAGAGCATTGCTGTGTAGCTAATACAGTGAAAGCTCAGACTCTGCTGTGACACTCATTATGGGGCTTTTGTTCAGAGTCTGATACCCTGAACAGAGCTCATTAACATTTATAGAGAAGGTGTGACGACAACCTTGAAGTCTGAGACTCCTGTTTCATTTGACCCTACTGTCCTTTTTATACCTAGTATTTATATTTATGTACATTGGAATCCTTTGATTCCAATATACATAATACATTATATAGCTGCTAATATAATAATATTTGGGAGAAGGACTTGGCAACCCACTACCAAAAATAGACTTGCCATTGAAAATCCTGTGACAAGCAGAGAAGCACTGACAAAATGTTTCATTGTACACAGGGTCGCTATGAGTCAGATAACTACTGGACGGCACCTAACAACAACATTATAATAATATAATATATAGCTGCTATAGAAGAGGCAACTGTATTAGCTTGCTCCAGCTATAAAACAAAACACCACAGACTGGGTGGCTTAAACAATAGAAATTTATTTTCTTGCAGAATGGAAGGAAGGTTGAAAATTTGAAGGATGGAACTCTGAGATCAAGGTGTTGGGAAGGTTGGATTCTTCTGAACAATTCTCCTTGGCTTGTAGGTGGCTGTTTTCTCCTACATCTTCACATGATCTTTCTGCTACTCCTGCTTATATTCTAGGATTTTCTTCTAATGAGGACAGCAGTTATTGGATGAGGGTTCACCCACTCAACCAATTACCTCATTAAAAGCCCTGTCTCCAAATACAATCACATTCTGAGAAATTGGATGTTAGGACTTCAGCATATGAATTTGGAAAAGAGGGGGGACTCACAAATCAGCCCATAATACCAAACTATGTCAATTTTTAGCTGTGTACAGTTATTTTTAAGGATACAATGTGATCTTGATGTATTTTTGCTTTGCATAAGGGTTAGGTTGGTTTATTTTGCAATTGAGACTGCACATTTCTGTTTGTGATAACTGGGACCTCTGCTCTTTGAAGGATTGTATAGCACTGGATGGTGTTAAGATCAGTTTCAAATCCTTTATTTTGCAGGTTCAGATTCAACAGTTAAAAGCAGATAGTATACCATGGGTAACCCAGTGTCCCATTCCCCACTTCACCATGCAATGTTTCATTTACCTTCTAATAAAACTTAATTTTCTGAAGATGACCTAGGGATACTGTAAGATTTTAGAGGTTTATTTTTTTGTCATCAGAAATAAAATATTATTAGATGTAGTTTGGGTTTAGGCCTTCTAATTGTATTCTGTTGTTGTTGTTAGGTGCCACTGAGTTGGGTCCAACTCAAAGTGACCCTATGTACAACAGAAACGAAACACTACCTGACAATATGCCATGCTAGGCACTATGTCAGTGCTTCTGTGCTATTCACCGGGTTGTAAATAGCTGATTGTTTCAGAATTGTTTTGGGGAGTGGTCTGACAGGTACTTCTCTCATTTTTGCACGACTGGGGGCTGAACCTGGGGCCTCAGAGTGCACAGAGCAAGCATTCTACCAACTGAGCTCAACCTCAGCTGAATTGTGTTCTAGTGCTTTGAAATATGTGCAACCTGTATTGATTACATGCGGGAGTTTTACATGAGGGATTTAGAAGTTATAGAGCAAGGCACACTTGAATTTAAATGTCAGATTCCTCACCCATAGGAAAGTTACTTAAACATTCTCAATTTTGTTCCCCCAACAACAAAATTCTCCCTCTACTTATACAGCTGCAAGATTATATCAAAATAATAAGAAATAACTAGTTGATATTCATGATCTTCCTAACAAAACAAAAAACAGTGAAAATTACCATACTATAATTGTCATGATAAATTGATTTCTGACTCTTTGGAACTTCTTTTTTCTTGCTATTATTATCTTCATGGTTCTGTAAGCTCAAATCCTCCTTATTTCAGATATTCTCCCATAAACTTTTATTATAATTTTGAAATATTATCAGAATTTATAATATAGTTTATGAGTATAAAATAAAGTGGTTTCATCTATTGAAAGTTCAATCAATTGAAAGGAAAGAATAAAATTCTGTAAATATTATATGTATATGTATATATTTTGAGGGGGGCTGAGGCTTACCTCAGTTGGTAGAATGCTGCTCCTCATTCTCTGGGTTTGATCCCCGGCACTGCAAAAATGGGAGAAGGATGTGGCAATGCAATCCTGAAACAATTGAAAACCCTATGAGGTTCAGTAAGAGTTGGACCTACCTTGAGGACACCTTGTTGTTGTTAGTTGCCTTAGAGTCGGTATCTGACTCATAGCGACCCTCATAGGGTTTTCAATGGCTGAGTGCTTCCGGATTGCCTTGGGAGTGGATTGCCAGGCCCTTCTCCCATTTTTGCGGTGCTGGGAATTGAACTCGGGGCCTCTGAGACTGCAGCGCAGCGCTCTACCCACTGAGCTAAATCCCAGCCCCTAACAACATATATGGCAATCCACTCCCAAGGCAATCCCGAAACAGTCAGCCATTGAAAACCCTATGAGGGTTGCTATGAGTCGGATACCGACTCGACAGCACCTAACAACAACAACAATATATATATATATATATATATACACATATATATATGTATATATATATATATGTATATATATTATTTTATTTTATTTTTTTTAGTACTGGAAGGAACCCAGGGTCTCTCACATACTTTGAAAGTGTTCGGCCACTGAGCTACATCTCCAGCTCATTTAAAATTTTTATTTTGAGAGGGAGTCTCTAAGTTATGTGGGCTGCCCCTGGCCTTAATTCATGATCCTGCTGCCTCAGCCTCCCAAGTCACTGGGATTACAGATGTGCTGTAGCAATATATATACTATATATATATATATATGTGTGTGTGTATGTATGTATGTATGTATGTATTTGGTACTGGAGGTTGAATCCAGAGCCTCATGATTGCATGCTTTGCAAATGCTGGACCACTGAGCTGCACCCCCAGCCCAATTTTCCACTTTTTGATACAGGGTCTCATTAAATTACACAGACTGCCTCTGGCCTCGAACTTGCGATCCTCCTGCTCCACTTCCCGAGTTGCTGGGATTACAGGTGTGCACCACCGTGCCCAGTTCAGCAATATTTTAATTTAAAAAGAATGTCAGGCTTGATTTGTGATAACTTTATCATGACAGATATTATGAGATATAAGACATTGAAAACATTACTTTTTAATTATCTAACTCGATGCATACTGTTATATTGTCATATCCATCATTTGGAATTTTATTACTTGACAGGACTAGACAAGAGCAAATCATTAAAAAAAGTGACTTTTAAGAAAATAATTTACTAAACTGGGCAGCCCACCCTAAAAACAATCCCAAAACAATCAGCCATTGAAAATCCTATGAATAGCAGAGAAGCACTGACATAGTGCCCACCATGGCACAGTGGCAGGGAGTGTTTTTTTCTGTTGTACATAGGGGCGCTATGAGTCAGGCCCAACTCCTTGGCAACAGCAGCAATAATCTATGGGAAACCCAAAAGGAAAACTTTTTATTCCTTTGTAAAGTACTATAAACATGTAAGCCATTGAGTTTGTAATGTAATGGTGGTAATGATAGTATTACCATAGCACATATTCACAATATTTATTATTTGTTTGACACAGTGGTATGTATTTTACTTTCCTTATTTCATTGTATCTTCACAATTACTCTTGAAGGTGGCCTCTTTCGTTATTCCCAGTTTACAGGCAAAGAAACTGAATATATTAAACTGTTAAGAACTTGCTTGACAAAAAATCATTTTGTAAGTTATGGGAGAGAGGCTATCCCAGATGTGATTCCTTTCCAAAGATGAGGATTCCTTTCCTCATCTTAACCTCAGTGGTGGCAGGCTGCCTTACAATCACTTACATCTCTATTCTAGTTGTAATGCTAGGTTCCTAGTAAGCAAGAAACTTTTTAACTTTAGGGTTCGGTCTTTAGGTCTTTTTAACTTGGACTAGACCAATGTATACAGCAAAAACTCCCAAAGAGATAAATGTTAAATGGGTGTTATAACCCACAGTGTGTCTTACAGGTGAAGTAGTCATTGGGTTGGGCATAAAAGCAGAGACAGGCATTTGCTATGGAAGAAACTTGAAAATAGAGGGAGGAAATGTGAAGCCTTAGAGATAAGATAGAAAGTATGGAAATGGACAATCATATTACTAAAATCTGGGTCAATGGTTTGCCTTGCATTACTATTACTACTACTACTACAACCACTGCTACTATTAGCAGTTGTAGTAATACTGGAGGTTTGAACCTAAGGCCTCATACATACCAGGCTAGTGTTCTACCACTGAGCTGCATCCCCAGCCCATTTTTAATATTTTATCTGGAGGCAGGGTCTCACTAAGTTTCACAGGCTGCCTCTGGCCTCAAACTTGCCATCCTCCTGCCTCTGCCCTCTGCCTCCTGAGTTGCTGGATTACAAGAATGCAACACTGTGCCTGAGTTTATTTTGCTTTCTTTTATCTCATATCCCTCTGTTCCTCATGAAGAATAACACATTGTTTACTTTCACAGGCTTGGAGAACTTAGACTATCTTGGTTGGAGCATGACTCTATATTGATGGGCTCTTCTTGCTGTTTGTCTCACCTTTGATGAATCCATGCTGGTCTTTGAGATGCCCACTCATGGTTCTGCGTGGTATCCTTGGTGACAGGATGCTGATAGAAGCTTTCAAATACTGATTAATTAGACCTTCATACCTCAGGCATCTCAAGCACTCAGAGAAAGAAACTCAGCCCCTTAAAATGAGACTCCTAAAAAGACTCCTAAAGACAGGTACCACAAGCTCTCTTTTGTCTTGACATTTTATTATGTTTATTATGGCATTTTGTTGTTACGGTGATTGTGAGAGAGATAAGCATGAAAGGGGTGGTGAAAGGCTTTGCTTTGAGTAGAAGTAAATATAGATTATAGTGTCTTTTGCCAAAAGTCACTCTCATAAAATGACCTTAGCAACTCTGTCTCCTGTATCTGTGGTTACTAGCATATGTTCCATATATAATAAATACACCTAGTAAGTACATTACTCCTAGCTACACTTTTTTTTTTCTTTTGGTACTAGGGGCCTGAACCCAGGGCCTTGTGCACACTTTTTGTGCACTAGTCTTCACTCTCAACCCCTTTAAAAATTTTTTTTATCTTGAGACAGGGTCTTGCTCAGTTGCCTCTGGCCTCAAACCTGAAATCCTCCTGCCTCTGCCTCCCAAGTTGCTGGGATTACAGTCATGCACTACCACACCTGGCCTCCTATCTACTCTTTATTACCAGCATATTTCAAACTATTTCTTTATTTATATCACTTACACATCTGGTTTTAACAATGATAATTAAATCACTGTAGGGCACTGCCTAGAAAGGCAGTTCACCCCAGGGCCTATCTAGGTCCACCTGGAGGTCTGAAACTCATTCTCTGGGCAGTAACCTTTGTCCTACATCTGGGAACTCCTGGGCACTGAGATTCCAAAGATGGCACTGGCATCCAACTGCTCTCTTCAGACCCCTCAACACCTGATTGGCTGTTTCCAGACCACTAAACGGCTCCTGATTGGATCATTCAGGAACTACCCCCAATTGGTCCTATTTACAAACCCAAATTTGCATGTCTCCCCTGATTGGCCAAGGCCCATATGGAGTGGCAATCTCTGATTGGTCCCTGGCTAGGCCTTGAAAGGGATATAAGATTGGTGCATGGAGCAGTCAGGGTCCATTCCACTGACCAAGACAGATGAAGCAATAAAGAGCTGTGTTGAGGTGAGCACTTGGAATTGGTGTCTTCACGGGGAAGAAAGAAGCAAGGAGCAGTTGTGGGCATAAACCTCCGAGCTGTCCCCAGGGACTGGCGGAGTAGCCGTGGGCATAAGCCTCCTTTCCAGGTGATGTGGCTCTCTGGCTCTCAGCTCCACCTCACCAGACAGTGGGTCTTTGGTAGCTGGTTCCCTCTCATGGGCCCGATTGAGTCCAGTGGCAGGGTGATGCCCCACAAATCACAAAACATATATAAGCATATTTGACTTCTACCTTTCCTCAAGGTCAGTTCAAGTATTCTTCCTACGGACTTTTACTTTAAGCAGAATTAATTAATTCTATTAGTTTGGTCTCACATAGAGACCTAAGATTCTGGGACATGTGTGTCCCAGTTCAACATTTTAGACTGAGGGAGTTTCGAGTGGCCCAACATTCATTTCATGGAGCTTTCGTGGACTTCTGTCTTTCACAGCTGATTGAAATTGAATTTCTTTTTAGACTGACACCCTGTCAATCAGAAGTGGAGGCCATTTGGTTCCCCTCTAAATAATAATGAGTTATCAAAGATGGATACAAGCCCCCTGCCCATCTGCTATATTAACTTAGGATTTGAGAGGTGGGGGTGTGGCACACTTGGCCTAGATTTTACTCTGGCCTATTTGAGACATCAGAGAATGAGAGACAAAGCAGCTGGACACACCTTATGAGAAATACCTTTGGTCCAAATGTGAAGGTAGATCAGCAAACTTATTTATCTTCTATTTTCTGAAAACATTCCTTCCCCATTGTCAGTTAGGAGACAGAAAGAAGATCAGGTCTGTCTTGGAAAAAGATGATATGAAAAGCTGCCAAGAATTTGAAGGTGATTTAAAATGTGCATTTCCCTGGATTTTTGAGAATACTATTTGCATGGTCAAGTACTTTCATTTATCATTACAAAAGGAAAAAGGAAAAAAAATATTTTTTTGAAGCAGGGCAAGCTATAGATGAAACTACAACTACAAAGGTTTTAAAAATAATACAAATACCTGCAGCAGTATTGATTTTCTTTCATTTTTATCTCTGAAGGAATGGAGAATAGAGCTCAAGTTATTCTCCTTTTCTAAGACTCAAAACCCACTTTCACAGTAGTTTATTATTATTATTTTTATAATTACTATTATTGTGGTTGTTAGGTACCATCAAGTTGGGTCAGACTCATAGCAACCATATGTACAACAGAATGAAACACTCCCAGACACTGTACCATGCCTGGCACTATGCTAGTGCTTCTCTGCTTGTAAGGTTTTCAATGGCTGGTTATCTCAGGAAGGGGCTGCCAGGTCCTTCTCCCAAGCATTTGGCACCCTGTATTCCCAGGTGGTCTCCCATCCAAGTACTAACCAGACCTGATCTGCTTATCTTCTGAGATCTGAGGAGATGGGATGCTAGGTGGTATGGCTGTAGACTCATTATTACTATTGTCATTGTTTAGTATTTGCAAAATATCACCCCCATGTTTATTTTCAAATATTATATAATTTAACAACTTATTTATCTTTATGCATCATTTTATATACTTACGACTTTGTAAAACATGTTCTTAGGATTCCCAAAGAGACTAGAATCACAGAGACTTATTGTCTTATCTCAGAACAAGACAGCAATATTATCTAGATATTTCTATTTTTACTCTATAATGAGGACACTGAATCTAAAATTGCACACAGCCCTGGGCTGTCACATTTCTGGTTCACTTTAACCTGAATAAGGGCTTCAGATTTTCCTGGAATCAGACTTATGCGATGCCTGTTTCAAGGCAGTTCATGGCTTATTACCATCAGAATTCTGTGTTTATTTCCCATTGTAATGAAAAAGCCCTCTGGCTGTCCAACCAGCTGTAATTTTTCACCAGTTCCGAATAAACATTTCAAACTATAATGAGTCATTTTGGGATTTGATGAAGAAAACAGAATTCGAGAAAGAGTAATTTACATCTGTGCTGGCCACCCATTAAAGTTTCTCAACAAATGTGGGGGAAGCTAAAATATGTAAGGCAAAGAGATGGCTGTGATTTTCAAAATGTGAAGGAAAAGTTGAAAGAGATTAGTGGTATTCTTATGTACTCCTTGGCAAAAGAAATATGCAAAGGTTCTGCCTGGGCTGGTGCAAATGGCTGGTGTTCATGGTCAAAAAATGGTCCTTCATGGTCAAAAAATCTTCCACGAAGATGAGGTTGTATCCCCAAATCAGGGCCTAAATTTCCAACCTAGGAGCTGACTCCAGAGGATCATCCATGGTCTACTTCTCAACACTCAAAAAAATGATGAGAGTTTTGGCCTGGAAGAAAGCTAACCTGAAGAAGATGGTTTCTGTTCCAAATAGGCCTGAGTCAATGCTATGGTTTGGATGTGATTTGACTATGTCCCTTAAAGTTTCATGTGTTGTAAGCTTGTTCCCTAGTGTGGGGTGTTAGGTGGTAGAACCTTTAAGAGAAGAGCCTAGTGCAATGTAATTAGGTCATAGGGGCACTGCCTTCAAAAGGGATATGGGGTAGTCTTTTAGACTGAGGTAGTTTGAAAAAGAGTGGGTTGTGACCAAGCAGGCAACCCTACATACTTGTCCCTGTCTGCAGGTGCTTTTTTGCCATGTTGTGATGCACATTTCACTAGAGGCTGAACAGATGGGACTGCAAAATATTGGACTTTCATCCTCCCAAACTGCAAGCTAAATAAACCCCTTCACTCCATAAGGTATCCAACTGCAGGAATTTTGTTATAGTGACAGAAAATGTACTAATACAATGAACATGCTCTCTAATTGTGCTTCCCTTTAATGCCCAGAAAGTGATATCATCATTGGTGAGTCAAACTAATTGGAGCGTAGACTCCTTCATAGAGCACCAGTAAATTCAGAGTACCCTTTGAAAGAACCAGTAAAATTATCCTCCCTAAGCTGTTTTAAAAGTGTCTGTCTATATATCCAGCCTTTATTGCCTGGAAACTTCCTCACAGATAGCCTACCTGAGTCTCCTGCAGTTCTCTTTTTATCTTCTTCAATCACAGGATACATTAGTAATCAAACGGACAGTCAACATTTGAGCCTAAACGAGTCAAAATATATAACTTTAGATGCTAAACTTTGTATGGGTTTAAAGTTCTCACCTTGGAAACAGGAAATATCTTTTTGTTGTTGTTGTTTAACATTGTATATTTGGGTTATAGTGGGTTTTAGGAAGGATCAAGAAGTATGATCAGTAATGACTCATGCATGTGGATTTCCACAAGAAATGGGGAAAGGGAAGCATACAAATTCAGTAAGCATAGGATGCAAAGTGCAAAACCTCCTCGGCATTTAACATTGCCCCTTGAAGCAAGGTGTGAACCAGACCTCTGAGTAATGTTTCCCTACAGATTCCATGCCCTCTTACAGAAGAGACAATTACGCATTTGCTGAAAATTTAAAACCACTTTAAATTTCAATGCAATGGTCTTAACACAAACAGAAATGTTCTAGCTTGATTATTTAAATAAAATTTCCACTTTACAGACTGGAAATTTTTTGGAGTGTTTTGTTTCCAGTGGAATTTTAGAAAAACACTTTTTGTAAATTAAGTTAAGAGAAATCATAAAGTATTGAATTTTTCAAAATTACAGATTATAAATCATCTTAAAAACCCTGATGGCTTGTGCATATCAGATCTGTGCTTGACAGCATCTTTGCATTGCCAGAAGACTGTGGTTAGAATGCAGAAGAGAAAGAAAAAATTAAAGCAGTGATGGTGAATGTTTAAAAATGATCAGCCTTTGTTATAGAAAAGCAAACCTGATAACTATATTTTTGCTCTTGTAGTAGATAGCATCACTCACCTGAGTGCTGCAAAAGGACCCTTAGAGGACGGGTCTTAGCTGAAAGAAATCAAATTATTTTGAAAGACACAGCCATTTACATAAGAAGCTATTTTTCTTTTTTAAAATAATGTCTCTGTTGTTCACTTGGTTTATAATGATGACATGAGGCTCTTGAAAATCATTTGATTCTTATGCCTGAGGGTATGTTGAACATAAAACCTGAGACAGAGAGAAGGAAAGTACATCCTCAAAGAGCCTGACAGGAGAGAATACCAGGTTGATCTTTCAAGGTTTTGCCTTCAATTTTTTTTTTTAAGATTGTAAGATAGTTCTGCTTCAGCACACTCTGCAGTATCCCACTTTATGTGTTACCTTTAGGAAATACTTCTGCACCATAGAACACAGCTGTGGCTGCTAGTTGTGCTTGTTCAAGTAGGAGAGAAAGATTTTGTCAAGGTTTAAAAACAAAAAAACTCTAGGTAGGTGAGTCTTAGATCTTGGTGTTTCCATCTTTTGTGGTAGAGAGGTCTACTTTTGTGTTTTCCCTAATATGGAGCATAAAGAAACTGATTTTTGAATGAATGAATGAATGAACACATTGAGACCATACCCGATTTCTACATATACTGAATCCAAAATGTAGCATAACTAGAAGTAACATAACATGTTTTTCAAAAAAAACCAAAACACAAAAGGAAGAAAGAAAAGAGGAAGAAGAAGAAAAAGAAAAAGCAGCAGCAGCAATAGCAGCAATTACCCCAGAAGCACCTGAGTGCACTATGGGACACGTATAGGCCCAGCTACTTGGGAGGCTGAGGAGGGAGGATCATGTGAGCCCAGAAGTTCCAGACTAGTCTGGGCACACAGGAAGACTTTACCTCAAAACAACAACAAAAATAATTTAGTTATTGATTTATTGCAGTGCTTGGGACTAAACCCAGGACCTTGCACATGCTGGCAAGTGCTCTGCCACTGAGCTACATGCCCAGCAACAAAAAAGAACTTAAAGTGAAGGTAAGCTAAGAATTATCATTCTCCCATGTGATTTCACAGTATCACTGCCAGTTAGTGCTATAGTTGCAAGGTGCTGTACAGTTGGGTACAACTCAGATCAACCCCATGTACCACAGGAAGAAACACTTACTGACATGGTGCCAGGCACATGACCTTTTATATATTTAAGCAAATTGTTGCAGTCACTGTGTCAGTCCATCTAGTTGAAGGTCTTCCTTTTTCTTCATTGACATGCCACTCTTCCAAACATGATGTCTTTCTCCAGGGACTGGTCCCTACTGACAACATGTTCAAAATATGTCAGACATAGTCTAGCCATCTTTGCTTCTAAGGAGCACTTTGGTTGTACTTCTAAGACAGATCTGTTGGTTCTTTTGGCAATCCATGGTACACTCAATACTCATCTCCAGCACCATAATTCAAAAGCATCAGTTCTCTTGTCACCCTTATTCAGCATCCAGCTTTCACAACCATATGATGTGACTGAGAATACTATGACATGAGTCAGGTGCACCTTCATCTTCAACGTGGCATCTTTACTTTTCAAAACATTAAAGAGCTTTTTTGCAACAGCTTTTCCCAATGCAATGTCTTTTGATTTCTTGATGGCTGCTTCTGTGGGTGTTGATTGTAGAATCAAGATAAAGCAAAATCTCAGACAATCTCAATCTTTTCTTTGTTGAAGTTGCATACTGACCCAGTTGTGAGGATTCTGTTTTCTTGATGTTGACATGCAATCCATACCAAAGGCTGTATTCTTTGATCTTCAGCAGTAAATGTTTCAAATCCTCTTCTCTTTCAGCAAGCAAAGTTGTGTCATCTGCATAACACAGGTTGTTAATGAGTCTTCCTCCAAGCATTATGCTGCGTTCTTATTCATAAAGTCCAGCTTCTCAGATTAGATTATTTGCTCAGCACAGAGATTGAAGAGGTATGGTGAAAGGATAAAGCCCTGATGCACACCTTTTTTGACTTTAAACCAGACAGGTTTTCCTTGTTCTGTTTGAACAACTGCCTCCTAGTCCATGTATTGATTCCTCATGAGAACAATTAAGTGCTCTGTTTATTCACACTCTTTGCAATGTTATCCATAGTTTATTGTGATTCACACAGCCAAATCCCTTTGCATAGTCAATAAAACATTGATAGACATCTGTCTGGTAGTGTCTACTTCAGCTAATATCCATCTGAAATCAGCAATCATGTCCCTTATTCCACACCCTCTTCTGAATCAGCGTTGATTTTCTGACAGTTCCCTGTCTATATACTGCTGCAGTTGCTTTTGCATGATCTTTAGCAAAATTTTACTTGCATGAGATACTAATGACATTGCTTGATAATTTCCACATTCAGTTGCATACCCTTTCTTGGGAATCAGCACAATATGGATCTCTTCCAATCAGTTGGCCAGATAGTTGTTTTCCAAATCTCTTGGCATAAGCAAGTTAGCACCTCCAGTGCTGCACCTCTTTGTTGAAACATCTCTATTGGTATTCCATCAATTCCTGGAGCTTTGTTTCTTACCAGTTCCTTGAAGATAGTTTCTACTTCGCCCTTGAGTACTATTGGTTCCTGATCATATGCAATCTCTTGAAATGGTTGGTCACTCACCAGTTTTTTTTTTTTTGGAATTATAACTCTGTGTATCCTTTCAATCTTTTTTTGATATTTTCTGCGTTGTTTAATGTTTTCCATGTAGAATCCTTCATGATTGCCACTCAAGGCTTGAAATTTTTTCTTCAATTCCTTAAGCTTGAGAAAAACAGAACATGTTCTTCCTTTTTCTGGTTTTCTATCTCTAGGTCTTTGCACATGTCACTATAATATTTAATTTTGCCTTCTCAAGCTGCCTTTTGAAATCTTCTGCTTAGTTCTTTAACGTTGTCATGTTTCCTTTTACTTTAGCTGTTTGATGTTCAAGGGCAAGTTTCAGTCTCTTTTGACATGTAATTTGTTTTTTCTTTTTTCCTGTCTTTTAAATAACTTTTTGCTTTCATAATGGATGATGTTTTTGATGTCATGCCACAACTCATCTGGTTTTATATCATCAGTGTTTAACACATGAAATCTGTTTTTGAGGTGATCTCTGAACTCTGGTGGGATGTAATCACGGTTGTACTTTGGCTCTTGCACACTTATTCTAATTTTCTTCATTTTCAGGTTGAACTTGGATATGTGGAGTTGATGATCTGATTCAGAATCAGTACCTGGTCTTTTTCTGACTTTTAATATTGAGCTTTTCTATTGTCTTTTACATACATGTAGTCAATTTTGTTCCTCTATGCTCCATCTGCCTTCAACCGTAGCCCTGTGGCATCTGATTCTGTCTCAGAAACTAAGCAGGGTCGGGCCTGGTTAGTACTTGAATAGGAGACCACCTGGGAACACTACATACTGTAGGCTTGGGGGAAGGACCTGGCAACCCACTCCCAAAAAACAATCTGCCATTGAAACCCCAATGAATGGAAAAAAAGCACTGACAATAGTGTTTCACCTAGGGTCGCCAAGAGTTGGACCCTAACTGGACCGCACGTAACAACAACAACAACAACAACAACAACAACATTCCATCTGGTGAATTCCATGTGTATAGTCGTCATTTATGTTGGTGAAAATAATGCATTTGCAATAGGAAGGCCATTGGTCTGACCACATTCCATCATGCAACCTCCAGCATCCTTTCTGTTATCAAGGCCGTGTTTATTTTCCAACTACTGAGCCCTTTTCTTTTTTTCCCAACTTTTGCATTCCAGTCACTAGTAATTATCAATATATCCTGACTGCATCTTCAATCAACTTCAGAAGCTGGTAAAAATTTCCCCTATCTTCTTTTGTGGCCTTAGTGGTGTGTGTGTAAATTTGAATTATAGTCGTGTTAACTGGCCTTCCTGGTACTTATATGGATATTATTCTATCAATGCCAGCATTGCACTTCAGGACAGATCTTGAGATGTCTCTTTTGATCATGAATGCAATCCCATTTCTCTTTAGGCTGTTACTCCTTGCTTAGTAGGCCATATGATTATCAGATTCAAAATGGCCCATACCTGTCCATTTTAGATCACTGATGCTTAGAATGTTGATATTTATGCATTCCATTTCACTTTTGATGACTTCTAATTTTCCCTGGAGTCTGCAGCCATAGCCCTGTGGCATCCGATCCCTTCAGATCTCAGAAGCTAAGCAGGGTTGGGCCTGGTTAGTATTTGGGTGAGGGACCACCTGGGAACACCAGATACTGTAGGCTTGGGAGAAAGACCCAGCAATCTGCTCCCAAAAACCAATCTGCCATTGAAAACCCTATGAACAGCAGAGAAGCACTGACAATAGTGTTTTGCCTGTTTTATGTAGGGTCACTATGAGTCGGACACCAACTTGAAGGCACCTAACAACAACAACAACAACAACAACAATTTTCCTTGATTCATACTATGTACATTACACATTCCAATTAGTAATGGATGTTTGCAGTTATTTCTTCTCATTTTGAGTCATGCCACATCAGCAAATGGAGGTCCCTGGGCCTTTGCTCCATTCCTGTCATTAAGGTCGAATCTAGCGGAGGAGGCAATCCTCCCCTAGCCATCTTCTGAGTGCCTTCAAACCTGGGGCTCATTTTCTGGCACTCTATGTGACAGTGTTTTTCTGCTATTCATAGGGTTTTCAATGGCTAATTGTTTCAGACATGGTTTAGCCATGTCCTTTGCCCTAGTCTGTGTTGATCTAGAAGCTCAGCTGAAACTTGTCCACTATGAGTTACCCTGCTGGTATCTGTAATACTCTTGGCGTAACTTTCAGCATCACAGCAACATGCAAAACCCTACAGTATGATAATCTGACAGATATGGGGGGGGCCACTTAGGAGATACTACTTTTCTGGAGTATTATCAGAGGAATCAGTTTGTGTAGAGATTGATAAATCATGCTGAAAAGTTTTCACTTAACAGAATAGGCCCTGAGGAACTCCCAAAGAACTCTAGGCATCAAAAACACTTAATGAGAACAATTGCAAATAGAACAACTGCTGGGAAATTGCTAAGAAACAGGGTAACTAGGTAAGTTTTCTACTACAACTTGTCCATATGTGGCAAGGATGAGAACTGCAACTAATTCTAGCAGTAGAAATGAAAAGATGGATTGTATTGGTTTGTTTTGTCATTACTGTCACAAAACACTGGAGGCAAGCTAACTTTAGAAAGAAAAGGGAGTTATCTAGCTCACAGTTTTGAAGGTAGAAAGTCAAAATGGTTCAGTGTAGACTCTGGGAGAGTTCTGTGTGGCTGTGCCACATCATAGTGGACAGCAATGGGAGAGCATGCATGGGAGGAAGATTATATCATCAAACAGGAGTCCAGAGAGAGACTAGAGTCCCCTGATCCCTTTTGAGGACACAACCACAGTTGACCTAAGGATCTCTGGCTAGGCTCCACTTCTTAAGAGCTCCTCATCACCTCCCAATAGCCCTACCCTGGAGATCAAGCTTCTAAAACATGAACTTTGGGGGACAAGCAACATTATGCCATAGTATAGGTACAAAAGACACTTTGAAAAAATTATAAAACCCCTGAAGGCCAGAATTTTTGTTTTACTTAAGATCCCTCTGTATGTGCTATATCATTGCAATGTCAGGGGCACTAAAGACCCATTAGATATATTTCAGAATAAATTGAACTGAGTGATAAAACACAGGAAATGAAGATTAAATATAAAACAGTTATGACTACAATGCATATGTTGGGTTGTGTGGGATGATGAATATTCAGTTATATTTTTAAAAATTATTCCAATATGCAAATGAGTAGTAAAATGCTGATATCCTTTGGAGGTTGTACTTGGGTAAGGGTCATAATTAAATGCCAGTTTTGTATATGCTTATGGTACCTTTGAGCTTTCATCATGGGATTCCTTGATTCTTCTTCTGAGCTCTGTGGATACAGGTCACTAAGTCTATCATTGTACTTGTCACTTTATATGATTATTAGTTCACTCCTGTTATAACTTCTTGATCATAGAGATACAATCATATTTTTAAAACTGAGGTATAGTTAACATTCAGTAAAATGAATAAACTATAACTCTACCATTCTACTTATGTATATACCTGTTATTTCACTCCACAAATGATATTTGAGGTTGGTCTGTCACTGTATCAATATGTTGCTTTTCTTTAACTGTTATTTAGTGTTGCATTTGATATTATTTTCCTATTGATGAATATTGGAGTCTTTTAAAGTTTTGAGCTATGATGAATAAAGCTAATATTATGTGTCTCTCTGGGAATGCATGTATTCATTTCTTTTGAGTATGTTTGCAGGGGTGAAATTGCTGTGTCAGAAGTTAGGAATGTGTTTCCCTTTGTTAGAAATTGCCTAAAAGTTTTCCAAAGTAGTTGCAGCGTTATACTTTTCCATTATTAATGCAGGAGAAGGATGTGGCAATCCACTCCTGAAGCAATCCTGAAACAAGCAGCCATTGAAAACCCTATGAGGGTCTCTATGAGTCAGGCACAACTCAATGACACCTAACAACAACAACAACATGATTAATGAGAGTTGCAGTTAATCTAAGCAACACCAATACTTGGTATAGACAATCTTCTAATTTTAGGTGGATATGTGATGTGGTTTTAATTTGTATTTCTCTGATGGGGAATGATATTGAACGCCTATTCATTTGTTCATTGGCCATTTGGATATCTTTTGCAAAGTATCTCTTCAAGAGTTTTGTACATTTAACAATTAGATTATCTACATTTCTTATTAACTAATCACTTTACTTTTTGAAAATCTAACATTCAGCATAGTCACTGGCAATTAATGAATATTATTGAGTAAGAGTATATAAGAGTAAATAAAACTGCCTTTATTTGCCAATTTTTCTTTGTTACTTGGCATGGGAAATGGGTTGTGGAAGCAATTAGCTTCTATGGTACATTTAAATTTGTTAGCTTTTTGAAAATATCAAGACACAAATTCTAAACACAGCTGTCTGTATTTATGATAGAAGTACTTGTGATTTTATGTTAAATTTTGATTCATTCACACATTTCATTACTTATCATCCTAGTGTCTGGAGGCCTAGAAAGATTTTAGACTAGAATGCAAATTGTAACATTACTTTCTATTCTTCTTCATTGTGTTAAAAAGACAGATCAGATATGAAGTTTAAAATGCAGGATTTGTTCTATGAGTTATTTATTTTCTAGTCTAGAATTGTGCTTTCAAATCCCCTGATGATGAGTTTTTAAAATATAGAAACATTTTCTAAAGTCTGGATTTAAGGTTATTTTATATTTTAATAAACATTTTTCTAATTATAAAAGTAATTACTACTCAATTTTGAATATTTAGAAAATTTGGCAATGTATAAAAAACTTTTTTGTCAGTACTAGGGAGTTGAACTCAGACCCTTGCACATGTTAGGCAAGGGCTCCACCACTGAGCGACACCCCTGGCCTCTTTTTTATTTTTCATTTTAACACAAGGAAGGTCTTGCTAACTTGTGTAGGCTACCTCTGGCCTCGAACTTGCTATCCTCCTGCCTCAGCCTTTGGAGTTGCTGGGATTATAGGCATGTGCCATGGCATCTGACCTAAAAAGCAACTTTAATTGGACAAGTCATATCACCACTGGGAATATTTGACCTTATTTCTGTGTTTTATACATATGCCTTTTCTTATGTATATACACATACATGTGTGCAGCTATATATACACGTGTGCAACTATATATATACACATACATCTGCACAGCTATATGTTAATTTTTGTACTTTCAACCCAGTTTTCTCCTGTGATAGATTGGAGAACTATTTGTATGCATACTGTATAAAGGGAAAAGTTGCTCATCTTTTGTCTTTGTTATCTTTGTGTAGCCCTTTGCTTTTTGTAGTAAACCTGAAAATAAGCACTTATTAGTCTTTTGCCAGTATCTGTGCTTTTTTAGGGTGACAACTATGTCCATCTTCCTGCCCCTAGCACCTATCATCATACTGTGTTGATACAATATTATACTATGTGTATAAAACTCAATAAATGTTAATTTATTAAAAAGCCTTTAGAAAGCTGCTGATTTTGTTAGAGGCAAAATCATTGTGATCAGGCAAGTGTGGATATACTATAAAACACATGGGCTGTGGAATGTGTTGTGAGAAATTCATAATTTTCTTATACTGTATGGGTCGAGGTCTTATAAACTCAAGGACTCAAAAGGATCCTTAAAGATTTTCCCATTCAATTCTATGCATCAAGACAGATGAATTGCTAAACTCCTTATGATTACTTTAATTTACAATGCATTTTTTAAAGGATGAGGACTAATGGAATATTTTTTATAAAATGCAGTCTCCTCCAAACACTATTTCATGAGGATATTTAATCAGTAATTTGGTTATGTTTGAAATGGCTTAACTTCTAGCTTCAACTTTGCAAACTTTAAAACAGATCATCATATTGCACATTTAGATGGTAAGAAGAAATGGATAGCAGAAAGCAGTATCCTGAACATATAAAGATGTTTATTCTCTCAATCTTTAACATACAAAATTATAGCCCTGCAAAGTAATATGGTATTGTAAAATATTAAAATTAAGTGTAATTTCATAAAATCTCATAGAAGAGCCCATAAGATAAGAATAGTGATCTCTGTTTTGGGTATTTTTCCCTTGGATCTATTACTATGAATAAATGCTTTGTGTGTAATATATCTTCAAAATTACCTTTGAAATTTTTAGAACAAAATTATGTGGCTCAATTGTGAAAATTTACATAGTTTTTAATTTTTTTAAAAATGTTTTATGCAAATAAAAATGCACCCTGACCCCAAACTTCTCCCCCAGACTCCAGGGGTTGAGAAAGATGCCTCTTCCTTTATAATTGTTTCCCAAGAGTATTCTATGACATGGGGATCTATATAAAGCCTTTGATAAGCTGGGGGCTCTGGAAGATGGGCATATAACCTTAGCTATTCTGTGACTTTTCCAGGCATTATAACATGTAGGCCATGGAATTTTTCATCAGCAGTGCTACTGAGCAGCGAAATCCAGATACACTGAGGGACAAGGAATGCTAAACCTGTGCATCACCATAGATCCCCCACAGTCCAAGGATTGTCCTTCCCTCTCTGCTCCCTGTCTCCCATGCAGTGATCAGTTGTTAATGGAAGAACTAAGGTTCTGAGTAAAATCATCGTGCACCAACTGCATATTTTCACAATTGATTATTGGTAAGTAACTAAGCAGATATTTAGTTGGTATCCACTGTGGTGTTGAAATCCTGGTATAAAAGATGGTGCTTGTAAATTTCTTTCTTTATCTGAAACATCAACTTAATTTAGTCTAAAAAAAAACCCCAAGTTAGACAAACTTAATGAATTTAAATCCTTTGATCAGTTCCACATAAATGTACTTAGTTGGCTTGAAATAACATCATATAATATATTCCAACTTATTTCATACTCAGTAAAGAGCATTAAAATAGAATTAGTGCTTTTTTGGAATAAGGAGATAGAATCTTTATGTAGTTTGTTCTTTTAAATGTATCTCTTTAAAATATGATAACAGACACATTCTACTATTAATCCCCAATGTTCCCTCTCATGTTATATATCAGGTCTGTTGATTACTGCTTAGGAGACCTTGTTGGCCTCATGTGTATTTAAAATTGCCAATTAGAAATTCTGCCCAGATGCAACTTGTTTCTAGCCACAAAGGAGAAACATTTAAAAACAGGCAACTTGTTTCTTCTATGATTGGGCTAAAAACATGAAAGTAGGGCTTTAGGAAACAAAGGATGACATAGAGGTGGTTTAAGTAATTATAAAACTGAGAATTTTCACTGCAGATTTTAGTGGGCACAGAAGGACCTGTCTTCTGAGTACAAATACCCAGGAGATTGCAGGCAATGTTTTGCTTCACTTAGTGCCAACTGCATTGAAACTCTTTGACATCATTAAGTCAAATTTTAATCAGACAATTTGTTCAGAAAAAAAGTAAAGGATGGCAGGGGATGGTGGTGCATGCCTTTAATCCTAGTGACTCAGGAGGCAGAGGTGGGATGCAGCCTGTGTAACTTAGTGAGACTCTGTCTCAAAAATACAAAATAAAAAATGGGCTGGGGGTGTGGCCCAGAGGTTGAGTGCTCACAAAAAGGCATGCATGAGGCCCTGGTTCAACTCTTCAGTACCACAAAAATAAAATGAATAAATAAATATATAAATGAAACTGAATGACACTTGCTCAGTTGATTAAGAGGGAAGTACAACCTCTGGGGACTATTCAGAATGTGAAACAAATGCCAAAGTGTTCAATTTGGGCTTTTGTTTCTGTGGAATTAAATATGTATATATTTGATTATATATCATAAAGTATGCATAATATATTCTTGAGACAAATATAAAAATAATCTATGTAACATATAATATATCATATTCTTGAGACATAAAACATTATATATGTAAGACTATCATGTTTAATCCCCCACACATCTGTCAGTTTGCACCACTGTGGGGGCTTGTGTGTTGCAAGGAGGCTGAAAGCTATGCCACTGGTATCTCAGATACCAGCAGGGTTACCCATGGTGGACAGGTTTCAGCTAAGCTTCCAGACTAAGACAGACTAGGGAGGACGCACTGGTGAACCACTCCCAAAGCAACTAGTCATAGGAAACCCTACGAATAGCAAAGAAACACTGTCAGATATAGTGCCAGAAAATGAGCCCCCCAGGTTGGAAGGCACTCAAAAAATTACTGGGGAAGAGTTTCCTCTTCAAAGTAGAGTATACTGTGATGATGGAAATGGAGTAAAGCCCCAGGGGCCTTCATTTACTGATGTTGCATGATTCAAAATGAGGAGAAACAACTGTAAACATCCATTAATAATTGGAACATGGAGTGTACGTAGTATGAATGTAGGAAAATTAGAAATCATCAAAAGAGAAATGGAGCACATAAACATTGACATTCTAGGCATCAGTGAGCAAAAATGGGCTGGCATGGGCCATTTTGAGTCAGATAATCTTATGGTCTACTACGCTGGGAATGATAAACTAAAGAGAAAAGGGGTTGCATTCATCATCAAAAAGGACATTTCAAGATCTCTCCTGAAATACAATGTTGTCAGTGATAGAATAATATCCATTCGTCTACAAGGAAGGCCAGTTAATATGACTATTATTCAAATTTATGCACTCACCACTAAGGCCACAAATGAAGAAAGGGAAGATTTCTACCAGCTTCTGCAATCTGAAATAGATCAAACATGCAATCAAGACATACTGATAATCACTGATGACTGGAATGCAAAGGTTGGAAACAAAGAAGAAGGCCCAGTAGTTGGAAAATATGGTCTTGGTGACAGAAACAAACCTGGAGATCACATGATAGAATTTTGTCAGACCAGTGACCTTTTCATTGCAAATACATTTTTTCAACATCATAAACGGAGACTATACACATGGACTTCACCAGATGGAACATACAGGAATCAAATTGACTACATATGTGCAAAGAGACGATGGAAAAGCTCTGTACAAAATGTCAAAACAAGACCAGGTGCTGACTGTGGATCAGACCATCAACTTCTCATATGCAAGTTCAAA
>VMDO01001326.1:65752-191752 GCA_007922755.1 Pedetes capensis | reverse complement strand
GCAAGTATACGAGAGCCATGATATAACCTTGAGTATATCCCACCTGAGTTCAGAGACCACCTCAAAAATAGATTTAATGCATTAGACACAAATGATAGGAGACCAGAAGAGTTGTGGCATGACATAAAAGATATCATTCAAGAAGGAAGCAAAAAGTTCTTAAAAAGACAAGAAAAATAGAAAAGACCAAATTACATGTCAAAAGAGACACTGGACCTTGCCCTCGAACATGGAGCAGGTAAAACAAAAGGAAGACCTGATGGAGTTAAGGAACTAAACAGAAGATTTCAAAAGGCAGCTCGAGAAGACAAAAACAAATATTAAAATGACCTGTGCAAAGGGCTGGAGGTAGAAAACCAAAAGGGAGGAACATGCTGTGTGTTTCTTAAGCTTAAGGAAGTTAAGAAAAAATTCAAGCCTTGAGTGGCAGTAATGAAAGATTCTACAGGGAAAATGTTAAATGATGCAAGAAACATCAAAAGAAGAAGGAAGGAATACACAGAGTCACTATACAAAAGAGAATTGGTAGATGATCAACCATTCTAAGAGGTTGTATATGAAGAGAAACCAATGGTATTGAGGGACGAAGTGGAAGCCCCCTTGAAAGAACTGGTGAAACAAGGCTCCAGGACTTGATGGGATACCAATAGAGATGTTTCAACAAACAGATGCAGCACTGGAGGTGTTAACATGTTTATGCCAATAGATTTGGAAAATAGCTACTTGGCCGACTGAATGGAAGAGATCCATAGTTGTGCCTATTCCCAAAAAAGGGGATCCAACTGAATGTGGAAACTATCAGACAATATCATTAATATCACACCCAAGCAAAATTTTACTAAAGATCATTCAGAAGTGACTGCAGCAGTATATAGACAGGGAATTACCAGAAAATCAAGTGTGATTCAGAGAGGGCGGGGATCCAGGGACACCATTGCTGATGTCAGGTGGATATTAGCCAAAAGCAGACAATAACAGAAAGATGTCTATTTATGTTTTATTGACTATGCAAAGGCATTTGACTGTGTGGATCATAATAAATTATGGATAACACTTCAGAAAATGGGAACACCAGAGCACCTAATTGTGCTCATGAGAAATCTGTACGTGTACCAGGAGGCAGTTGTTTGAATAGAACAAGGAAGCATGGCCTGGTTTAAAGCTGAGAAAGGTGTGCATCAGGGTTGTATACTTTCACCCTATCTCTTTAATTTATATGCCGAGCACATAATCGGAGAAGCTGGACTTTATGAGGAAGAACACGGCATCAAGATTGGAGGAAGACTCATCAACAACCTGCATTATGCAGATGACACAACTCTGGTTGATGAAAGTGAAGAAGATTTAAAACATTTACTGATGAAGATCAAAGATCACAGCCTTCAATAAGGGTTGAGACTAAACATCAACGAAACAAAAATCCTAATGACCAGGCCAGCACGCAACTTCACGATAAATGGAGAAAAGATTGAGGATGTCCAAGATTTTGCTTTGCTTGCCTCTATAGAATCAACATCCGTGGAAGCAGCAGTCAGGAAATCAAAAGGCGCATTGCTCTGGGAAAAACTATGGCAAAAGATCTCTTTAGAGTATTAAAAAGCAAAGATGTCACATTGAAGACGAAGGTGCGTCTGATTCATGCCATGGTATTTTCAGTTACATCATATGGTTGTGAAAGCTAGACACTGAACAAGGGAGACAGGAGAGGAATTGATGCTTTTGAATTATGGTGCTGGAGACATCTATTCAATATACCATGGACTGCCAAAAGATCCAACAGATCTGTCATAGAAGAAGTGCAACCAGAGTGCTCCTTGGAAGCAAGACTGGCCAGACTGCGTCTTACATATTTTGGACATGTAGTCAGGAGAGATTAATGCCTGGAGAAGGACATCATGTTTGGGAAAGTGGCAGGTCAATGAAAAAGAAGGAAAACCCTCCATCAGATGGATTGACACAGTGTCTGCAACAATAGGCTTAAATATAAATAAGATCGTGTGCGTGGCGCAGAATCCAGAAGTGTTTTGATCTGCTGTAAATAGGGTGGCTATGAGCCGGACTTGACTCAATGGCACCTAACAACAACAACATCATATTTAATATATACCAGATTTTGATGTTTTATATATATCTCTTATGTAACATCTTCATAGCAATAAATAAAACATTGAGATCTGATATGTATCAGATGTAAATGATACATATATTAGATCTCAATGCTTTATATTTCACTGTGAAGCTTTTATTTTTTTCCTCCCTTTTTACAATATGTGGCATTTAATCGTGTCTCAAGGCTGGGGCATGTGTTTTTGAGAAGTGCATGTATTCTTTGTGGGCTGGGGTTTAGTTCAGTTGGTAGAGTGCTTCTTTTCACATTCTGAGGCACTCAGTTTGACCCCAACACTTCAAAAATGGGAGAAGGATGTGGCAATCCACTCCTGAAGCAATTCTGAAACAATCAGGCATTGAAACTCTATGAAGGTTGCTATGCATCAGACTTGATTCGACAGCACCTAACAACAAAACAACATGATATATTCTTCTTTTTCCACATACTCCATCCCATTTCAAGTTCTCACCTCTCACCTTCTATCCCCACAAGAATATTTGCCTCTTGTTTTTAATCTTTGATGTTTTAATGTTTTAACACCATGAGTTTGAGTATGAACATATAAAAAAAGTTGTACCTGAAGAAAATATAATAATGGGTCAAGTTTATAAAAAGATACACACACATATGTGTGTTTAGATAAATTTATTTAGAGACAAATATTGGATTTCAATTTTTCTTTAAGACAGGGTCTTATTATGTAGCCCAGGCTGGCCTTGAACTCATAATCTTCCTGCTTCCACCTCCCTAGTGCTGGGATTATAGGCATGTGCCACCCTGTCCAGTTCAGCTTTCAAATCGTGTGAGAATAAGACATGGTCATTGTCTTTAAGGAGCACATATTCTAATAGTAGAAACAATAATAGCAATAATAGCAATATTAGTACTATAATCTTATTTTGTGTCAGGCATGATGTAAAGTATATTAAATATATATTCTATGATATATTTAATTCTCCCTCCTCTTTCAGATGAAGAACTCAAGGGAGGTTAAGTAACTAGCTGAAGGTCAGATAGATTTGGACTGAGATTTGGGCTGAATCTCTCTGACTCAGAGCTGGTGAATAGATGGTAAGAGAAAGGAAAACAATTCAAGAATTGGGTAATCAGATAATGCCCTAAGGAAAAACTGAGACCTATTGAAGTGGTAGATTGATAATGATAAGGAAAGGAGGTTGTGAGAGCTCTTGGGGAGAAAAGTCACCACCTATGCCAATCTCTGGAGGCTGCTCCATATGCGGCTGTGAGTGCTCATGGGCTCTGTGTTCACCAATACAGATCAAAACTCCAACCGAGTTTCTGGTTGGTGTTCTATGACTAAAACCCTGTGGGTTTAGCCTGTGTTGAATCATTGACTTAGAAATTTTGGGAAAATGTCAGCCTTTGTCTCAATTAGGGAGTTTTATAATTCATCAAAAATTTTATTGTTTACCTTTTTCATGAATATTCCCTTATTTTGCTGTTAGCAAATAAGAATGGGCATTATCTTCATTTCATTAGTGAGGAAACTAAAGTTTAGAATGTTTTTATTCAAACGGTATCATACCACATAGTTTTTGCATCTTTTTCTTAAAAATGTATCATTAACATATTCTATGTGATTACTCTTTAGGATTATAATTATAAATGTTGTTGTTGTTGTTGTTAGGTGCCATCGAGTCAATATCCAACTCAAAGTGACCCTCATAGGGTTTTCAATGGCTGACTGTTTTGGGATTGCCTTGGGAGTGGATTGCCAGGCCCTTCTCCCATTTGGTGCTGGGAATTGAACTTGGGACCTCAGAGACTGCAGCGCAGCGCTCTACCAACTGAGCTAAATCCCAACCCCATAATTATAAATAGCTACATATATTTCCTAATACAGGCATGAAAAAAATTAAGCAGTATCCTCTTATTAGACATTAAACATGATGATATTCCTGTATTGCCAATGGTGTGGGGAAATTTCTTCTATAGTGTATAAATTATATATAGGAATGTGAAATTGACAGTATCAATTACAACTTAAAATATGCATGCTATTTGAGCAAATAACTCTACTTTTAGGAGTGTAACATTAGAAATAATTGCACACACGCAATAAAAGTATTGTTTAAATTTGAAAACTCTTTGAAACAACTTAAATATTCACAAATTAGAAATTAATCCAATCATGGTACATTAATATGATGGAATACTCTATAGCCATGAAAAAATCCTAATGTACTGTCCTGGGAAGCCATCCAAAACAATTTTGAGTAAAAAACACCAGATAACACAATAATATGAACCCATGTACCATATTGAGTACATGAGTATATATTTAACATGTGCATGACACATGTCTAGAGTAACGTGAACCTTGATAAAAGATCTTTGGAAAAATTTTTTTTTTGGTGGATAGACACATATGTTGGGCAAGGAATTGAAGAAGCTTTCTATTTTATGTACTTTTAGTTTTTCTTAACTTTAATGCTACTTTTTTTAGGACAAAGAGAAGTGTCCTGTGGGAAAAAAATAAACAAGTATCACAGTTTGGTACAGACATATTCTGCTTAGCTCCTGGCTCCCACCATAGCTTGGCCCAAATTCTAGTTGTGTTGCTGACAATTTGTGTAGCCCCGTTCCTCTGCTGCCTCTTTGCTCAACGTAGCTGCCCTGGAGTCCCTCTTATATTCCATAAGCACTCTCTTTTCTAGCATTATGAGTAAACCAAACTGAACTGTTTCCCCCAATCCTTCCTGTCTGTCTCATGGCCCATTTTTGACTTTGCAACCAAAGAGTTGATTGTGGGATTTTTTTTACACCTAATTTTTTGAGTAACCACACTGCTTCTTTAGTGAGTTGAGTTTCATAACCTGACTCCATGCTATTCTTCAATATGGACCTCTTTGCATTGTATCCAACATATGTAACTCTTGAAATTTCTGGTAATTCAATGTCTTACTTCTAGTGCTGATGTGTGGTTTGTCCCTATTTGTACTCTTCTCAAATTGTTTTGGTCTGGATTAGAAAGGGGAGAGTTGTCTGCTTTTTCTCACAGTTCCATCTTCACTCAGAACTCACAGAGCTCCTTAGCAGTGAAGCCAGGCCCAGGAGGGAAGCAAAAGCGACAGCTCAGAGATGAGAGGGAACAGGCTACATGGAGGGAACTGTGAATAACTGGGTGTGGCTTGAAGGAGATGTTGCCTCCTTAAGAGCCCTAAAGCCATAATTATGCCTCTTTCCACTACACCCTGTGCCTGTAATCCACATCACCAATTAATTCTGGAGGTCAGTTCCTCTCAACAGTCCTCCAGGATATGAAAGAGGGAACTTGTTTTCCATGTCAGCTGCAAAGTCTTCCTGGAAGTCCCAGGTGGAGTTAGTTGTTATTCTCACAGTGTGCCACAGTCAATGGCAGGCGTGACAATATCATTCTGATAACATCCATTCCAATTTATTTAATACTCAAATATTTTCACTATTCTTGCCGGTCATTCTCAACTAGCAAATGTTTGTCCGACGTGAAGACTGCTTGAGACTCTGGCACGAACCCCAATCTGTGGTTGGGAAGGAAGTTGAGGGCTGAAGATTTATTTTAATTTGGGAGGTAGAGTCAGATCCACCTTTCTCTGATGATAGGTGATTTACCTTTGGTTACTTCCTGCACTTTCCGATGGATTGGTATTTCTTAAGTCTTATTGTATTGCATTTTTTCCCTAATGTTTATTTACTGGCTTTGACCAATGACATGAAAAAATTAGAGCATTTAAAATAGATATTTCCATATTAATGGTTGGGGACCAAAAACCGTTCATTTTATAAAGTCATTTCTACTTCTGAAGTAGAAGATGCACTTCTACTTTTAACAACCCTTTTCCTAGAATGAATAGTTTCTAAAAAATAGGCAATAGGCTGTTCTCTTCTGCTCCAGGCTTTTCCCTCCTCTTCCTTTGGCAGCCTAAAATGTCACCGAAATTATGGACTGAATTTAAGGGTATACTTTTTGAACTGTTCAATACTCTTTCAGGTTTTCAGTTCTGTTTTCAATTAGCAATACTTCAGTGACCCTTACTAAAGTGTTGATAGTTAAATTTAAATTCAATTCTTTGTAATAAAGTACCTAAGCAACATTCAAATTAACAAAGAGAAAACAATATTTTCTTGTAATTTTATATTTTTAAAATGTACTTTCCAAGTCAGATAAAATAAAAATAAAGAAGTTTCCTCTTACAATCCAACATATTAGTTTTCATTTTTACCTGTTATTGTTAAGTTCTTATCTATGCATAGCAAAAGTTGTTAAAAATTATACTGTAACATAGAAAAATTATATTTATTTTTTATTACATTATGAATTATATTTTACATTTCATGAAGAAGATGTAAATCTTTGTAAATATTTTCTTTCAACATCTTTTTTTTTTTTTTTTTGGTACTGGGGGTTGAACCCGGGGCCTTGTACTTGCATGTTTTGCAATTGCTGCACCATTGAGCTGCACCCCCAGCCCATTTTTTTTTTTTTTTTTTTTTTTTTTTTTTTTTTTTTTTTTTTTTTTTTTTTTTTTTTTTTTTTTTTTTTTTTTTTTTTTTTTTTTTTTTTTTTTTTTTTTTTTTTTTTTGAGATAAGGTCTTGCTAAATTATACAGACTGCCTCTGGTCTTGAACTTGTGATCCTCCTGCCTCCGCCTCCCGAGTGGCTGGGATTACAGGAGTGTACCATTGCACCCGGCTCCATCTTGTGTTTTTCATACTGATATTTTTTTGGGTCCTTTCCTGTTGTTTTGTCTCATAGAATTTCCATATCACATGGCCTCATACATAACTCATGAAAATATTCCCTTATTACTTCCATAAAATAACAGGCAAGAGAGCTCTCAAATTTGGAAACTTTTGGCTCTGGGGTAGCCAAACAATTGGTGCTGTCAGTTTTTGGATGTGGTATGTTGGTAATGTACAGAATTTGTTTTATTTTTGTTTTTGTTTTGCAGTACTGAGGGTTGAACTTAGGGCCTTGCACATTCTGGGCAAGTGCTCTACCACTGGGCTGTACCCCAACCCAGTTTTTTATTGTTTCTTTTGAGATAGTGTCTTGCTAATTTGCACAGACTGCTTCTGGCCTCAAACTTGCAATCCTCCTGCTTCAGGCTCGTAAATTGCTGGGATTACAGGCATGCACCCCGGCACCCAGCTTGAATTTCTGTTTCAAGTATATGATGTTTATACTCTTGTAAGTCTAAAATATTTGATACTGGATAAATTGGAATTGTGCAGGCTGTCAGTACAGCTGATCTGTCTTAGCTAAGAAAGAGAAAAAACAGTGGTAGACTTGTGAACGGCCACAGAGCTGAGCAATTGAGGCCAGCCACCCAGGATGACTTGGTGAAGAATATGCTATTCCATTTTTCATGACTACATGAAGTTGTGGTCATGGAAAGGCATGAAGTCAAGATGGTGGTTTCTCTCAAATACGATGATTTTAGAAGCAGGATTAGAATTATGGTTTTCTTTAAGATGACCTGGAATGTATTTCAAATACTGATCTGACCAGATTGTTGATAAGGAGTAACTTGTAAAAGGCTATTTTTAGTTTCAAAATCTTGACTTTAGGCACTATGTAGACCCTATCTAGGCTTTAAATTTCCCCCATGGAAACTCCCACTGATTTTATGGGATAGGTAATAGTAGCATCTAAAATTACCAAGCACTTACAACATGCTAGGCACTTGTCTAAGGATTTTTGTTGAACTCTTTTGGTCTTCCTGTTAGTTAGGCACTGTTATCCCCATTTTTAAGATGACAGGATTATTGTGTAAAAGATTCAGATAACTTTCTTTGTGTCAATGAAGGATCTGAGAGGAGGAACCAGGTGGTCCTATCCCAGAGCCTACAAACCTTACCCACTGGTTAAGTGGTCTCTCATCTCCCACAGAAACGGAAAGAACTGTCTGCATATTGAAAAGTCTATATCTAAGTACTTGTTATGGGAATGTTGGTTGCATGAATAAAAAAGGGCATTGATACAAATGTCTAATACAACATATGAAATCACAAAGCTTCAAAAGGTATTTAGATTCCAAATTACATATTCGTGAAATGTAGCAAAACCTTCCCTATTTTGTAATCTTGCATAAGAGGCAAAGGAAAAACTTGGACCCTCCATTTCAGTGGAAGAGGGGACACATGGCATTAAAATCACCCTTGGGAGTTTGGGTAGAAGTCCTTTCAAGATGCATTTTAACATCAAGTTCCAGGTTATGCCTTAGATCTCTTCACACAATACCACAACCTAGATTCTCTCCCTTTTCTCCTCTTTTCAACATTGATCATCTTTCCTTGTGTTTTCCTCCAATTAATGGTCATGACATAATGTGCACCCTTATTATCATGCTAAGCATACACACCTTTGCTTTGGCAGCTTCACTAGAGCTCAGTCCAGGAAGAGCTCGTCAGGATATTTAGGGGTAAATTTAAATTCCAGACTCTAAGCAAATTTCAGAGGGGCTGGGATTTGACTCAGTTGGTAGACGGCTGCTCCACACTCTCTGAGGACCTGGGTTCAATCCCCAGCACCGCAAAAATGGGAGAAAGATGTGGGAATCCACTCCTGAAGCAATCTGGAAATAATCAGCCATTGAAAACCCTATGAGCATTGTTATTTGTTGGACCTGATTCCACAGCAACTAACAATAACAACAAAAGAAATATCAGATTCTGAGGTGGTTGTGTAAAGAAACAAAGACAGGCCTGGGAACACAATAGTCAAATGTGAGGAAGAAAAGTAATCCTCTTTCAGCTTTTGCCTGGCACCCAACAGGCTGCTCTGTCTTGCTCTGTGCATCTTCCTTCCCTTCAGTTGGCAACAGCTGGGAGTGAGGAGATGTGCTCTTAATGGATAGTTGGCTTCCCTCTGATTCAGCATTTGGATTCCTTGAACTAATCAGAGGTGCCAATCAAAGCTATACTTCTTCTGTCTAGCTAAGATCACTTCATTTCCTTCTATTTTTTAAAAATGGTAAAATAAGCCATCTCTACTTAAACTGCTTGGAAGAAGGACCCGGCAACCCACTCTCAAAAATTAATCCACCATTGAAAACCCTATGAACAGCAGAGAAGCACTGACGATAGTGTTTCACCTGTTGTACGCAGGGTCGCTATGAGTCGGATACCGGCTCAAGGGCACCTAACAACAACAACAACTTAAACTGCTGTGGAGTTGGCCTAAGCACTCCTGTGTGTTCACCTGTAATACCGCTGGGGCAGTAGAAACAAATCCAAGCTTGTTGCTGTTGCATTAGAGGGTTTGCTTGTTTTCTTTTTATTTTCAAAATTTTAGGCGCAAAACACAATAATTATGTAAGATTCTAAATTTAGACTCTTCTTGGTTTAATACATCAAATGTGTTGGAGTAATGTAGAATTTAAGCAAGAATCTTTAAAAATAATCAGATTGTGTTAGTAAAAACAGCAACAAGTACAGAGGAAAAACAGAAAATGAAACTAACAACAAAGAAACTTTCTCCTTTGAGTAAGAGTTGCTCTATGGATTGAAGAGTGAAAAACTCAGGCTGTACAAAGGGGTGAGAAGTCAGCAGATAGACTGGCAAAGTCAGAAGAGAAGAGGCAGATTCATGAGTGTTTGTTGATTGTTGGCTTCTATCCTGCCCTTGAGTTTTCTGTTATTTGCGGCTAAAATGGCCTTAACTATAAATAAGATAAGAACTATAAATAAGATGAGAAGCTGCAAAATCTTAAGGACATAATTCATGGACCTGTCTTTTACTGGAAGGAGTATTTTGGAAACACTCACATGCTGAGATTTGTTTGCATTTCAAGGTTGAGCACAGAAGGGCCTCTGAGATGGAAGAGCTGGGGCTCAGCTGTGGGATTCTCAGGCCAGAGGGGAAGGCAGTGTTCTAAGGGTAGGGACCACCCAGATTATCACTACAGAAGGAAATCATCTTGTCAGAGTAGAGAAGGGGGCAGCTCTATGTCCATTGTCACTTTGAACTCTTTGCTTCACTAGAAATAAAAATGGAAATAACTCCTTCCCAGAATTTGAGAGTTTGAAGAGTCAACTCTTCCAGATTACAAGGAAAGGAAAGGCTATTTTAAGATTGAGGCTTGGGTCATAATGGACCTTTAGAGTTCATTGTAAAAGAATGAGGAGTACAGGGTTTGTGGGAAGAAGCAGAGCAGCATGAAGAAGCCAAGACAGAGAGTGACCTCCTAGACTGGAAAGAAATTCTCTGGAGAGTGAGGAGTAGGAGGGGCTCAGAGAACCTTGAATTTGGTGCTGCAATGTGAGCCCATGGTGGTTAGAGTTGCCAGCCTCCTGTTGTTGTTGTTAGGTACCGGCTCAAAGTGAGTCTCTCATAGGGTTTTCAATGGCTGATTATTTCAGGATTGCCTCGGGAGTGGATTGCTAAATCCTTCTCCCATTTTTGTGGTGCTGGGAATCAGACCTCAGAGACTGCAGAGCGGCACTCTACCAACTGAGCTAAATCCCAGCCCACCAGACTCCTAGAAGATTTCTATGTCTTACTCAGGCATGCAGTCAGAGAGTGTAAGAAAGCTTGTCTGGCTTTACTAGTGGGGAGGCCTGCAGCATCCATGACAAAAGGGACATCGGAGGCTTTCCTCTTTGTTTAGCTACTAGGGGTTACTTGTAGTTTCTGATGCAGCTCTGGGATGGGAGTAGAGGCCTAAAAACTTCCAAACAGAATTTGCCTCGGTGGGATAGGATCTAAGGAAGAATTTGGTTGAATTAAGGAAAATTTAGTGATTTTTTTTGTGTGTGTGTTTTTTGGGCTTTTTTTGCTTATGGTTGTAGACTGAGTTTCTTCTCAGCTACATAGTTTTACCCAATATCAGCTTTGGTTCATACTCTAACAAAGCATCCACTCTTGTTTTCTGTGCAGGTTGTATAATTCAGGCTCACTCTTTAAGGGAGAGTGAGCGAATTTTCTTCCTTCGGTAATCCAGCATCTGCTTTTTAAAAATCTTCCTTATGGAATCTAGCAGAATACTAAGAGTAAATAACATTATCATGAATTTACAAAACACCATGTTTCCTTAAATAGATGAAGGTACTCTCTATTTACCATTTCTTTAATTCTGGTTTAGAAGAATTATGTGTTGATATACATGGTAATGGTTTACTTGGTAAAGTTGAATTTAGTGCTTTATGTCACTAATTTTACATATCTCTCCTGCTAAGTAGCTTGGATGTATAGAACTCATATTTATACAAATAACTGATTAGTTTGGTGTAATGGAAGTCTAGAACTTAAAGAAAAAAAGTCTTTGAATGAGATTATAATTTTTTTTTTTTTTTTTTTTACTTTTTGAGACAGGGTCTGGCCAAGTTACACAGACTGTCTCTGGTCTTGAACTTGGTATCCTCCTGCCTCCGCCTCCTGAGCCGCTGGGATTACAGGTGTGCGCCACCGCGCCCGGCCCCTGAGATTATAATTTGATGTTAAAGCTAGATTTTTCTCTTCTTTGTGTTAATTCTCAGGTAAAGGTCCTACCATATGGAAGAGTAAAGTCTTAAATCTGCGCTGATAATTCTGGGATCTTACCTTGAAGAAAATGTCTGTGAAGTAGAAGCAACAGAGGGCAGATTTGGACCTGAACAGGGCAAGCACTATACAATGCTAAGTTTTGCACCAAAAAAAAAAAAAAAAAAAAAAAAAAAAGCAAATTTCAGGGTGGGCACTGACACTATTGTAGATTCAGAGCTCTGTTCCTAAAATTTGTTGGATGAGATGTAGAAAGGAGAGGGACAGAAAGTTAGCAACTTTGTTTGAAAAGAATTTTTTCCTGGTAAGAAGAGTAGTATAGAGTCAATAGGAAAAAATGCAACAAAATGTGTCTCCAGATGTACCCTGAAGAGCAATATTGAGTGTCTTACTTTATTCACCTGATAGTGAATCATTAGCTTTTTCCTATGTCTTTAAAAATTCTTCATAAATATGTTAGATAACAGTATAAATCATTAAGAGTATTTCTAGCTTATTTAACCAATCTATGTTTTATTTTTATTTTTTATTTTACAGTGCTGGGAATCAAACCCAGGGCCTTGAGCATGCTAGACCAGCTACTGAGCTATAGCCACAAGCCTCAATCTATGCTTTATTTTTATCAGCATGTTTTTTAATGTGAAAGTCATTGCACATAAACCTTATACATATCTTGATTAGTTTTTCATAACAGATCCCTACATATGGAATTACTTGGGGCAAAAAGATGAACTTTTCTGTGACTCTTAATTTATATTATAAAATTGTTTTCTAGAGAACTTATACCAGTTTATGGAAGAATGCCCATTTTATTATACCATGAAGGTCCTAAATTATATCTTCTAAAACTCTTTGTACTTTGAAAAGGTTAAAAAACTGTAGTTGTTTTAATCTGCATTTTTTGATTACCAATGAGCCTGAACATACCTTTCTTTTCTGTAAATGCCTTTATTTGATTTTCTATTGGAGGTTTTACTGTTTTCTTAACACATTGTATAACCTTATTATTATCTATTGAAGACAATCCTTTGTTACACTCAGGATATACATTATAAATTGGTATAAGTGTGCTTTAATACTAAGAATATTAACTTTGTGGCTATTTTGAAATATATTTTTAAGTTTAAATTTAATTAATTAACCTTTTGTGGTGATGGGATTGTACTATTTTGGCCAGATTGGCCTTGAATTCAAGTGATTCTCCTGCCTCAGCTTCCCAAGTAGCCTGGACTATAGGCATGTACCACTGCACTTGGATATTGAAGTATATTCTTATTCCATGTCCATGTCCTGTGAAGTTCGAATTCTTTAAGGGCCAAGTCAAATCTCCATTCCTCCTCACAACCTTCTAAGATCCTTGACTTGAAACAAAGCATCTCTTCTTCACTGACACCACATTTGGTTTTATTTCTCTATAGCATTTGTTTCCACCCTCTTCAGAAGAAAGCTTCCTTCCTTAGAAAGCAGCTGTGGTGTTTTATTCACTTGGTTTTTTTCTTACAATATTTAGCATACTGCTTTACACAAAACAAATGTCCAATAAATGCTTGCTGTGTTCAATCAAATCAATTCATTATAATTTCATTTTCAAAGATGACGTATCTTTATCATCTTGCAATGACAAGTGTGGTAAACTTGACAAAATCAACTACTAATTGCATAAATCAAAAACCAAAAACAACAACTTCTCACAATGATTTTTTTTTCTTATAGCCCAAAGTCTTTGGCCCAGACAGTAGCGATTTATGATTCCTACAATAGTTTGGTTGAAGTTAGTCACTCATATGAGCTTTATCTAAACCATAACCTTGAGCCTATATAATTAGATTTCACTGAGAGGAATGTATCAGAAAAACCACTGTTAAGTGACACAGTTATTAAAAAGACAGAAATAGAAGCTGGACAGACATGCTTAATCATAACTTCTGAAATGATTAAAAATATGGAAACAACAACCTGAACAACAAAACATCCAAGACTGCTGAGTTAAAATTTCCAGCAGTGATTCTGAGTGGTATAATTTCGTTTTATCAGTGTTCAGGACCTTTAAGAATACAGAATAGAGAGATAAACATGGCCAATAAATAGGACAGGACATAGTGTGATAGCAGACTGCACACTACGAATACAGATGTAAAAGGGTTTGACTACTCAATTGTAAAACTCAATCCCCTTGATTTTCTTTGAGAAATGAGAATTGATATCCTGTTTCTCTTTGTTTGTTTGCTTGATTACTTTTGGAGATTACGTATGAATGCAGATCTAAAAGACTGGCCCCAAGTGGAGCTTGACAGTACTGTTAAGGTGCCAGTTAACATCAGGATAGCCGGTGCCCTCTTCCCTTTTGCTCAGTAAGAATTTGCCTGGAATCTGAGTATAATCACTCATCCAGGGTGCCAGACTTCACTCCCTAAAGCTGGTACCAAGGCTGTTTGTAGAGAAAATGATTTCAGAGTAAGCCAATCCTCCAGAATGTGGAAGCCCAAAAGAAAGAAAACTTCATGTAGGACATGCTATTTTTTTAAGCTTTGAAGCTCAAAGTGTACAATCTCAGCATGAAGCAAAAGAGATCTGGAATGGGCACACAAATTGTTCTGCCACTAAGATAAAAGAGGTCTATTATTGAGTCATAGAGATGGAATAGAGTTAAATTCTGTCTCTCCAACCCTCTCTCCTTTCTTTCTTAAGTCTTTCTTAGGGGCAAACTTTTTTGGGGCAGGGGTAAGGAGAAAGATAGAACAGAGAACAGAGGGGAGCCCTCCTCCTTTATTTTTAGGAGGTCTCAAGGTAAAGGGAACTTTCCTCAGGAGATGATTTAGTGCTACTGAACATGGAGATATAACAGAAATGGTAGCAAAGGGCTAATGAGTCCAAGTGAGCGCTCATTAAGAGGAAATAATAATTATGATCAGAACTTAACTGCTTGGCTCTATAATCAACAGCCACGGAAGTAGCAGTCAAGAAGGCAAAAGACACATTGCTCTAGGAAAAGCTATGGCAAAAGATCTCTTTAGAGTACTGAAAAGTAAAAATGTCACGTTGAAGACAAAGGTGCATCTGACTCATGCCGTGGTATTTTTAGTAGCATCATATGGTTGTGAAAGCTGGACATTAAATAAGGGAGACAGGAAAAGAGTTGAGACTTTTGAAGTATGGTGCTGGAGATGTCTATTGAATATACCATGGACTGACAAAAGATTTGTCCTAGAAGAAATGCAACCAGAATACTCCTTGGAAGCAAGACTGGCTAGACTGCATCTTACACATTTGGGACATGTAGTCAGGAGAGATCAATCCCTGGAGAAAGCCATCACATTTTGGAGAGTGTCAGGTCAATGAAAAAAAAAGGAAAACCCTCCACCAGATGGATTGACACAGTGTCTGCAACAATGGGCTTAAATAAGATCATGTGCCTGGCACAGAATAGGGAAGTGTTTTGATCTGCTGTAGATAGGGTTGCTATGAGTCAGACTCGACTTGATGGCACCTAACAACAACAACAAACACTGGAATAATAGCAGAAACACCTTATAACTGGAGTGCATTTCACAATGATCCATTCAAACTCCAGACGATGTGATCTGACTGGATAGTTTCATTACCTATGCTAACCCAGCTTGTTGGCCGAGTCAAGATTGGATAAACATCCATGTCTTCTATTTCCTGAGTCCTTCTAGTCTTCAGTAACTCCTAGTCACCCAAGACTTCCTAACCTCTGATCACAGTTCTTTTGGTTTTACATTTTATAATTTATATAAGTAAAATATTTTATTAGATATGTTATAAGCAAGGTTAAAAACAAAACAAAACCACCAAAGGACTGGGGAAAAAAGTAACAAGGCTTTGCTCCAGGTTTCTTCAATCTCACTCTGAAAATGTAACTATATTAACTCTTTGAGCTGTTTCTCTTTATAGCAAAATAAAATACTGATATGTTTATTGCTTAATTTATCAATTTTGGATTTTACCTATGGACTCAATAGAGAATTGTTCATTATACCCACCATCTCCCTTTCTTCCACCTCCTACGCAATCCATCACCATTTCTTACCATTAACTTTCTTTAACTTTCTTTTCAGAATGCTGGGTGACTCATTCATTCTAGCTACTGGGAACCATCATGAATCTTCACAGAGCATTTGTTATATGCCTTTTCTTTTTATAGTTACTTAATATGTAAATGTATTTAGGTTATATAGTTCTTAATACAGTTTTATCTCATTGTATTGATGCTTAAAAATATATCATTCAATTTTGCTTGCTTTTGAGCTCTAAGATACTGTGGTATCATATTACAAGTAACCTTCTTGCACTTGCTTTACTTACTTGAAATTTTATTTCCAAGAATAACCAATTGTGTTGCTGAGTTCATTTTCACAGCTTGGTGATATTCCATTATTTATCCATCCATTCTCCTGCTGTCTCCATGGATGTTTGTAGTTTCCTTTGTTCTTGTTTTTCTCCTGCTATGAACATTTTGATGATTATTCACTAAAAATGCAATGTTATCATATATGATCAAGAATGATAACAAGGATGTTATTGACTGGTTTCTTCTGACTTGGGTGATAAACAATAAAGAAGAGAAGGAGTGAAAACTATGAATGTTTAGCTGAGAACATACATGGAGAATCAAAAAGTCTCCCTGACAACTTTGAAACAACCTGTTCTCTTCTGTGGGTTTCAGGTAGATTTGGCTGAGCCCTAGCTCTGGGCCTCATTAAAGGGCCTGCTGTATTGTGGCATCAATGAAATGCTCCATTTTACCAGATCTCTCATACTAAAGCAAGACACTGATGGGAAAGGAATAGATAAGGATATTTGGACAGATGCACATGAAGAGGAAAAATGTGAAACCTTAAATATTTGAGACACTGTTGGCAGAGGAGTCTTCTCCTGCCCTCCAGGAAATCATCTTTCCTCTGAATCAAAATCTTTCAATAATAACACCCTGGGCAGCTGTCTCACAAGCAGGTCCTGATTCTTCTCAGCACACATTCCCTCACTATCTTTCATTGCCTACAGGTTCATATATGAGTGATAGCCCAATACGATGTGTATTTAAAAAGCCAGAACATAATCTTTACCCTAAAAAAGTTATAAGACCTCATTGAATATTGTCAAGAGTGCGAGATGTATGTACAAAAGAGACTTCCAGCAGTCAGATTCAAGGAAGATGAGCTATAAGGCTTAACTGAACTGAATTTGTTGCCAGGGTGTGCTCACATGAAATTCTGAATTTATTGTGTTGGTTTCAGTCCTCATGATTCATTTATAACCTGCTATGTTACCAATCAAAGCCTGGATTCAACAAATACCTACTTTTAATGAGGTTGAAATGACAGATTTTCTCTGTCATGTTGATGGTAGTGGTTCTCAAACTTTAGCATGCAATAGAATTCTAGGGAAACTTTGTAAAACATGGATTTCTGGAATCCACCCCACAGTTTCCGATTCACTAGGTCAGACTGAGGTCCAAGAACTTGAATTTATAACATGTATCCAGGTGATGTTGACATTGCTGGTCATAGAATCACACATTGAGAACCAAAGCTATGGGAGAAGGCATTTGAAGGCTGAGGGAGATGGGATTGTTGGAATGCTTCTGGCGTAGATAATATTATCATCTATTCTCTAACCGTACCCCACAATGGGGCCTGAAGCTTTTATAATCAAAGCTTTAAGAATGCATTGAGGAAGAGGAGGAACAAGGAGGAGCAAGGAATGAGACAGAGGGAGACCACAAAGTAAACAGCCCAACTTTAATAGTTTAGGAAATAATTGTAATAATACCAATAATACCAAAGAATTGTAATAATACAAATAGGGTAGATTATTCATGTAATACTACTGACAATGTAAAAAGATGGATCACTACAGAAGAAAGTTTGGACCTTAAACATAATTGAGATGCAAGGGTATATAGAAAAATAATCCCACAAAAAGACATGTAATGTAGAAGAGAAGCCTTTGGTGAGGGTGTGGAAGAAGGGGGAGGAGGTACACTAGAGGGTAAGGGTGAAGTTATCTTTGCAATGTACAACGCAAAGATATAGATGCAAATATATAGAAATGTCACAATGAAATGCATGTCAGAATGAAAGACATTAAGTTTCACTTTAAAATTTTCCAATAAAGAAAAAGGAATGCATTGAGGTGGGTGCATTATCACCCATCACAAGCTCTCTGATGTCTGTCCTTAGTAAGCCACATATGATTTAAAATATGCTGCAATGGAGTTGGGTTCTCTGATATCAGTGTCAAAAATAGAATCTCAGAGTGATAGAAGCTGCATGGTGGCATTTAACTATTAGGAGCAAGATGGAAACAAATATCACAATAATCTGTAAGGACAGAATCATAAGTAGAGTCTTGTGACCCACAGAGATCTACAGCGATGGGTACTTAGACATGGGCTTCCTGGAAATAAAATAAATAGACACCCTCTATGGAAGACTGCAGCCATACCAGATGCCACAGGTCTGATCCTGTCAGATCTTGGAAGCTATGTAGAGTCAGGTCTGGTTAGTACTTGGATGGGAGACCGCCTGGGAATACCAAGTGCCGTAGGCTTGGGAGAAGGACCTGGAAACCCACTCTGCCCAAACAATCAGCCATTGAAAACCGTATAAATAGCAGAGAAACACTGACAATACTGTTTCACCTGTTGTAGGTAGGGTTGCTATGAGTTGGACACCAACTCCGTGGTACCTAACAACAACAACAAGGTATTGACTGGAAAATGTAGGCAGAAATTTTTCAGGCTTAGTGGGTGGAAATTTAACATCAGTAACTGTGTTGGAGATACATGGACTCATTCCCAGTTTCCAGGTTTAAGTTGGTTAACAGCCTCAGAGCCTTTGATAAAGGAGAAATCAACTCCAAAGGAGATGGCCACAGATGTGTGCTTTCACTCTTCCCTAAAGCTTTGGACAAAAGAACTTGGCCACTTAAAAGTACAATGGTAAATGAAGAAAGGAAAATATGCAGACATGCTGAGGGTTATTGGATAATGGGTATTAGTTTCTGGAGATGGCAAATGCCAGAGAGGCCCACCAATGAGAGGAAATGTTTATGAAGATCAGATAATAGATAAAATCTTGGCTCAAGTGTATTTCATCTCAAAAGCATGTGTAAGAGCTGTGGACACCTTCTTTGTTTATTTTCCGAGTTGTAGGAAGTGTAGCAAGAACACATATACTCAGAAAATGATAGCATCTACATGCTGGGTCTCTGATTCATCTATTGATGTTCAATGTGGCAAAAGAGACTAAGAGCAAGTCTCTGAGAACATACCATGCAAGAAATCCAGCCATCCTGGCAGCATCATCTTGGAAAGTCTATATATAAAGATTCCACTGATGTAGAGTAAGATGCCCAAGGACCCCTGGCTGATTGAGCCCCTGTGTGACACTCATTGCTAATATTTTAATTGTATCTTTGAATAGATACATATCTTTTTGAAATATATATTATATGTATGTGTTTTTATTTTATATATGCAGTATTTTCTTGTACCGCTTCTTATATTTTTTAGTTTACAATATGATTTCATATATTTCTCTACCACTGCATGGCAATTCAGTATATGTATCTATTATATTTAACTTACTCATTCACCAAATGATGGGCATCTGGGTGCCCTTCAACTACCTGCTACTGCAAACAATGATCAACAGCTTCATACATCTCCAACTCTACTTTGTGGATCTACAAAAATTCCTATGAAGGATCTACTGGTTCTTCAAATTCCCTCAAATTCCCACTTTTATTTTGAAATGATTCTATTACAGAATAAGACTTTTCTGTTAGAAATGTAAACAGAAGAAAGGTGATAGAAACACACATACAAACATACTAGTGAAGTCACAGAATAAAGACAGTGAAACCATAGTTGATGAGTTAATGATAGCAATGCTTGTATATTCAATACAACTGTAGGCGAGTGAACTTAATTTACTATAACAACAGTGATATGTTTAAACACATACATTGTTAGAGATTATGATAGGATGTACAAGTTGCCTAAAAATATGCCCTTCTCATCTCTTTGCTTAGAAACAGACCCTGGGCAATGTGCCCACCTTGACAAAACTATATTTCCAGTCTCCTTTGATGATAGGGAAGACACTAATCAGATATAAACAGAAGGGACAGTTTACATTTTAATTTCAATTGCATGAAATCATCCATTTTCCTACATCTTCTCCTGCCTTCATATAATTAATCTTTATTTTTCCAGCATGAAGCATAAAAGTAGCTTTAAGTTGATTTTCCCCAATGTAGTGAGGAGGAATATCTTTTTGGATGTTTGTTGCCTTTTTAATATTAACTTCATCAAAATACATAATCTTTATTTTAGTAGTGCATGTACATATGTCTACTCATTGTTGACCTGTAGGAGTTTTACATATATTAATTGTGGCAGGTTGCACAATTTCAAAAATGACCATGACAATATTTATGGACCCACATATTCTTCTAGAACCTTGCCACTTCCTTTGAACCTCCTTCCCCATGTCTTGCCTGAGAGACTTCCAGGATGCCCAGAATACGGGCATCCTGGAATATGATGCCGCATGACTTCAGGCTAGCTCAGGATAGCTCATAAAGGTGATCTGGATCATAGAAGGTGATTCTGGCTTTCTTACTTTTGTAGCTTCAGAGATCTGACCCACAATGTAGGAAGCATAATTCCCCTGAAGTTGCCAGCCTAGACAGATTGAGTGCAGGAAAGAGAGTAAAGGGAGTATGCCCTTGATGTTCTTGGCTGGTTAAAGCTTTCTAGTCCATCCACCATGTAGGAGGATGAACCAACCATGTGCAACACCCTGCACGAGATAGACTGGGTCCAGTCTATCCTCACTGCTATGAGACAAAATAAAACAGAAATGTTTTAAGCCACTACATTTTGGGATGCTTGTTACATAGTAGTAGGTAGCTGAAATATTGTTTGCAGCTGTACCACCCTGGCATTAGAGCTCCTCAGATCTTGAAAATTAAGCAGGGTCAGACTTGGTTAGGTCTTGGATAGGAGACAGCCGGGAAATACTACGTGCTGTAGGCTTGGGGGAAAGACCTGGGAGCCTACTCTTGAAACAATGAGCCCTCAAAAACCCTATGAATAGCAGAGAAGCACTGACATAGTGCTGGATATGACACAGTGTCAGGTAGTGTTTCGTCTATTGTATATAGGGTCACTAAGGGTCAGACCCTACTCAACAGCACCTAACAGCAACAACTGGAACATCAGTACATTTTCTTTCATATGTACCCAAAGGATTTCTCTCAGTTTGAAGTATTTTCTCTGTCATTAGACTTTGCCATACAAAGGATTTTTTAATATGTTTTAATTTTTAGAAAACTTTTAAACTTACAGAAACATTGAGATAATAAAATAAAGAGCTCCCGTATAACTCACATCCATTTTCCCTCAGTCCATCTGCAATTTATTTTTACTTTATTATTCATTTCATGGTTAGGTTTTTAAAAGTTTACCTTATGCATGGGCCTACTCATTCCAAATAAAGAAACCTCTCACTTTTCTATTTCAATAACTGAAAAGCTTGACATTAAATGGTTCTTGCACTTTGTGTTCTAAAAATTAGAAGTCTAGCAGTGGCTGATAAGAGAAAAGAGGTTGGTGATTTACCTATACATTCTTCCCACCTTCCACTGGATTGCACAGTAGCACAAGCAATAGAATTTGTGTGCATTTATAATTCTCTGAGCATGTTGCATGAACATGTTTTTGTTTATAAATATACAAATATATGTAAATGAATATAGGATTCATAATCATACCAGAATAGAAATACTAATGATTCATTAATTTTTTCAGGTATTTTATTTCATTTTAAAATTATGTATTTGCCTGAATTTCTTTGTCTTTGCCTCTCTTTTTCTGATATGCATCACCGCCCCCCCCCACACATGCATACATACACACACATAGTATCTCTAACCAATGGTAGTCTGAAGTTCTGAAATTGAGTCTTATATATAAAAAAATCACAAATATGTTATCAGTCATTGCCAGGCACAGTGGCTAATGTCTGTAATTCCAATGATTTGAGAGATGGAGCCACGAGGATCACAAGTTCAAGGCCGGAGGTAGCCTATGTAATTTAGTGAAACCCTGTCTCAAGATAAAAAGTAAATAATGGGCAGCAGGTGAAGCCCAGTGTCAGAGCACTAGCAAAGCATGTGTAAGGGCCTGGGTACAACCACGAAGTACAACAAAACAAAACAAACAAACAAAAAAACCCCCAAATATATTGTTGTTGTTGTTGTTAGGTGCCGTCGAGTTGGTATCCTACTCATAGCGACCCTCTGTACAATAGGGGAAGCACTATTGTCAGTACTTCTCTGCTGTTCATAGGGTTTTCAATGGCAGATTGATTTTGGGAGGGGGTTGCCAGGTCCTTCTCCCAAGCCTACAGCTTCTGGTGTTCCCAGGCGGTCTCCCATCCAGGTACTAACCAGGCCCGACCCTGCTTAGCTTCTGAGATCTGACGGGATCGGCTGCCACAGGGCTACAGCTGCAGGCCAAATACATTATCAACACTTAAACTATAATTCTGAAAATAGAGATTAGTATAATAATGGTAAAGATCACACACTGTCTTACTATAGCAATTTTCTTTGAATACTTAATAAGATTTTTCTGTATGAATTATTTTCAATTTCCATTTTATAAACACTAAACTTCCTGAACTTTTTCTATTAACCAGGTAAGTTTGGATATATCCTCATGTGAAGAGACATAAGAACTAAAAATTAGAAATTTAAGGAACAATTTCTAAGGTTATGAATCTGTTCCATCCTTGAGAGGTGGGAAAACAAAACTTCAAAAGCAAAGACAATTTGGGAGGAGTGTGAAAATTAAATAGGGTAGAGTTTTCTTCCGCTATTTTGATTATTGATTCTTCTTTCTCCCTGTCTTTTTATTTTCTATATTCTTTGTGGAGGGGGGGTTGAAATAAAAAGCAAAAAAGTCACATAAGTGGTAAACTGTTAATAGCTATGATATTTTCTACTGCACTCTGTAATAATTGATGCTTTTCTTGCAAACTATGTACACATGAAACCAGCTGAAGAGTACAATTCTCTTTGGGAACATAAATTTCCTAGATGTTTGACAATAGCATACATGTAGTAAATATATAACCAATTGTGAATGAAGGGGCCATAGACTAGCACTAAATGCATTATGAATATTCATGGAATTGATTGCTATTTTAATAATTGATCATTTTGGACTTATATTAATATATGTCATTTTGTGAATTTCTTAAATATTCAGAAACATGCTGTTGTAAAGTCTTCAGAAGTGAAAGCAGTGTATATAATCCTTAGGTCTTCTGAAAATACTTCTGGTTTTATTATGAATTATCTAAAATGTGGACATCTTATACACATAGGTCAATTTTCTATTTCCAATGTTTCAAGGGTAAGAATGAAGAGTGATTGTTTGATATTTCCCCAAATTCCACTGCTTGACCTTCTTGCTTCTTGGGTTCCCTTGCTGATAGAGTAGTATATACAAGGACTTAAGCAAAAGGTCCCCTGACCCTGTGTCTGTCAGCTTGTCTTGATGTGGGGGCTTCTGTGTTGTTGTGATGCTAAAGACTATGCCACCAGTATCAGATACCAGCAGGGCCATCTGTGGTGGACAGATTTTAGCTGAGCTTCCAGACTTAAGACAGACTAGGGAGAAGGACCTTACAGCCTACTCTTGAAACAACTGGCCGTTGAGATCCCTATGAAGCACTGTCAAATTTAGTGCCAGAAAATGAGCCACCCAGCCTGGAAGACATTCAAGAAATGACTGGGGAAGAGTTGCCTCCTCAAAGAAGGGTTGACCTTGATGAGGGGAATGGAGCAAACCCCCTGGGACCTCCTTTTGCTGATGGGGCACAACTTGAAATGAGAAGAAAGACAGGGGCTGCAACAATAGACTCAAACATAAAAAGATCATGTGCATGGCCCAGTGTTGAGTAGTGTTATATTCTGCTGTACTGAGGGTTGCTATGAGTCGAATCTGACTTGATGGCACCTAACAACAGCAAGTAAATGGGGAAACAAATGAATAGTTTCATTTATTAACAATGAGGTGCATAACTGATACTTTTATTCAAGACTGCAGTAAAAATGGAATTGGCTACCCTAAACAGGGATCTGTTAGGCTCTTGAACTTAGTATATCCATGCTGCTGGGCTCTCTAAGTTACCACCCAGTAGAAGATAAATATGTGAACAGATGAAGACATCTAAGTCACACTGATAGGCTAAAAGGTTTACCCACTACTCATAGGAAAAGGATCGGTAAGACATCATTGTGGGCTTCTTCCTTTAAGTCACAGTAACCTCGTACATTAAATAATGTGGCCTAATGAGCATTCATCCATTCAACAAATGTATTCTGAGAATATGTTTCACCAGGCACAAAGACGACACTTAATCTTCTAAGAGTCCACAATCTTTGGCATGTTTCTCAAACTGTGTATTCCAAAAATCATGTGCTCCGTATGTGTGGGTGGGAAAGATTGAGAATAGTATGAATATCAACAGTAAAGAGGTCTCTTTGAGCTGTATTGTTTAGAGCATTTAATATGCAGATGACATTGTGATTCTTCAAGGGGGACAATGGGTACAGCGTTTCCTAAACTGAGGAAGAGACGAATGTTCCATTTAAACATGGCTTAAGAAAGCTTGCCCTCTATTCCACTCCCCTTTTCTCCAGCCACATGAGAGTCTTTGCTGTCCTTTCACTATTCTAGCCCCTCAGCCCCAGAATTGAAGTTCCCTGCCCACTCTGTTGCGATTTTATTGTTAATTTTTCCTCCAGTAGTCTTGGTCTCTCTTACTTCTTTTTTCTTCATAGTAATTATCACCTCCTAACATAACATATCTTCTACTTACTTATTTGAATTATGACTGTTTTGCTTACTGCTGGCTTCCAATACCTCTTGGCCCTAATAAATGGCTGAAGGGAAAACTGGTCTAGAGGTGCTGTTGTCAATGGTAAGAGAGATAATGTGCAATATCTTTAAAATTCTAAACAGTGATGTTATTCTCATCTGTGACTATTTCACATTGTTCCTTCTTCCTGGATTGGGGGGAATCTACTTGTTCATTGTTGATAATTTATGACTGCATTAAAAAAACAATTATTGCTTAATTCTAAAACTTTTCTCAGTAAGATTTTACCTGCTGATAACAGAGACCTTGGTGTGGGTGAAAAGGAAGTAGACTTGGCTACAATATTACTTTTCAAAATTGATAAGGTACCAGTCTAAAAAGAAACAATATATGTAGTGTATCTAGAGAATAGCCAAAAAGAACTTTTAGTTTGACCTTGAGTTCATCTTTTCCTACCCCACTGTCTCTCTCAGTATTATCATTTTAGAAATATGTCCTTAACAAGGGTCCTGTGATCCTGAAAAAAAAAATCTTCCGCTTTCTTATTCTCTTGTCCTGTGTTTAATTCTTATTTGCTGAATTTAATAATTAAATTATATTCACTTATGCTAATATTCATGTATGTGACAAAGCTAACTTGTTATAAAAACTGACATAAATAATATAAGTAATAAAGAAATAATACATGTTAGTTTTATTGAGCTTTAAAAATAAACTCATCTATATCTCTAACTATTCTGATGTCCAATTTTTAAGAAGGATTGGGTATGAATTCAAAATTTTAATTGGACTGTAATAAATTTTGATACATCTTTTTATTAGGGAAGTTTTTAAACATACATAAAGGAAGAGAGTCTAGAACAATAAGTCCAATGTACCTCTTGGCTAATTTCAACATCTATCAATGTTATATCATCCTCAGATTAAACTTTTAAATATATGAAAATTGGGTTGTCATTATCAAAATGAATGCTGTTTTCAATACTACACTCTGAGCAAGATTCATTAGATTGTAAGGTACATCTTGTTTTCACACCAATCTATCTTAGAACTGGTGAAAAATGTTCACGACTGAGAGCGAGCAGAGAGCAAATTGTCAAGAGTTGAGAAAGAGAGATTCCACACAGCATGGCCAAAGGTAGTGGTTTGAGTTAAAAAAATGAAGTGCCTTTTCCTTTTGTTTCCTGTTTGTATTCATACCAAGTTCATCCCATTTAGTGAAGCCATATTATGATGAATATTAGTAACCATCTGATCTTTCTTTTCTGTTTTAGGCAATCTGCTATTTCCTTATAAATTTTTCTTTTTTCCATGAACTGTAAAATTTTGTCATCTCTATCTTACAGATGATACAATTGAAGCTCAGAATGGCAAAGCTACTTCCAAGGTGGCACAGAATTTAGAGAACAGGGCTGGGATTCAAAATTACCTCTGCCTAACTCCTAACTAGATTCTCTTCCTCTCATCCCCCTATCTTCCATATACTGTCCCTCGTCCTGACTCTGTGACTCCTCTGTGAGACTTTGGCAACTCTCTTCACTCTCTTGTAGTAGATGCTGCCATTGCTGTTCCTGTCCCCTTGGCATATGATACTTGCCTGCATAGGAACCAGGCTTCCAATAATTAGAACACAAACCTCTATGTGAGGGCTCTTTCCCACCTCTGGAGCAAGCTGCCAGCTCTGCCCCAGCATAGCACCTGTCAGAGGTTCCAGGTAATTAAAACTTCCAAGGAGCTACCCTCATCTAGTGATTGATGGGAGCTGGTGAATAAAACCCTGTCTTGCTTATCTTTGGACAGGATAATTCTGAGGTGTGTGTTGTGTTTTAGCTTCAGAATTCCTCAGTAGCATTAAATTCCAGTTGCATACAGTAGAAACTTGCTTGAAAGCATATCCTTTAATGGTTTTCCCACTTTCGATTACATTTTCTCACCTCTTAAACTACTTTCCTTCAAATCTTTTCAGAATCTGCTTCTAAAAGAACTAAGACTTTATATGCTTCCGATTCTTAATGATAAAAAGTGAAGGTGATGTGTGAGATGAATTAAAAGAATTCTGTAATTCTATTGTATAATAACAAGTATAACCCAGACATCAGTTGGGACCTTCTTACCTCTTATGCTCCAGAGAAAATAAGCCTAATTCTATCACCCCCAAGATCATGGCTATGGAAGTGTGAAGTCTGCTCATGAGACTTTGTTCTGAGAATTCCTAAAGCATGGATGCTCTTGTGACACATCTACTTCCCATGCTTCTGCTTCTTTAATTCCTCTGGTCTATATTAAGCCAAACTACATAGGGATCATAACTTCTTTGAATTATTTTAAAGCAAATAAACAATAAACAAAAATAGCTTCCATAACGTATTTGTGGCCTGGTCAGGCTTTAATGAATTTCCAGAGAGAAGATGGCAGGGGTTAGGCTACCGTAGCACAAATAACTCCAACAGGAAAGATTTCATCACAATTCTTCCAATGATGTTGGGGACCCTGCCACTAAGAGGTTTCAGTGATCCTTTCCCTTCTCACACAGTTTTAGGCTCTCTGCCCCTTTTTCTTCCCCTCTTTTTAGCTCTTAACTCCTCTCTTTCCTTCTTACTCTCAGAACAATAAATCTCTACCCAGGCAATCCAGCCTCTCCCTCTGTCATGTCTTGGCACATGTTTCTCATCTAAGCCTTGAACACTTCTCCTGTCAAATGGCCCAAACAATACTTTTCTAATTAGTAACAATTCTGGAAATAGTTGTTCAGCTAATCATCCCTTCCCTGTTGTTACCTGTTCTCATATACAGTAAAGAAGAAATATGGTTATTTTCTTTCTCTTCCTTTAGTGGGCACTGCTGTTGTCTCTCTTCCTTATCAAAATGGATTCAAAATTGGTCTTTACCTTTTTTTGTTTCATATTCTCCTCTCTCTCCTTCCATGCAGTGAATTTCTTTAGCTTTCTCTTCCAGACTGTCCTTTCTGCTGGTCTCTCCCTCACTAACCATGATATGCCCATCTTAAAGTTGACAGCTTCTTACTGTTCTACATGTAACATACATGATGGCCCTTCAAAGACGTCTTCCTGAGTTGAGAGAAAAGAAGTACACACTAACCCCCATTGTGGCTTTCCTTGGCTGGCTGTGCTATAATTTCCCAGTAATTTCTAATCAAACCTCCTTTATGCTCCTATCATCTCCCAGCTGTCAAATTCATGTTACCTAGGTTTCTTTGTTTGGGCCTCCCAAGAATCAGGCATCAAAATAGGATGAGACATGCCAGAGGCTTATTGGTGGAAAGATTTGTGAAAGGGAAAAGAAGTAGTGAGAGCGTTTGGACTGTAATGCAGATCTGACATCTATGGGATCATACAGGAAAGGAAGGAATATCAGGTAAGAAGAGTCTTAGATTGCAGCACAGTTCTAAAAGGTTTGGCATAGTGAGTGGGGAGTCTTCAAGCTGAAACTCTGTGTTAGAGGAGTGCCATATCTGCAGCAAAGGGTCAGAACCAGTGTCTAGACATTCTCTGTTATTGGATGGATACAGGCCAAGGAGGCATAGTCTTGGTGAATCTGGTGGTGTATCTTCAGGGCAGCAGGTTTGGCAAAGACATGGAATCCCTGCAGCATGACAACTGAGAGGTGCATTAGTGGCCACCACATTAGGCTTATTCCATCACTTCTTGGTACTGATTTGGTATTTCCCACTATCTGTACAAATTAATGCCAGCTGAAATTCTTTACAAGTATTTAAAGTCAAACAAATATGTATAAGAAAGAAAAAATGATTTTATGTAGTGATTTTGAGAATAATTATTTTCTCCTAGGGATTATTACTTTTAAATGGAGGATTTAAATTTACAACTTCCAAGGAAAACCAAACAACTCAAGTAAACCTTTCAACTCAAGTAAAGGTAAAAAAGGTAAAAAATTTTATAACTTCTAAATATTCTTTAAAGTTTCTTGAAGTTACATTTTTTCTAAGGTCCATTATAATTCCTTTCAAAAATTTGAATAAGTTGAATGAACAATAAGCGACAGGAAATGAAATAAAAAGTGGTAAGACTTATCACTAGGATAAGAACTATGTTGTTTGTGAAAAAAAGTGTGCTAAAAAGTGCATACACTTGGGGGCTCTCATATTATTAGTTGTATTTCCTAATGGAAAGTTTTAAAACCAGTGCCTACCATTTTATAACTTTCTAAAAGGGAACAAGATAAAAGAACACCAGAAAGATACCAATTCTGTGTCATTGGTGATAGTTTTAACATGTATTGATATTACCTTTGTGTGAGGAACTTTGTTAGGTATTAGAGATGATGGTCTTGTTTAATTCTTACAGCACTTTGTTCTTATTCTTACTTTATAGATAAAGAAACTGAGGGTTGGAAAGATTAATTGCCTAAGGTCCCTCTTTTATGGTGGACCTAGAAATAGAATTTGTGACTATCAAATGTCAAAACATTTACTTACTGTGATGGTGTCTTGCATTTTTAGTTAAGCTTCTATGGAATTGGGCTAGGTATGGGTGAGCTATGAATCATTCTTATGCTTCCATAAAGACACAGTATCAAATTCTTAGTCATATATGAACTACCTTTATGAATTTTACAGATCCTCAAAATATCTGCACTTTTTTCACTTGATATTTTTAAATCACTAATTTTAAAAAACCCAGTCTCATCCTGAGAAGTAATATCCATAAAATAATAAGATTGATGTGTTATATTTTCTTTTTCTTTTTTTCTTTTTTTTTTTTTTTTTTTTTTTTTTTTTTTTTTTTTTTTTTTTTTTTTTTTTTTTTTTTTTTTTTTTTTTTTTTTTTTTTTTTTTTTTTTTTTTTTTTTTTTTTTTTTTTTTTTTTTTTTTTTTTTTTTTTTGCAGTACTGGAGGTTAAACCCAGGGCCTTGTGTTTGAAGGCTTTGCGAGTGCTGGACAACTGAGCTGCACCCCCAGCCCTTTTATTTTATTTTATTTTATTTTAGGTTTTGAGACAGGGTCTCCCTAAATTATGCAGGCTGCCTCTGGTCTTGAACTTGCGATCCTCCTGCCTCCGCCTCCCCAGTTGCTGGGATTACAGGTGTGTACCACCAGGCCTGGCTGATGTGTTATATTTTCTAATGTGTAATAAGTTACATAGCCATATTAAAGGTCACCTTTTAAAATTGCCTCATGTGCAAGTAGTAGTCCGTATAACTAGTACCTGAGATATACCAGGATAAGACATGGACTAATAGCAGCCTGGATAGCTACTCTCCACCCTCTTTTCATAGCTCTTGGCCTTTTGGATCTGGCTTAGCTGTGCAATATTTATTTGGTAAAACCAAGGCAGGCAGGGGGAGATTGTGTACCTGTTCAGGTGCCTACTCATTGGGGTGGAAAATAATGTTATGGGTTAGGGTGAGGGAAAGGAAAAGGCCAGGACATCACATCTCTACAAATGTTTACAAAAGGAACAAAAGCATCCAGCCAGTTAGTCTCTGCGGACATACCTGCAAGTGTCACCATGGACATTCCAAAGTGGAGGCAGCCAAAGCTAACCATTGGTTATCAGCCATATGGGAAAAATGAAAGCAGGGAGCACCTGGAGAGGGAGCCCTGCAGCTCAGAGGGCCAGCTGTGTGCAGGGGCTGAGTGCTCTCCCCATTCAGATCCCTACTGATCATTCTTTTGGCCAGTCCGAAGCCACAGAGCAAAAATGCTGGCAACAGAGTGTTGTCCTCAGTGTGCAGGGTGCTGAAGGTTGCCTTGAATGTAAATATTGGCCAAAAATATTAATATAAAAACTTCCAAGTATAAAAGCTTCTTTCAAAATGTCCTTGATAAACAACAGGTCTTGTGCCCATATGTGTATATTTATCACTGTCCTACTAATATAACCAAGAGAAAGATGTTAATAAAAGGCTAACTCAACATGAAATAGAAGGTTTTAAAATAAACTTTATAGAACTTTCCAAACACGTACAATAAAAGACAGGATAGGATAAAAAACAACCACATATCCATCCCCCAGCTTCAAAAATTATAAATTCTTTCCTCATCCATTCCTTCTTCCAGTATTTTGCAGGATTACAGAATTATTCAGTATGCCCCTCTGATGACATTTTTGTTTTACATATAACTGACATGCAATTATCACATCTAACAAAATTAACAATAATCTATTTATAGAATCTAATACTTTGTCCATAATCTGATATTCCTGCTTGTGTCAAAGGTTCTTTTTACAGATGGTTGGTTCAGAATAGAACACAATGTCTACATGTTGCAATTAATTACTATGATTTTTAAATCTCTTAACTCTTATGGCCTGAACTCTGTTTTTTCATACCATTGATTTGGTAAAGAAATTCATTTTTCTTATTGAGTTTTCAACATCCAACATTTGATTGATTGCCTTCTTGGGACAGTTTTAACTTGACCTTCTCTCCTTTGTATTTCCTGTTATGTCTAGAGGCTTGGTTAGGTTCATATCCAGTTACTTAGATAAGAAGACTTCACAGTGGTTCTGTACATCTGGATATTAGTTACTTTTGTGTCGCTGTGACCAAACAACTCAAGGGAGGAAGGCCTTATTTTGGCTTGGTTTCAGAGGGCCCAGTCCATAGTGGCAGGGAAGGCATGGCAGAGCAGATGGCACGAGTGTGTGGCACAGGACAGCTGTTCACATCACGGTGGATCAGGAAGCACAGAGCAAGGCTAGAACTGGGGTGGTATCACCTTCTAGGCCCCCTCTAGTGACCTTCTTCTGCCAGTCAGGTCCTACTTTCCGAAGATGCATCACCAGCTGGGGACAAAGTACACAACACATTAGTTGGCAGATGACATTTTATATTCAGTACATAACATTCTGATTTTGTCATATCATGAAGGACATAATAGCTGGTTATAGGATTTTTTATTTTTAGAGTTTTTTTTTCCCTCCCTTACCTTTTGGCTATGTTTCTTTGGGGAGACTCAAAATTATTCTACCCTTATTATCTTTCTCCAACCAAAGTCCAAAACTATGGATTTACATAGGCAAAATAACCAGGCAAAATACTAGTAGTTCTATATTCTGACCTTCTTAGATAAGTTGTATTTGGAGGAATTTCTCCTGCTTTAACATGAAGGTATTGACTAGAGAGGGGAAAATGTGTAAATTATTAACACTCATGAGGGATTAATGAATGTAAGAAAGCACATCACTATTATATTTAGAAGCTATACTATTAAAATTCAGGATGAAAATAGCTGAAATTTAATAAGTCATTTGCTAATTATTCAGTTTATAGATTTCCAATGCCATTTGCTTCTAGCTCTCCTCCTTAGTGAAGTTTTGGTGGTATTTTATTCCCTTTTAACACCCATGGAAACTATTGTATGCTGACACTGACCACCAATTGTATATGTGGAGAAGCACATAAGAGTTTATAACTCAGGATTCATGCTGAGTTAATGAGATAAATCATGAGCAGTTTACACTACAGTTGAAGATTTTTCAGGGGCAACGTGGAGCAGAAAGTACTCAGAATTCTGCTGACTACCTAGCATGCTATGTATGCCTTGGAGAAGAAATAGAAACATAAATCATGAAGGTCACTGTGCCCACTGAAGAAAGAGATAGTGTGTCATGATGTGCCTTGGGTACTAGCCATGTTTTGCCATGGGTACAGCCTAGGGGTTCATAGCCATGACTGCAGGTTTGAATCACCACTAAAGAGTATTTAGTCTCACTGATGTCAGTATTCAACCCCCACACTAAGTCTGGGTCTCAAGGGTGGGCCCCAAGCATTGTTGTTGGGATTCAACTTGAGGTTGAATCCATGATTTTGCTTGTACTTTGCACTGAGCTACAGCCCAGCCCCTTTTTTATTTTTCATCTTGAGATAGGGTCTCCCTAAGTTATGCAGGCTGCCTCTGGCCTCAAATCTGCCATCTTCCTGCCTCCGCCTCCTGAGTCATTTGGATTACAGCCACGTACCTCCACACCCACCTTATTGATATTTTCGTAAAAGGTTTCAGGTGATTCTAATGTACAGTCACAGTTGACAATCTTCAATCTAGTCAGCAAATAAGAGGAACCATTTACAGGTCTTACTGTGTGGAGAAGACTGTCCTGAAAATCTCACAAGAAATCGCACATAAGGAAATTGATGCTTGGAGAGATGTTGTTTGCTTAATGTCTTGCTACAAAATAGGGTTTCACATCTAACCTATTTAGCTTTAGAACTAAGGCTTTTGAATTTATGTTGTACATGACTCAAAATAAGACAGAATTTCCAGGTGTGATGGTGGGTCTATACTCCCAGCAGTTTGGGAGGCATAGGAAGGAGGATTCCAAATTCAAGGCCAGAGGAAGTCTTAATTTATCAAGACCCTGTCTCAAAATACAATTTTAAAAAATTTAAAAAGGGCTGAGGATGCAGCTCCGTGGCAGAATGCTTGAAAATATGCATGAGGCCCTGGGTTTAGCACCCCCATTCCACAAAAATAAATAAATAAGTAAGTAAATAAATAATAATATAGAATTTATGTCACAACTTAGAACACACATGAAAATGAAACACAAGTATTAATTAACAAACAATATGTAATCTTAATGAGGAGGACCCTGATATTTTATTTTCTTTAATTAAAACAATAGTGGCTGGGGCTGAGGATGTAGCCCAGTGGTAGAGTACTTGCCTAGTATGTATGGGTCCCCCCTGGGTTAGGTTCCCAGTACCACAAAAACAACAAAAATAAAAGCAATAGGTTAATACCTAGTAAAATAATTTCATGACATTGTTTGAAATACTTTTCTAAACCATGACAGTCCAAGTTTCCTTTCTGTTCCAATAAATGGCAATTTTCCCCCATCAATGCCTTTTCATTTATTTGTTTTTTCATTTGGAAAGCCCCTTCCTTTTATCTGTTTTTTTTTTTTTTGCCATCAATTTGCTTCCTCAATAAAAAGCATTTCCAAGACTATTCTATTCCCTAGTGTCCTTTATTATCATGCCTACTTTTAACACACAAAGCTCATCCATTCCACTTTTTTTATACATCAAAGTATATATGTTGTGATATTCTGTAATTGTTTTATTTCTTAGATGGCTGTGTCTTCTTAACAAAGTGTAATCTCTTTGAGGACAGTGACCCCAGTCTATGATTTTGCTTCTGTACACTTTGATTAGACACACTGCTGATGTTAAAAACAGTGGGATGGCCCTACCTTTGAAGCTTTCACTTCTTTATTTCTGAAATAAAGTGGATATTTAGATTATTCTAAAGTATCTTCCAGGTTTATGTCTATTTTTCTATGATATGTAGAAACTCTATAAAGTTTACAAATGAATGAAGCATAATATGAAACTTAAAATTAGCAACTACAAGGAAGTTTCTCGTGTGGGAAGAAAAAGGTGGAAATTAGCACTTTTGGTAGTCAAAATATAAACTCTTCCATCCTATCTCTACAAAAATAGAGATTACTGAAGTGTAAAAATGAAATTGGACCCTGTGTCACTTGGATACTGATGTAATTATTCATGGTTATATTTTTTAGGTTGAATGAATACATATGTAACAAGAAATTTCTGTGGACTCTTATCAACTTGAATTGATTACATAATGACACAATACCTAACAATGAATGTGAGTGAGGGGTGTATGTTGGCAGAGTATTAAAATTTGGGGGAAAATCATCAAACAAAAATTTACATTTTAGATACTGTTTGTTTGCAAGTATTTAATTAAACATCCCTGAGGACCGTCCCAGTGGCTCCTGCAGTAAAGGATGTGGCTGGCTGGTTCAATTACTTGCAACTACATGACTGTTAGCACTCTCTTTCTTCCAATCTTGAGACCACTGGAGACAGAGAGATTGTTGGTGCCTTTTGGGGTGCTAGCAGTGGCGGTGGTGGAGTGTGTGCCTTGGGGAATAGGGGTTGTAGTGGATACTTATGGTCTTCATCTACTCAATACTCATTCCCTTTATATGTTAACAACACTTCAATGTTCCTTTAGGGAACCTTTTCTATTCAGCCTACCTGGTGTGGGTGTATATGGAGAATGGCATAAAAAGCTAATTCTCTTGACATTTTTCAGACATAAGCAAATGACCCCAGCCTGGCAGTGTGCATTCTGTCTCAGGGTTATAATGGTTAGTTCAGAGGCAAGCACAGGATCTAAGTGGGTTTAGTGGGAATGATCCTTGGCCTGCTCTCTTCATGATGAGATCACTGTTAAGTAGGAGGGAGGTAAGCCTGGAGCTATAGGTCTTGCCTCTGCTTAGAGAAAATAAAATCAGGGCAGTGAAAATACAGCCAAGACAGGGAGAGAAACTGAGTCCTAACACTTTTGCAGGTAAATGAAAAAAAAAGGGAAAACCCTTCACTGTATGGATTGGCACAGTATCTGCAACAATGGGCTTAAACATATATAAGATCCTGTACCTGGCACAGAATAGGGGAGTGTTTTGTTCTGCTATATATAGGGTTGCTATACATAGACCCAATTCAACAACAACACTTTTGAGCACCTGCAGGAAAAACAAAGATTTTTGAAAACATCTACTTGCTAGTTCTACTCTTTACTCTTGGGATTTCTAAATATATAAGCAAATAAATTCTAAGTCCTTCCACTGTAGGTTTTCTTAAGTCAGTTTGAATTAGGTGCCTGTCTATCCAACTATCCTGACTACAGGACTTTATCATAAAACTGGGAAATCTTTACTCTTGCTTACTGCTATCTTCCTTTCTCTTAGTCTCTTGCTTTTATAGAGCCTAGGGCTTAGTTCCTCTCCATCTGGTAATAGAAATTGCTCCAACCTTTTGCATATTTTCTTCCTGCCCTTTTCCTCCACAGGTTCGACACATGCACCTATTTCAACAACAGCTGCAAGTGGCAGAACTGAGGTGTTTGGGTCCAGTTTCAGGCCAGCGATGGACAATGTGAGTGTGTATGAATTAGAAAATGTCACTCCCTCTGAGTCCCATGTTAGGAGTCGTGCTTTGGAACCTAGGCTAGCTCTTAACCCCAAACTGCTTGTCCATTTTCACCTCAGCCAAAAGACACAATACAGAGTACAAATGGCACAGCAGTATGCCTAGGTCCCTTCATACCGAGGCAGGAAGCAGCAAGGGCTGGAGCCATGAGATAGAGAAACAAGGCTGTGGATACTGCTGAGCCCTGTGCTGCTCACGTGCACTGGTACCCTCTGTTACTCTATTGCTCAGGCAGGCCATGATAGCTGCTGATGCTGTGAGCCTCTTGGGCATCACCGCTCTGCTGCGGTCTCAGCAGTTACCACAAATGTGAACGATGGCTGGGAAACTAGTATCATTTGCTCCTTGAAAGCAGCATTTAAAAAGAAGCAGCATTTAGGTCTTAAGGCGAGATCTTTTCTGGGGGCCTTCCTGAGTTCAGTTTGGCGGTCTTTACAACCAATCTCTGTTCAGGAAAGTCAATGGCTCTAAAAATCCAGTTGGAGGCCACCTGACAAGTGGCCACTGGAAAAGAACACAGCATGGGAAAAAAAGTAGAGCATTTGTCTAGGCTCTCAGGCCACTCATCAGCAGTTGGGGTAGAGGATCCAACCTGTCTTCCGTTTTCTGCGCTCCTGGGTGAGACCTTCATTAAAGTTTTGGAGATGAGAAAGAACAACCATGGAGGAAGGGCAAAGAACTAGGGAAACGCAATTCCCTTAGGCAGTGCAGTCGCCAGCAACGCGCGCTTTGACAGCACCGGGGAGAGGGGTGCAGCGACGGGGGCTGGAAGCCAAGACCCTAACCCCGGTAGGAGCAGTTAGGAGCAGGAGCGAGGTTCCAGGAGCCTTAGTGGGGCTTCGGCCGACGTGCGGCGCATCCTCCACGCGGGGGCCGAGCTCTCGTGCTACCGTTGGAGCCTTTGCCCAGGCGCAGGGACGACCCAACCTGGGGTGTGGGTTGGAGAGGCGGAGGAAGGAGAGGGAAGAGGGCCAGCCGTCAGTCCGGGGACGGCATGGGCGGTGCCCCCTGGATTTCTTCGTCTCTCCTTGCCCTGTCCCTCCTTATTGCCTCTTCCCCGTCTCAGCTCCCCTCCCCGGCGCCTCCAGCCTAAAACGCGGCCGGCGCCTTTAAGAGGCAGCTCTGGTTACCCGGGGGCGGGAACCCGCGGCAGCTCGGAGGCGGCGGCGCCCGGCCGCGATGCTCCTCACTCTTGGCTCCGGCTCCCGCCGCCGCCTTTCTGGCCACCGCCACGCCATCCCCGCCGTCCTCCGGTGCCCGGGAGCGGCGTTCTCCGCGGCGGAGGCGAGCAGCGCGATGTCGGGAAAGTTCCGGGAGGGACTGGCGGGGGCCGCACTCCCGGCGCTGTGCGGCCGGCGCCCGCGCGCCGCGCTTTGTATGAGGTGAGCGCGGTCCGCCGCGCGCGGGGAGAGGCGGCTGCGGGGCTGCGCGGCTGCGCGGCGCCGGGGAGCGTGGGCTTCGGGGAGGGGTCGGGCTGCTCCCCGGGGCTCTCAGCAGCCGCTGCCCCGCGGCGGCCCGGCGGGGACGGGCTCCCCGGCCCGCGAGGCCTTCGAGGAAACCGGCGGCGGCCAAGGGGCGCCACGCGGGGTCCCCGCCCGCGGCGGGGAGGGGACGGAGCCTCGGCAACTTTTCCGCGGCGGCCTCGCCGCTCTCGAGGGCCGAGATTCTCCCTGGCTGCCGGGTGAGGAGCGCCGCCGGTCGGAGACGTGGCGAGGAGTTGGGGAGTTAGGCTTGCGCCGCGGGTGTCTCTCAGCCCGGGTCGGTGGTCAGAACCCGGATTTCAGTTCTCCTTCCCCAGCCACTTTGAAGAAACATTCATTCTCGTGTTCTCTCCCTCTCTGCTCTCTTCTCTCCTCTCACTCCCTCCCCTACCCCCAATATCCTGGAAGCTTAGGGTGTTTTAAAAGCCTTCTGCAATATACCTTTATGAAAAAATTCCCTCAGGGCTCGCCCACATTTTCAAAGTGCTCGTTTAGTCTTTCATGAAGTATTCAGACTTGATCTGGACACTTACGAAATACAGGTATCTGTGTGGTAGGATGCAATATTTCTCCAGTGAGGTACGATGAGTTTTAACATTTTATGTAGGTTTTTCTTTATCCGTGAATTTATTTTTCATGATGTGTTAGATTAAGAAGGCTCCAACTCATTTTAGGAATAGTATTTTCTAAGAATGGTGAACAAAACTTGATGTTTCTTGCATAATCTGACATTGCTTCACGCAGTTTTATCCATGGATGAGGTATGTAAAACCATTTCATGAAACCTAGTGTGTAACTACATATATTACACAGCTGGGTAAGATTTCTTTCCTCATGTGTCCCATGGGTAAAGGAAGACCCATAAACCCACACTCCAGGTTTCTGCCACCCCTGTCCATCCCTCTTTCTCTATTCTCTCACAGTGTATACATCAGTGTCACTTACAAATCAAAAATGCTGATGAAAAGCCCCCATATTTTGTGAAATATTGCATAGCCAGAACTTTAGTGACATAATTGGTCGCATCATTCAGATCACTTTGAACAATAAAAATAGAATGTGAGAGCTTATTTACAGAAGAATTTGTGAAGTATTTAAAGTAAATTTGCAGGCATATGTTTTACATATAATTTTGTTTATGAAAGATACAGTACAAAAATAGGGTATAGTACAGCAGTTTCTGAAAATTTGCAGTCAGTTGAGCATTCTTGGAGAAAATTTTGTTTAGAAAAGTCACATACTTAAAACCCTAACTGCGATTATCATTGCACCTTCAGTTTGCTGGATTCGAGGCAAGAAGGTAAGGTTTTTCAGGTTCTAAGGTAGACGTGACTTACTTCGTAGAATTGTATTGATTAATGTGACTATCTTGAGATTTTTGTATAGGTGTTTGACTTGAGATAATTTTATGAATGATTTTTTTAAAAAATTGGGTGTATGTGCATATACATGTATGTATATTCATATATGCATGCATTTGGATTTATATAGGTAGTATAACCATATCACACATCTACAGCTGTTTGTCTTTTCTGTCTAGTGCAGGGAAAACAATTCAGGGACTTGATGATACATGTGCACTAAAAACAGCAGGTCTAAAATATCAGAAGCTAAAAATAGTTCTTATTAGAGCTTGTCATCTTTGAGCAATTTAGTCAGTATCAGTTAAGTTAAACAATACTGTTTTCTAACATTTTCTTGAACTCTTACCAAAGCTTAGACCAGGGAGCTGTATGCCAATGATATTGGTGGTGGTGGTGGTGGTGGTGTGCCCTTGAGTTGGTATCCGACTCATAGCGACCCTCATAGGGTTTTCAATGGCTGACTGTTTCAGGATTGCCTTGGGAGTGGATTGCCAAGCCCTTCTCCCAATGATATTGGTAGGTGCTGTTAAGTTGGACTGACTCTTAGAGACCCTCATAGGGTTTTCAATGGCTGATTGTTTCAGGATTGCTTTGGGAGTGGATTGCCAAGTCCTACTCCCATTTTTTTTGGTGTGCTGGGGATTGAATCTGGGTGCAGAGAGTACAGAGCAGTGCTCTACCAACTGAGCTAATCCCCAGCCCCATATGCCAATGTTAGGCATAGTTTTATCTGTTAAAATGGACTGAATTATTCTATCAGTGGAGATTGAACCAGGCATTTCTTAGCTCAAATAATTTAGTAGGTGAATTTCTAGATAAAACTTAGCTTCTCAATGTAGTATTCTCTTCTTTTAACACTTCAAAAATGACTTTCATGGCATTCTCTGTAAGTCTGTGGTTTAAAGAGCAGACCTCAAAGGCAGAGGAGACAAACCTTGGGGAAATTCTAGTACTCCAGTTTATGAAATATGCTTTAGGCATTGTTTGATTTGAGAGGGAGACCCAATAATTCTTGTCTGTCGCCATAAGGAAAACTATCTCCTCCTTTGGAATAGTTCTTAACCACATTTCACGGTTGACACTGCTACATTTCAGCATATGTATGAAAATTAAAAATGAAATGAATAATCTGTTAAACTGAGTTTTGCTTTGTTAGATATTTACTAGAAATGTAAATGTTATATTTGTATTTGCCGCTAATGGCCTTTGCTTTGTTGCAGGTGGCATTCCTTCAGCCCCTTGTTTTTTTGTAACTATGATGTGTGTATATTTAGGGTGAGGTCTTAGTGTTTACCTGAAACAAGTTAGCAAGTTTCACAGAGTTTATATTATGTCTCTTTAGCTTTCAAAAAATAACATTTGGGATGTTGAAGTATAACCTTAAGATTACTGTCTTTCGAAGCTGATGGGATCTTGGTCAATTGTACTTTCAGTTTCATGGGAATTTTCTGTTTAAGGTCAGATGTGCCCTTAATTTGAACTGCATGATCCACAAAATCAGTACTTCTGCAACCACAAAACATGGAGAACATTCCACATAATTTGCTGTGTGGGCAGCCCAACATGCTTTAGTGTTTAGTTCGCTTGAGGCAATATGCCATACTTATAAAAAAAAATGGTTTCAGAAGCTGACAGCAAGCTGTTTCAATCTTAGGGGTTGACACATGGGATAAAATGCCTTTTTGCCTGTCTGCCAGTAAATATGAACAAGATTGGTAAAAGTCATTTGTGCCCATTTCTGTGTCTAAGACAAATTCAGAAAACTCAAGAAAGAAACTATAGTTTAATATATACTGGAAAGCTCATTCATGTTCATTATGAATATAATAATGAGGTTAGAGTTTAACATGGCTTTCAGCTTTGGGTCAAAAGAGGGTATATTTGCAGTTAAGTGGGTAAGCTAGAGGGTGATTATTTATTTATTTATTTATTTATTTATTTATTTATTTATTTTTCAGTATTAGGGAGTTGAACCTAAGGCTTCACACATGCTAGGCAAGGGCTTGCCACTGAGGTGCACAGCTACCTCCTTTATTATTTTTTATTTTGAGACAGGGTCTTGCTAAGTTAAGCAGGATGTCTTTGGCCTCCAAGTTGCAATCCTCCTGGCTCAGTCTCCCTGGGAGCTGGGATCATAAGCATCCAACCACGATGCATGACTAGTGGTCACCTATTGAATTTAATATTAGCACAATTATCAGTATTTCCTTTGAGTGGTTATGCTAAAGAAACTACCATATATCCTTCCAGGCAAAATTTAGATGAGTATAATATCTGGCTGGGGTTATTTTTAATCACTTGGCATATATGCTAATCAATTCTTAGCTAATTTTCAGTTGAAAGCTTTGTCATTATAGTCATATGCTTTACATACCTTTTTGGGGGTTTTGACCAAAGCTGCTTGGATAACTTCTCTCAGTTGACTGTATCAATAAAATGCTTGAAAACTCTTTTAGTCAAATTCTTTTATGTGGAAACTTCTAAGGATCTGCCGTAGGGAGGTTAGTGCAGAAGGGACATCATTCTATAGGCTAGTGGTTACAAGAGAGATATCCTCCTCATTAACTATTAAAAAACACAAATGTATAGGTAATATTAGAGAAATAACATTCATAGCCATTTAAAAATACCTGTAGGATCAGAATAAGGATTTCAGTGGAAAATTATGTAAGAATCAGTTACCATCTATGCAAGGTATTTGGTCTTATATCTTAGGCTGAAGAGGTCTTCTGCAGATTTTTTGCTCTGGGTTAGTCCTGGGAAGATGTAGATACAAAGGGAGTTGGGGTAGAAAGGGGCATAGCATACATTGCCTTCCAGAGGGAAGAATGTTTGAGTATGTACTTGTAATAAAATCCATTCTTTCCATCATTTTAGCTTATTTTTTCCATTTCCTACAGGTTATGTATAAAGCTGTTTACCTGCTCCATTTTTGATTAACTCTACATAAACCATGATGCTAGCTAAAATTTCATTGTCCAGTACTAGCAAGAAGTCTGTTCTTGAATTCTCTCAGTTCATTCCCACTCAGTATTTCTTCAAGTAATAAAGAAGCTGGCAGTACAGCTTAGTGGTAGGAGCACTTGACTACCATGTGTGAGGCTGCGAGTTCAACCCCCCAATACTGGGGTAAAAAGAGGTGACCAGTGGCTTACACTCTTAACTGCAAATATACATACATTTTTGCCCCAAACCTGAAGGCTATGTTAAAATCGAACCTCTTTATTACACTCATAATGGACTACTTGTGCTATCCAGTTCTTTAATGATGTATTTCGAGTTTTCAGTTTATAGCTACTCCATTTTCTGTAAATTGAGTAAATTGGTTTCGACTTAGAGGTTTCAATGATGTTGGCAACTTCTTGTTTCTCTTTTTATATTTCTTGTATAGTTGCCATTGTAAGGTTTCAAATCTTTGTTCTCATACTATACCAAGTATTTTTTCTTATTACTGAAATGACAAATGATCATTATAGAAAAATTTTCCAGACAACCAAAGGGAAAAGAAGAATTATGCCTACACATAACTGTTGTTAACATTTTGATGTTTTGTTTGCTTTATTCTGTCTTATTTTTGCTTATTTTTGTTGTTAGGTGCCATCAAGTCTGGTCGACTCACAGCAACTCTCATAGGGTTTTCAATGGCTGATGGTTTTCAGATTACTGTGGGAGTGGATTCCAAGTCCTTCTCCTGTTTTTTTGTGGTGCTGTGGATTGAACCCCAGTCCTCACAGAGTGCAGTGTGACACTCTACCAACCAAACTAAACCCTGTTGTTATTGGTAGGTGCTGACAAGTCGGTATCCAACAAACAGCGACCCTACATACAACAGGTGAAACAGTATAGTTGATGCTTCTTTGCTATTCATAGAGTCTTCAATGGCTGATTGTTTTTTGAGAGTGGGTTTCCAGGTCCTTCTCCCAAGCCTACAGTACCTGGTGTTCCCAGGTGGTCTCCCACCCAAGTACTAACCAGGCTTGAGCCTGCTTGGCTTCCAAAATCTGAAGGGATCAGATGCCACAGTGATATGGCTGCAGGCTAAGCTAAACCCTAGCCCCAATATATATGTATATTGTTGTTGTTGTTGTTAGGTGCCATCGAGTCGGTATCCGACTCATAATGACCCTCATAGGGTTTTCAGTGGCTGACTGTTTCAGGATTGGCTTTGGGAGTGGATTGCCAGGCCCTTCTCCCATTTTTGCGGTGCTGGGAATTGAACTTGGGATCTCAGAGACTGCAGCGCAGCGCTCTACCAGCTGAGCTAAATCCCAGCCATATATATATATATATAAATATCATATATATATATATATAAATATCATTGTACATTGCTCATGTTTACTTCCCCCGTTATACTGTAATGACCCCCCAACCCCTTTCCTCTCCATTAATGTTCCCCTTCTGCTTGTATGTCTTGTGGCATGTACATATAGAAAAATATTTTAATACTATAAATGGCACTTTATATATATATATAAAATGTAATATATGTGTGTATATATATATATATAAACATAAATATGAACCATTTCTGACATCATGAAATGATGTATAACATTTTGAATACTGAATACTATTCTTCAGATATAGCAGTTTTTTGGGGTGATATGCCAGAATATCAGATAGGTTGTTTCTTTCTTTCTCCTTTCTCTCTCTCTTTTTTCCTTCCTTCCTTCCTTCCATCCTTCCTTTCTTCCTTCCTTCCTGTGCTAGGGAGTTGAACACAGGGCCTTGGACATGCTAGCCAAGTGCTTTACCCCTGAGCTACACCCCCAGCCCCTTTTTGATTTTTTTTTTTTTTTATGGTACTGGGAGTTGAACCCAGGGCCTCATGCATGCTTTTTGCAAGTGCTCAACCACTGAGCCTTTCCCCCAGCTCATTTTTTACTTTGTGTTTTTGAGACAGACTCTCATTAAGTTATGCAGTTTGCCTCTGGCCTTGAACTTTCAATCCTCCTGCCTCTCTCTCCTGAGACAATAGGATTAAAGGTGTGTGTCACTTCACCCAGCCCTTTTTAAATTTCTTGTTTTGAGAAAGGTTCTTACTATGTTGCACATACTTCTGGCCTTAAATTGACCATACTCTTGCCTCAGCCTCCTGAGTTGCTGGGATTACAAGCATGTACCATAGTGCACAGTGGGATTTTTTTGTTTGTTTGTTTTATTCTGACTTATTTTTGCTTTTTGCTACTGTAAAACAGTGAATGTCTTATAGCTCAATTTTTACACACACACATCTGATTATTCCCTTTGTAGGATTTTTTGGGAAAGATAAATGGGACTGATATTTTTCATTGACCTCAAGGCACTTTATTATTCCCAATATAAAATCATAGACTTAATCAGAGTCTTCCTTGCTTATATTCTGCAGTTTCTTTTGCTTTGTATAATATGAAAAATTCAAGTCAGTTTCAGCTGGACCTGACTAGTGTTTTTTCATTCTCAAATGTTTACTAAGATTTATCCTTAACCCCAAGCCATCCAGTAGTGCTGAGTTATAGGTATGAATGCTATGTCCAATTAAACAGATACAGGAATTGATAGTGTGCCCTGAAAATGTTTTCCACTTTTCAATTTCAGTCTCCTTTACTGTGTTCCTGTTTTCCTGCTTGCATATATTGGTGCATACATAATTGTTATATGATAGAGTGAGAGAATATTGCTTGCTGTGTAGTCATCTCTAAAATTTAAAAATAGTTTTTCTTCCCTCTTATTCCAACTCCTAGACTCTTAACATTTAAAATAAATTTGGAAATTTTAAACATACAAGAATTTAGCTTTAAGCATGTTTGTGCATACATGTCTACATTTTATCTATATATTTATATATTCCTTTCTGTCAATAATAAAACTTCATCTTATCCAGAAAATTACCTTTTGAAACAAAGTATCACACTGGCTATCACAACAACACGATTACTTCCAGAAACAGAGCTACAGATGTAAAATGGGCAAAAACTAGGAAAAGGACATATGTGAAAACATAAGGACTGATGGCTAAATGTATAGAGAAATTCTCTTTGTTTTTAGGACTGAAGTTATCTTTAGCCATCGAGCATTACCCTAATGAATGCAATCATATTTGTATTTTCCATTTGCATTTTTCATCTTTAGAATTTCTCACTGGCTGTGGAAGGTAAAAGAAAACAAACACATACACATCCAAACTTATTTTCCAGGCCATTTATTCTTTTTTCCTACATTGCTATGGAACAGTCTCCTTCCCTCCTTTTTCTAAGTCAAACTTCGGCTCTCTGCTCCCTTGTTACCTGGTACTTTCCTTTGTCTTTGCACATCAAAATGAGTTTTTTTGTTTACTTAAGTGTCATTTCCCTGTCTACTATCTCAAAGAAACATACATTGTTAGATTTTTGTCATTGTGACAAATATCTGAGAAAAACAACTTAAAGGAGGGAAAGTTCATTTTGGCTTATGGTTTTAGAGGTTTCAGTCATGGTTGACTGGCTTCATTGCAATGAGCCTGAGGCAAGGCAGAACATCATGGCAGTGGGGGCATGTGAAGAGGCTGTTCACCTCACGGTGTCCAGGAAGTAGAGAGAGAGGAACATGACAAGACATAGACCCCAAGGACATGCCCCCAGTGACCTACTTTGTCCAGCAAGATCTCAGCTCTGAAAGTTTCCATTACTTCCCAATAATGCCATCAAATTATTAATCCATCAGTGGATTAATCCTCTGATTAGGTCAGAGTCCTCATGATCCAATCACCTTTCAATGATTAGAACCACCAGTTGAAGACCCAGCCTTCAACCCATGAGCTTTTTGAGGGGGATATACTTAATATCCAAAGCATAGTATATCTTTGAATTTGGGTATGGAGTTTTAACATATATATATGCATATATATTTATTTTATATGTATATTTAACACATATATTTATATATATTTAACATATATTTATATATTTAACATGTATACATATATAAATATATGTATATATGTATGTATACATATATAAATATATGTATATATACATATATACATATATACATATATACATATATTTATATATGTATACATATACATATATATAACATATATATATTTAACACGTATATATATAAAATTGGGAGAAGGACCTGGCAACCCCCTCCCAAAAGTCAATCTGCCATTGAAAGCCCTATGCACAGCAGAGAAGCACGGACAGTAGTGTTTCCCGTTGTACAGAGGGTCGCTATGAGTCGGATACCGACTTGATGGCACCTAACAACAACAACATATATAAAATAGGTAAAAGTTTTTCCTAAGGTCTTGTGGATTTTTGCTGTTTTTGGGAAAGTTTATAATATCCTTTTAGAAATGATTTTATTGTATAAATTTTCTTTTAATAATATTTATTGTGAAGTACATTGTATATAGAAAGTACATAAAACCTTTGTAAGTTGAAAAATTGAATATTCATGAACTTATACCAAAGTTAAAAAAATATAACAACATAGAATCCCTCTGTCCACTCATTTCTCATCTACAGGCAACTCCTGCTCTATCCGTAAATTGTTGTATTCTTTAGTTTTAGTTATTTTTGAACTTTACATAAATTGGATTATTCTCTCTCTCTCTATATATATATATGCATGTTGCATATATATACACACACACACACACACACACACACACGCACATATATATACAATATATATACAATATATATACAAAGTATATATACAATATACACATATGTAGACACACATACATATTTTCAAATCTGCACCCTTCTAACAGTTTTAGAAGGCTAAAGAATCAGATGAAGATTAGAATCTCATGTGGACTGGATTCTTGGTCAACAGAGCTCTCAAGAGCTTCTATATTTCTAGTAGTGTTATTTGATTTAAATTGTTTTTCCCTTGCTATTAATAAACAATACACAATTCCCTATAGATTATGATTGATTTGATATATCTTTCTCCTTTTGGCTTTCAAGTTGGATCTATGGCCTTATGTTTTTAGATGTGTCTTTCGGAAATAGCATACAGATGGATCTTTGCTTTTATCTGGAGAATTTAACCTCTTTACTTTTAGAATGAAGACAGACATATTTGGATTTATTTGTTGTCATATTGTTAGATTTTTTTGTCCTGCTTTTTTTCATCTTCTCTCCTTTATTGCCTTTTATCTAGATTGACCCCTCCTATTTGTTTTTACCCTTCTTTTTATTTATTTGAGAGTTTAAGGGACTGGGTGTTAAGCTCTTTTTTATTCTTTTAGTGGTTACCCAGCCAATTTTATTATAAACACTCATCTTTATCTAGTCTATAGTTTTTATTGTCTTTGTCCTCTCTTATGGAATTGAGTGGTTTCCTCCAAAATTTATATATTGAAGTTCTAATCCCCAGTGTAAATGTATTTGGAGATGAGGCTTATAAGGAGATAATTGAAGTTAAATGAGATTATAAAGGTGGAGCCCTGATTGAAAAGATTTTGGTTGAGACATGGAGATCTCTGTCCCTCTCTGTCTGTACAAGGAAAAGCCATGTGAAGACACACATGCCAGAGGACACATAAGTCCGTAAGTTAGGATGAGAGTCCTCATCAGAAACTAATCTGATGGCATCTTGATATTGGACTTTCAGCCTCTAGAACTATGAGAAAATAAATTTTTGTTATTTAAGCCAGTCTGTGGTACTATTTTTTTAATTAGAAATTTTTAATGTACACCTTAATGTGATTCATTCTGATATGCTTTTCATTGTGACATTTCCATATATGCATTTTGTTGTACATTATACATATAAGTTCCCCCTTTCCCTCTTGTGCGCTTCTTCCCTCCGTCCCACCCCCCTACCAAAGACTTCTCTTCCATTTGCTTGTCTTTTTATGGTAATATTTTTCTATATATCCTTGGCTTCTAGTTCTGTTTAAGACAGAAACTTTTTCTGTAGTGAACTTTCTTTTTACATTCTCAGAAGTATTACATGAATTTTCTAGACCATCTGTAATAATACCATTCTTAGCTTTTTTTTTTTTGTTATGTTCTAACCTCTGTATAGGATTTTTTCCTTCATATAATTTTGATTCAGCTCACACATATGAGTGAGAACATGTGGTATTTCTCTTTCTGAGCTTCTGTTTGTTCACTTAAAATAATTTTCTCCAATTCCATCCATTTTGCTGTGAATGGCATTCTTTCATTTTTTTGATTGCTGAGTAGTATTCTATTGTGTATATGTACCATTGTTTTTAATCCATTCTTCTGTTAGTGGGCACTTTGGTTGATTCCAAATCCTTGCTATTGTGAAAAGTTCTGCATCGAACATGGAGATGCAGGTGTCTCTGTGGTAAGATGACATATCTCCCTTTGGGTAAATTCCCAATAGTGTTATAGCTGGGTCATATGGTAGATCAACTTTTAGTTTTATAAGATACCTCCATATTGATTTCCACAGTGGTTGGACCAATTTACAGCTCCACTAGCAGTGAAGAGTGTTCCCTTTTCTCCGAAACCTTGCCAGCATTTGTTATTTGTTTTATTGATCTTGGCCATTCTTACTGGTGGAAGGTGAAATCTCAGAGTTGTTTTGATTTGCATTTCCCTAATGGCTAGGGATATTGAGCATTTTTTCATGTGTTTCATGGCTTTATGGACCTCTTCATTTGAGAACTGTGTATTCAATTCCTTTGCCCATTTGTGTATTGGGTTATTTGTTTTCCTGGGAATTTTTTTCTTAAGTTCTTTATAAATTCTGGTAACTAGACCTTTATCTGATGTATGTTGTTAGGTGCCATCAAGTCGGTATCCGACTCATAGCGACCCTCATAGGGTTTTTAATGGCTGACTGTTTCGGGATTGCCTTGGGAGTGGATTGCCAGGCCCTTCTCCCATTTTTGTGGTGCTGGGAATTGAACTCGGGACCTCAGAGACTGCAGCGCAGCTCTCTACCCACTGAGCTAAATCCCAGCCCTATCTGATGTATGGGATGGGAAAATTTTTTCTCACTCAGTGGGGGTTTCCTTGACTCTGTTAATTGTTTCTTTTGCTGTACAGAAACTTTTTAATTTCACGTAATCCCATTTAACTATTCTTGTTGCAATTTCTTGAGCAATTGGAGTCCTATTAAGGAAATACTTTCCTATGCCTATATGATGGAGTCTTCACTCTTGTCTTTTATTAGTTTTAAAGTTTCTGGTTTTATGTTGAGGTCTTTTACCCATTTTGAGTTAACTTTTGTGCATATTGAGAGATGTGGGTCAGTTTTCATTTTTCTGCGCTCGGATGTCCATGTTTCCCAGCACCATTTATTGAAGAGGCTGTCCTTTTTCCAGTTTACTTGCTTTGCTCCTTTGTCAAAAATATGGTGTGTTGAGGTATTTCTGGGTCTTCTCTTCTGTTCCACATGTCTTCAGACCTATTTTTGTGACAGTACTGTGGTACTGTTTAATGGCAACTAACTAAATCGCCTGCAGCCATAGCCCTGTGGCATCCAATCCCATCAGATCTCAGAAACTAAATAGGGTTGGGCCTGGTTAGTACCTGGATGGGAGACCGCCTGGGAACACCAGGTGATGTAGGCTTGGGAGAGGGATGTAACAACCCATTCCCGAAAATCAATCTGCCATTGAAAACCCTATGAACAGCAGAGAAGCACTGACAATAGTGTTTTGCCTGTTGTATGTAGGGTCACCATGAGTCGGAAACCAACTCGACAGCACCTAACAACAACAACAACAACAACAACAACAAGTAAATCACCTTCATTTGAAAAAAAAAAAAACACTAATTCCTAAGAATTTGTTAACTCTTAGAAAACCCACTTCCAATGTACTTTTGCCATTACTGTTGGATATTTTAGTGCTTGCTTTTTTCCTTCATAAATTAAACATTACTTTTATTATTATGCACAGTGCTTGTTACATTTAATCATGTATTGATCAACATCTTTTTTTACCATGCTTTCTTGTATATCAGGCCTTATATCTGGGTCATTTTCTCCTCCCTGACATATATCCTTTACTTTTCCTTCAGTGTGTGTGAAAGGCAAAGGAGGATAGATTTTTGTCTGTTTATAAAAGTATTTTTAATTTGTCTCCTATTTTGTAGAGAGATTCCTTTGGTATTAAATTCTATTTTGGGAGTTGATTAGTTGCAGCACATCAAAAATATTATTCCATTGTCTTCTGAATTTTATTATTGCCTTTGAGAATTAAGCACTCAAGCCCATTTTATTTCCTTTGTCAGGGAATCAATTTTTTTCCAACCTATTCCTTTTAAGATATTTTAAAGATATTCTCTCTCTCCTTAAAGATATTTTCTCTACGTTTGCATGTTTTGAATTTTCATTCTGATGTGATGTTTCTGTATGTGAATTAAAAAACCAAAATCCTGTTTGGCATTAGACAAGGCTCCACTGGAAGATTAACATTTTTCAGGAACTCTGGAACCTTCTATGTATAATATTTGGAGTACTTCCTCTTCTTATTTTATGATCTTCTTCTGGAACTGTAATTGCTTGTTTTTTAGATCTTCTGTATTTATCTTCCTTGTCTTATCTCTAGCATCTCTTGCCCCTCACTATTTTCTCTTGATTGCATTCAGGGAAATTTATTCTCATGGAACGTCCAGTTTATTAATTTGCTTTAGCTACGTATAATATACCACTTTGTTGATTTAGTTTTTAATATCAGTCATATTTTTTGTTTCTACAGTATAGTTTTTGCTTTTTCAAATCTACCTGTTTTCTGCTCGTAGTCTCAGCCATTTATTATTTTATTTTACATTCGTGTGTCTTATAATTTCTGTAACTGAAGTCTTGTAAATTTCTATCTCTTTTTTTGCCTTGCTTTTAATCTCTATGTTGCTTTGATTAGTTTGATACTCCGGATTTTTTTCACTGTGAACTGCTTGCTTTCCTTGGAACTTGGTGATAGATAATTCTTTCAAATCTGGGTTGAAGGTGAGTTCCTCTAGTAGGGATATGTATTTAATTCTGTTGGCTTGTGTGCTGTACTCACCTGTGTACAATGTGAATCAGATTTCTGCTTGAAGATTTTTGCTTGCTCGATTTTGGTTTTTAGTTTCGGGGCTTGTGGTAGTTATATTTTATCTGGGAAGATGATTTTGCCTCAATCATCTCACACCAAGTTCAAGACCTGCAGATTTCTTTTCTGTCCATTTCAGCATGGTGTTTTATTTCTTGCTTAGCTTTATCATATTTTTGTTATTCAGGTTACTAAGTAAACCTTAACTAGCCACTACAAGGTGTTTCTTTTTCAAAAGAAAAAAAACATACATTAATGTATCAAAATATGATAGCACAATGCGTACCTTTTTCTTTTTACTTCCAATTTTATAATTTGTCATTTATCTCTGTAAACAAATCTAAACTTTCTATGTAAGATATTGGTATCAGCACTTTCTCCAAACTTCATTTTATTTACAGCTATTTGGCATTTAGTTTTTTATTTTGTTCTTTGGGGAGATAGTGCTGGCACTTTATTTTAAACTACTTGGTTTTATCTTCCAACTTGAAAGGCTCAGATAGTCATATTTACCTGTCTTTTTCTTGAGATTGCTATGATTTGCCTTTAAAACTATAGTCCGAAAAGTTAAAAAGCTACCCGTGGTCTGCATTGCCTTTATTCATATACTCAAAAGTTAAAGATGGCAAAGTGCAGGGCTTTTCTGGGTAGTTCACTTTTGAAAAGGAATAATTATTCTATGCTTATTTCAAATGTTTGCACTTGACAAACATTTTAAGAGTCAATTAGTTTTTTTTTCTTCTGTTTTTGTTTTTCTTAGTACTGTGTTTTGAATATGTCCTCTAAAGTTCAGATGTTGGAAGCTTAATCCCCAATGTACTGGAGCTTAGAGGTAGAATCTTTGAGAAGTGATTAGGTCATGAGAGCTCTGCCCTCAGGAATGGATTAATGTCATTATCTTGGAAGTGGTGTTATTGAGAGAGTGGATTTGTTGTAAAAGCAAGTTTGCCCCTCTCCTGCTGGCTTGAATGTTTGCTGTCTGTCTGTTATGCTTATACTCTCTTGCCTTTCTGTCTTACACCGTGAGATGACACAGCATGAGGACCCTGACTTGATGCAGCACTTCAGCCTTGGATTTCCAAGCCTCCAGAACTGTTGAGCCAAATAAATTTCTGCTCATAAACTACCCAGTGTCAGGTATTCTATTATAGCAGCCCCAGATGGACTAAAACAAACATATTTAAAAAAATTTAACCCTACATCATATAGCAGTGGGGGTGCAGCCTCTTTTGAGATGAGCAGTCAAATTGAAAGAGTTTAAAAACCTCAGCATTTATATCTCCCAGTACTCAGTTACTGTAGGTTAGCAATAAATGCAGGAACAGTGGTAAAATGTTATAATTAGAATAATATGTTATAGGTAATTGAATAATAATTAGAAAAAGAAAAAAGTAGCTTGATTACCTTTGACTAATTATTCATCAGTAATGATTATTCATCACTGGATAATGATAGTATTAAGTTTTTACTATCTTCTGTGCTTTTTTAAAGAAATAGCTTTTCTTTTTGTATTCTCAGTTTTAAAATCTTTTTGTCCAATTTTCTTCATCTTACATAAACACCAGAATAGAAGTGATCTCTGAAGCTTACACACTAGAATCTTTCTCTGGTAAGGTCATTGCCCAAATCTAGATTCTGGAATTAGGTCTCTTTGGTAGTTATTTTTTACTGGATAGACACGAGACACTTATTTCAAAAGCCATAGTATACATAGCATCCATTTGGTTTGTAGTGTTTGTAGGAAGGGAAATTTTCTTTTTTATCTATCATGAACTTGAGGCTTGATTATTTACTGAATGATGTCCTTCCCAGACTCTATATTAAATTATTTTTTTCTACTCAATTCTTGTATAATAAATGATCTGCATATAGGGAGAATTGTCACATTTGTTTCATTAGCCATTAAACAAACTTTATATTTGGGCCATGCAATGGTTCTTAAAATTATTGAATGTATTTCAAATGTACACACAGGTACACACATACACACCTTTTGTGGTATCAGTCTGTCTCTCATAGACTGTTTCTGCTAGGAGAAATCAAATGAGAAGAGATATGAACAAGGTATAATAAACTGTAAAAAATCTGTAAGTGGTGGTGTTTATGCAGCAATATTTAGTGCTTTTTCTTTCCCCCTCTTTTGTTTAAGAGGAAATCCAGGAATTGCAGTTTTGATTATTGTCTGTATACTTGACACAGGGCCAATAAATTCCCTATAGGTTCTTGGTCTTGCCAGTTATATGTAAGTTGCATCAGCACTTCGTGAACTTACAGAGCATTGGTTATGCTTTCATCTTTCAGCAGAGGACAAGAGTACTAGCAGCAGGTATCTTACTGAACAGCAACATCACTTGTGGCACTATCAGTGGGAAACTCAATAACAGACAAACACCACAGCCTCCCTCAGACCCTTTTTCCCTAGTCATTTTATGAAGCTTGATGATAAATTATTCTTTGGTGTTTAAAATACAACTATTTTGTCACCTTGTTATATATTTTTATTAAAGTTTCAAAATGAATATTACAAATTAAAGAAATTTTTGCTAAGGTGTTTTGGGAAGGAGTGAATAAAGGTTATATTGGGAGATTATATAGAATATTTTGAATTTACAAAGACAATTATGTAGCCCTTTTTACTTGGAAAATCTTTTCTAATTACTTGTTGCACAGCAAACTTGGTTGAATATTAAAATTTAGAAATAGTAGAAATGAGTTTTTCTTTTAGAGAAGGTAATCATTTTTATTGGGCTGGGATTTAGCTCAGTTGGTAGAGCACTGCGCTGTAGTCTCTGAGGTCCCGAGTTCAATTCCCAGCACCACAAAAATGGGAGAAGGACCTGGCAATCCACTCCCAAGGCAATCCTGAAACAGTCAGCCATTGAAAACCCTATGAGGGTCGCTATGAGTCAGACACCGACTTGACGGCACCTAACAACAACAAGAACAGAAATGAGTTTTTCTTTTAGAGAAGATAATAATTTTTATAGATGCACTCTGCCTTACTAGAGACAGTCCTTCAGCTAGTGAAGTTCCAAGAAACATTAAATATCCTTGAATTTAAAATTATTAGTCAACATTTTTTTTGTGGGTCAGAACATTATATATTTTGTAAAATTTTATCTAAATGTAATGAAAGACTCCTAGTTTTAGTCTTCTTACTTTTCATGATATCCCCTCTTTCCCACTCCTTCCTCACCAAAAAATGAAACAGAATAAAACATAAACTGTAACTTTGAAACCAAAATATACCAGTCTTCATTCTGTGGAATCATCTCGATGGGTAAAGCATGAGATTTAGAGAATGTCACAATAAAATATGGACACATATACATGGTAAATTACATTTCCTTTGTTTTCCACACTTGGAACATCCTGGGTTTCTCTTCATAGCACATATAATTTAGTATAACCCAGTGGTGATTTTGTGTTTAGTGTCAAGTCTTTCTGTTGGACTCCTAAATTACCTGAGATCAGGAGATAACCTCCATTTTGTTCCTTTTTGAACACAGCACTTAGTCAGAACCTGGTTTACAGCAAGTGCTTAACACAGATTGAGTATCCAATCTGAATGTTCTGAAATTCAGAATGTTCTGTAATCTAAAACTTTTTGAGCTTCATGATGCTCCAAATATTTCAGATTTCAGAGCATTTTTTATTTCAGATTTCAAAATATTCTCTAATCTGAACAGTTCCAAAATCTGAAAACTTTCTGGTCCTAAGCACTTTGGATAAAGGATACTCTGCCTACAATTTTTTTTTATAAAAAGAAGGAAAGAAGTGACTTTAACGAAGTACATAAGTCAAGTTGAAAAGTATATGTCATACTGGGCATGGTAGCACATGTTTGTAATTCCGGATCACAAGTTTGAGGTCAGACTGGGCTACACAATGAAATCTTATCAAAAAGCAAGAGCATATACTAAATATTTATATCATATTCATGGATAGTAATAATAATAATAATAGAAGACTATTAGGGAAAAGTAAACAAGCAAAGCTAATTTCAGTTGCCTTGTAATGACTGTCATAATTTCCTTTGTCTTTATTTTGTGGCCATTTTAAATACTAAAGCTTAAGTCTTATTTGGTAGGTTTTTGAACTTTTAAGTATTTTAAATATGACCTTTATATTTTTCACTGTCTTCTCAAGTTAACCAGAATTATTTTGATCATGGCAGTGAAGCAAGGTCAAAGCAGATTTGCCATAATTTCTGAGGATGAGTCAATGCTTGCTCTTCAGCAATCCTATTGAAGTGGCATATGAACACCACAATGATCTTTAATTCTGTGCTCCTTCTCCTGCATTATTTTCTAGCTTCCCACTCATGAAAAAATTTAGTAATTTCATATTTTTTCTTGTGTTCATTTTTGGTGTACATTTACATATATTGGGATCAAAGGACCAAAGATCTGTCCTTTGCTTTTTTAAAAAAATATGTGCTTGTCTTTTATTAATAAATTTATTGACGTTTAAAAATATATATGTTCAGGTATGGGTTCGGTCTAGGTCAGCTTTCTGTCACTGTGACAAAAATCTGAACTAATCAATCTGTAGAAGAAGAAAGGCTTATTTTGGTTCATGATTTCAGAGGTTTCAGTTCATGGCTGGTTGGCTTCTTTGTTTTTGGGCCTGTAGTGTGGAAGCATGTCATGGTGGGGAGCAAATGGTAGGGCAAAACTGTTTACCTCAAGGTGGCCAGAGGATGAAAGAAATGGGAAGGTCTGGGGTCTCAAAAGCCCCCTCAAGGGATGCCCCCAATGACCTAACTTCGTTCCACTAGGCCCCACTTCATGTAGGTTCTACCATCTCCAGTAGTGCCTCAGGGTAGAGAGAAAGTGTTCAACTCATGGGCCTTTCGGAGACATTCAAGATTCCAACTTTAGCAAACTCTTTTTCCATTATGTGCTTGCAAATGTCTTCTGCTTGACTTGCCTACTCATGTTCATAAAGATGCTTTCTGGTCAACTTACCAATTTTTTTCTTTATAACAAATATATTTGACATCCTCTTTCCATATTCCTAACCCAATTAGGAAACTTAATTAAGATGAAAAAATTGAACTAATTAGAGGCTAATGTTTGATTGTTATGAATGATCTTCAATTTTTGTCTATGACTGTTTCACTAGTGAAGTCTTTCAGGGGTCATTTCCAGACAACCCCCATGAGCCTTGAATACTACCTTATAGCCGCTTGAGACTCTTCTCTGTTCTTCATCCTCCCAGCTGCCTCTTTTACTTGGGCTTTCAAGCTTCTCAGATTTGGGCTGCTACTTTTCAGGCTCTCAGCTTCTTGGCTTCTTGAATAAACCTCTGAGCTGGCATTTCAGGAATTGGCTCATGCCTTCAGGAGAAAAGTATCCCTGATTACAAGCTACCTCACCTTTCCATACTTCTCTCTCTGAGACTTTAGCCTCTCAAGTCCTCATTGCTTTGGTAGCTCTTAGATGTCTTTAGAGTGGTTTAAAAAATTATCCAGCTTACTTGGTTATTCTCTGTGTGAGTATTGGTCTGCCATCATTTGTCTTTGCCAGAAGAGGCAGTCCCTTAAAGTGTTTTCCAGGCTGTTGATGTACTTTTATGAATTACTATTAGGTTAGGCTGCATTTCCTTTGGTTGAGTATCAATTTTCTAGAACTATTTTCACTTTTAAAGAATCTTTGAAATCTTTGAAATGATTTTTAAGTGTATTTTAAAGAATTTTTAATGTGAACATCACCTGAATTAAAAAATAGAAACTCATGTATCCAAACATAAAGAATTGTGACATTTATGGACATCAAACTAATTGACTTTCCCCTTGATCTTTATAAAGTTTTAAGAGTTTTGATGGCAAGGGCTATGTCTCCTTTTCTTTTGTATTCTTTCATGGTATCAGATACATGGTATAGTCCAGAGCACACGAAGCTGACTGCATTAAAAAATAAGGCAAACAAGAGCAGGAAGCCCTTGAAGAGTGTTTCCTTATGTCACACACTGTTTGGCAATTAGCAGTATGAAAAGTTCACCTAGTTTTTGGTTTATATTATTTCATTTAGGAGCATGATTGCAAGTGTAAGGTCATTGAACAGCCCATTCTTTTGTGTTTTTCTTTTAAGATTTATTGAAGTATAATTGATAGGTGGCCTGCAGCCATAGCCCTGTGGCATCCAATCCCGTCAGATCTCGGAAGCTAGGCAGGATTGGGCCTGGTTAGTACTTGGATGGGAGACCACCTGGGAACACCAGATACTGCAGGCTTGGGAGAAGGACCTGGCAACCTGCTCCCAATAATCAATCTGCCATTGAAAACCCTATGAACAGCAGAGAAGCACTGACAATAGTGTTTTGCCTGTTGTATGTATGAGTCGGATACTGACTCGAGGGCACCTAACAACAACAACAACAACAACAACAATTGATAGACAAAAATTGCATACACTTTATGTGTATATCTTGATGAGTCTGAACATATACATACGCCCGCGAATCTGTCACTACAACCAAGGCACTAAACACATCCATAACCTCCAAACATTTTACTTTGTATCCTTGTGTATGTGCTTGTAAGAATGCATAACATGAGATCTGTTCCCTTAATATATTAAAGGACACACTATTGTAAACTATAAGTACTGTATTATATATCAGATCTTTAGAACTTTTTCATCTTGCATAACAAACTTTATACCCATTAAAGAATAATTCTCTGTTCCATCTTATACCCCATTCCCTAGCAACCTCTGTTCTTCTCTGTGCTTCTATGAGTTTGACTATTTTAGATAACTTCCTATAAGATGGATCAGAGGTATCACATTTTGAGTCATTATCTTCTTTCTCATATCTATCTAAATCAGTTATTCAAGATCAGATTCTCCTTTGTGACTTATTATACTTGTTGGAGATAAGTACATGTTTCATAAATCTCTACAAATGTAAAAAAGAGATTATATGGTTTACCTTCTGTTTTAGTTTGGTTATGAAGTGTCCTCCCAAAAGGCTCATGTATTGAAAGGTATGGTCTTCAGCTGGTGATGCTGTTATGGGAGGTTCAGAAGTTTTGGGAGGTGGAACCTAGCTGGAAGAAGTCCCTGGCTCCTTGTCAGATTCTGCTTCTGTGCTGCCATGAGATAAGAAACTGATCCATCATGTGCTTTTGCTACCTTAATGTTCTTTCCAAGTAAATGGAGTCAAGTGTACATGGACTGAACCCTCTGAATATAAGCCAAAATAAATCTTTATTCCATTAAGTTGTTTCCGTCAAGTATTTTGGTCACAGCAATGAAAAGCAACTAACAATTTAACTTCATGTGACCTTCCTCACATGACATTTAATTAATCATATCTCTGGAAACATCCTATGAGTGCCAAGTGGCAACCTTACTATTTGAAGTTTGAAGGAATTTCAGCATAAGATAGTTTTAGTCTGACTTCAGGGTTCAAAAGCATGCATATAAAAATTTAGAAAATTTAAAGCATTCTCTATTCACATAGTTTATCCAACTCTAAGAGTTGGAATTTTAAGAAATCATCCAGACAATTCAATTTTAGTCTGGATTATGAAAATAGTGTCTGAGGATGAGGGATAATGGAATTTTCCTTATGTTAGGGATATTTTGGTTCTTTTAATTGTGAAGGGTAATATGATTCATAAAATATCCCTGTTTTAGTCACTGCCCTACTTTTTTTTTATTTTTTGTCATTTCCTCAACACTGCATAAAACACAGTGTCTTCTCTCAGTGTTGCTCTATGCCTCAGGGAGTGGTGTTCTGAAGAAATGGAAGCGTTTGGGGAATGCTAGTCTTAAAATAGAGCCCTCAATATTAAAAACACTGTCCCTAGGTGTGGGCCAGATCTAGGGACAGTGTTTCTAACATTGAAAATTGCTATAACAATGAAATAAAAGTTCCTGTCTTCTTTCTAGGGCAATGAGAGAGGCAGCAAAGCATTGTGAAAAGAGCTTTGGAGCAAGGCTATTGTGGGTTTCAATTCCAGTTTTCCCACCCTTGCTGTGACTGGAAGCATGTTGCTCTCGAGCCTCCATTTACTTACCTTCAATGGAGAAAATAACTTCTACCTTTGGAGTGGTTTGTCAAGATTAGCAATAATGTATATTAAGAACTGATTCATAGTGAGTATTTAAGGAATAGTAGGTATAATTGAGCGTGTAGCCTTACCATTGTGGCATCCTATCTGTCAGATCTTGGAAGCTAAGAAGGGTTGGGCCTGGTCAATACTTGGATGGGAGACCGCCTGGGAACACCAGATGCTATAGGCTTGGGAGAAGGACCCGGCAACCCACTCCCCCAAAACAGCCATTGAAAACCCTATGAATAGAAGAGATGCACTAGCAATACTGTTTTGCCTGTTGTATATAGGGTCACTATGAGTCAAATATCAACTTGACGGCAGCTAACAACAACAGGTATAATTGGACATCTTAATTTTTTTGCATATTTTGGAATAAGACTTTGTTTTTTCCCTTTAATGTCATTATAATACACAGAAGGAAAGCCTGGTTCTAATCCTAGCCCTATTGTTTACTAGCTACAAGTCCTTGGGCATGTTACCTAATTTCTTTGTACCTCAGCTTCCTCATCTGTAAATGAGGATAGATATGATGCCCATGTTCCAGAGTGTTTAATCATATTACTATTTATAAGGAAATGAGAATAGTGTCTGGCTAATATGAAACCACTGAAGTACTTGGTGGGCTGGGATTTAGCTCAGTTGGTAGAGCACTGCGCTGCAGTCTCTGAGGTCCCGAGTTCAATTCCCAGCATCGCAAAAATGGGAGAAGGACCTGGCAATCTACTCCCAAGGCAATCCTGAAACAGTCAGCTATTGAAAACCCTATGAAGGTCGCAATGAGTTGGATACCGACTTGATGGCGCCTAACAACAACAACAAAGTACTTGGTAAATAAAACTAAATGCTTAAAACTAGTATCAAGTGGTTATTGTTACTAATAAAGGTAATGGGAATTGAAGCAGGATCTGAGGTAGTGTTGCTGTGTATGAAATGATGGGCAGAAGGTAAGAGAAACTGGTATGCTAGAGTTTAGTGAGGCGAAAATTGGCAACTATGAAACTGGAACAAATTCATGTGGCTGCTGGTCATAAGTAGGAAGAGCAGAGCAGTAGAGATTTTTACTTCCAGTTCACTCTTATGAAAAAGGCAGAGAAATGGTATTACAAGAATCATTTCTCTTGTATTTTTCACTATCAGGAAGAGAACAACAGGAAAAGAAACAACATGACTTAGGTGGAGAATACTTCCATGTAGCATTCATTTGGGACTGAAAAATACTGTACATTTTCTCCTTTATTTGAAAAGTTACTAAGAGTATCTACACACACACACACACACACACACACACACACACACACACGCATGTTTTGGATATAAAGTTAGAGGTGATTAAATCTATGGACTATTTTCTGAATACTATTGAATGCCATTGTACATAATATATATTTTCTTCTTGTGCTTTGAATTGGTATAAATAATGCAAGCGTTGTCCTATTTGTTGAATTTTTATATCCTGTACTCCAAGCAGTGCTAGTCTTCATGTAAGACTTTGTTTCAGTCTAAATGTAGTATCTGGTAGACTCATCCAAATGTTCATATGATGTCCTTATGGCTCACCCATATGTTAAATAAAACATAAGTATTACTGATACCTTTATCTTAAAGATAAAACAGTCTTGTAGGAGAGACTCAAGGATGTCTACACGTCTGTAAAATGAGAAATGAAATGCTTTTTATGGCAGAGTGATTAGTAATTTCTCTCCATCTGAAATTCTACAAAGATTTTTGAGATTTTTAACAGAGAAGGAATAAAACAGGTAGGTTCAGTAATTTTTTATCATGAACTTTGAGACTTCTATGGAAAAAAAAATTTTTTTTTTCAGTACGAGGGGTTTGAACCCAGAGCCTCACATCCTAGGCATGTGTTCCATCACTGAAATATACCCCCTACCCCTTTATTATTGTTACATTTTTTTTATTTTGAGACAGGGTCTTGCTAAGTTGCACAGGCTACCTCTGGCCTTAAAGTCATAATCCTCCTACCTCAGCCTCCCAAATTGCTGGGATTTACAGACATGTACCACTGTGTCTAGCTACCAATTGATAATTTTCAAAACATTCACCACACTTTATTTTCCACAGATTTCCACTGGCCATAGAAGATATTTTAAATTAAGAGAAATATTCACAATGATAAGTGTAATGAATGGAGGAGGTAGAATGTATAGCCAATCTGTATACCTTATCTGTGGGCGGAGGTTTAGCTTAGTTGGTAGAGTGCCACTCTGCACTCATGGAGGCCCTGAGTTTGATCCACAACACTGCAAAAATGGGAGAAGGATGTGGCAGACTACTCGAAAAACAATCCTGAAACAATTAGCCATCGAAAACCCTATGAGGGTTGTTATGAGTTGGACAGGGCTTGACAACACTTAAAAACACAACATACCTCATCTGTACTACTTTCTCTCTGCTTGCAATTCTAGTTGTAGAATAGAACAGCCCAGCAATTTATCCTCACATTAAAAACCAGAGACTTCTTTTTTCAAGAAATGAAGGGAACTTCCTGGGGAGAATTGAGACTGATAACAGGAACAGTGATGGAAACACAGATATAGACACAGACAGACAGATGCAAACACACACACACACACACACACACACACACACAATGCAAAGGTCTAGAAGCCACAAAACTCCAGATACAATGTGTACATATATTCTGCTTTCTAAATACCACTTACCATTAAATAGAACCAAGGCTCCTTAGAAAAATGGTAGACACCAGGTCTGGGGCAGGAAAAGTATGAGGTAAGGCGAGAACAGAGAAGAAATGAGAATAGTGTCTGGCTAATATGACATAGTCCCCCCAGATAGCCTTCATCTTCTTGGTGTTTGAAGGTCCACCCACTGCACACCCTAAAATGAAGCCTGGTTTCTGACAGATCTGGCATCTCCACACACAGGGCTCTGCCAGCCATCTTAGTGATAGGTGAAACTAGCAGAAGAGCAGAGCCACATATCCAATGGTAGAAGAAATCCACAGCAGTCTTAGAGGAGAAAGCTGCTCTGTTCATTGTTCAGAAATATGCACCAGAAATATGAGGGTAAGCAAATGGTATCAAGAAAGAGTGAGAACAAAATAAACAATCAATGTCCCTAGAAGAGATAGATTAATCAAGGAGTAGAAGAGACTAAAAGAAAACTTTAGGGGAGTTTTAAGGAGGAGCCTTCTGGAAAATAAGAAACAGATGTATTAAAATAGGAATAATCAAAGAATAAAGAGGAACTCATTTCATTGGTGAAATTAAAACAAATTCCATGGAAAATTTGAAAGATGACTATAAGGGAATCTCCTAGAACATAGTGTAAAGAGAAGCAAAAAAGGACAAATGGATAGGCTCAGTCAAGTTGTTCTAATATCCAAATACTTGGAACTAAAGACATACAATTCAGTAAATGAAAAGTTAAATGTCAAATAAATAATAGAAGCTTTTATTACACTCAAGAAATTGACTCTTCACATTGAAGAGTTCCGAGGACACAGAAAAGTGGATGAATGCAACTTCAAACTCAGACTAATTCTTTGTGAAACTTAAGAATACTATGTAAGCAAAAGATCCTAAAAACTTTTAAAGAGACATGACATTGTCAAGTCCCCCTTGTCTCTGAGCACATTTTCACTTTCTGACACAATAATCTGTTCTCGCCTGACCTCATACTTTTCCTGCCCCAGACCTGGTGTCTACCATTTTTCTAAGGAGCCCTGGTTCTATTTAATGGTAAGTGGTATTTAGAAAGCAGAATATATGTACACATTGTATCTGGAGTTTTGTGGCTTCTAGACCTTTGCGTTGTGTGTGTGTGTGTGTGTGTGTGTGTGTGTGTTTGCGTCTGTCTGTCTGTGTCTATATCTGTGTTTCCACCACTGTTCCTGCTTTATTTTCTTCTGTTTTTGCTTCTCCTTGTCCCTCTGTAGTCATTAAGTGACCCCAAGATAGAACTTTACAGATAGTGGAGTATCTGGAAGTTCATTGCTGCATATTTCCATGGTTACCTTTCTTTCCTCCTCTCCTTGCACAAGAAATAACATTTAAAATATACTTGGGAACTTTGCTTCCAACAAGAGGATATAACCCTGTTCTTCATGGGTTCTTTCTCTTGGATATTGTACAAGAAATAATCATAGGAGGTCTCTGAAAAGTGGAAAGGAGGAAGGCAGCCTGGAACTGAAGAACTGAAGAATGCTGCAGCAGTGAGTTCCCAGGGTGCCATGGAGGCCTTTAGCCTAGGCAGACAAAAACAACCAACCAACCAACCTCCCCAAAAGCCTGCTTTCCCTAGCCAAAGAATGGGGAGGAAAGTGTGATGGTACAACAGAAACTTTTTTTGAATACCTCTCTACTCTTATATTCTACCTAAATTTTATTCTAAAATCTAGATGGAAAAGCAGAAGTCCTAAAATAACTAAAAGAATCTTGAAAAACAAGTGGAAAGAATCACTTACCCAATACTATGTGTTTAAAGTAAACAAGATGGTGTGGTATGTAGAATAAACACATAAATGAATGGAACAAAGTGGAGAACCAATAAATATGCCTACAAAATATGCTCAACCAATTTTTGATAAAGGTGGAAAAATAATTCAGTGGATGAAAGGTAGACTTTTCAACAAAGGATACTGGGACAAATGGACATACCTTGGCAGAAAAATGAACCTTGGCCTAAACCTCATACCTTACTCTAAAATTAAATGGATCATGGATTTGACTGGAAATGGTGAAGCTATAACACTTTTAGAAAAGGAAGTAAAAGAAAATTTTCAAGATCTAGGACAAAGCAGATTTCCTTAATTTAACACTGAAAGCATTGTTTATATATATATAAAAAGAACAATTGAGAAATTGGACTTCATCAAGATGAAAAAGTTTTGCTTTGCAAAAGGCCCTGTTAAGGGGAAGACAGGAAACTGGGCACCATGGTACATGTCTATAATCATAGCAACTTGAGATGCTGAAAGGATCATGAGTTTGAGGCCAGAGGCAGCCTGTGCAACTTAGTGAGCCTTTGCCTCAAAATAAAAAATAAAAAGGGGTTTGGAGGTGCAGCTCAGTGGTAGAGCACTTGCCTAGTGTGTGCAAGGCCCTGGGTTCAAGCCCCAGCAGTGGGAAGAAAGAAAAGAAAAGAAAAAAGGATGACAAAGCGAGCTATAGACTTGGAGAAACGATTTGCAAACTGCTGTCTGACAAAAGAATGTAGATTTTTAAAGAATTGTCAAACTCAACAATAAAAAACAAAATCTGAAAATGCACAAAAGACAGAAAGACATTTCACTGATAATGATATGCAAATGGTAAATAAGCCCATGAAAAGATTCTCAACATCATTGGCCACTGGGGAAATACACACTGAAAACATGATGATTGTTAGTACACACCTATCAGAATGAATAAAATTAAATAAAAACAGTGACAATTCCAAATGCTAGTGAGAATACAGAGAAACTGGGTTATTCATGTATCTGTCTGGGAATGTAAAATGGTACGGCTACTCTGAAAAACAGTTTGGCAGTTTCTTATGCAATTAAAGATGAAATTAACATATGGTCCAGAAGTTGTACTCATGGACATTTATCTATGAGGAATGAAGACTTTATATTCACATGAAAACCTATATACAAATGTTCACATAAGTTATATATATTATATACAGAAACTGGAAATAATGTAGATGTCCCCCAGTTGGTGGGTAAATGGCTTTTTTTTACTAGCAGTAGGTGGGTAAATGGCTAAACAAATGGTTGTCAATCTATGGAATGTTACTCAGCAAGAAATAGGAAAACAGTATTGATGTATGAAGTAACTTGGGTGAATGTCCAGAGAATTATGCTGAGAGGAAAAAGCCAGTCACAAGAGACCACATACATGATCATCTTACATTTTTGAAATGACAAAATTATAGAGATGGAGAATAATGATTATTATGGGTCAATTCTGGTGGGGGAATGGGATGGAAGGGTATGTGTCCATAAAAGGGCAACAGGAGTGGTCCTTATGATGATCTAGCAGTGTTTTGACTGTATCATTGTCAATATCCTGGCTGTGATGTTGTAAATAGTTTTGCAAGTTACTTGGAGAAAATAGATAACTGAGATCTTTGTGTTATTTGTTATAGTTGTATATGAGTCTATGATTATCACAAAACAAAAAGTTTAATTGGATTGATACACATCAATTGGTTTAGTTTCTGGTTGAGATTCTAATATATAGATGTTATTTTAAATCTGGAGAGACCGTATTTAAGTTGGAGCAAAAAGATTCCATAATGGGCAAAATTTGATTTAACATGTCCATCTGTAAATTACTTGTAAAGAATTAATTCATATGAAAACATAAATTTAGATGTTATTTATTTGAATTTCCTCAATTTTTATTTCACCTAAGAACCAGAGAGAATGTGAATAAATCAGTGAGAGTGTGTTTTCCTCTGGCTGCATTTCTCCTAAATTTTTCCAGTTTCTCTCTCTCTCTCTCTCTCTCTCTCTCTCTCTCTCTCTCTCTTCCCCTGCCACCCCCACATTTCTTTTTTGTTTTTTTCTTTCAAACATTATTCCTGGAGCACAGACGTGGACACTCTACCCATCTTTATGGTTGTATCTCTACGGCTAGTCTTTCATTATCAGTAATGACTATGCTTCCTGATTTATTAGGAAGGTGAAGGCAAAGGATAGCCTTTTACTTTTTCTTCAGTTAGAACAGCATTAAATCTATAAGTAGCACTGTAGAGGTTTGGTAATTGAAAACAACTTAGCCAGAAAACCCTAAATCAGTTCTTCTGTTTAATGTACATGAGAATCATCTAAGGATATTGTTAAAATGCAGATTCTGATTCAGTAGATCTGGATCCTGATATTCTGCATTTCTAATGAGTTTTTGGACCTACAGATGTTGCTGGTCCAGGGACTATCCTTTGAATAACAAGTTCCTAGATAATATTGTAGCCTTGCTAATTTTTGTATGTATTTTTGCAGGAGACAAGGAATAAAGATATGAACTCCATATTAAAAGCTTATTCTCTCATTCAGATTAAAGAGTGTGGGTGAAGTGATAAGAGATAGAAAAAGACACAAGGAAAAGAAGGACAGAGAAGTAGATAGCTAGTGCCATGAAGTCCTTCTAAGAGTATCAAAAGCCCATAGCGCACGAAGTAGAAGCACTTGCGAGGGCAGAAGTTGAAGACATTGAATGCCATTGGAGCAATTAGATGCAGATGTTGGGATAGTGTGAATGGACTGATGGAGAAAGGGGCAAAACAGCCCCCTGCACTTTTCTCCTTCAGACTGTGAATAAATAGGCATTGGGAATCTTGGAAGTGTATGCTCCAATATCACTTCATGTAGAGCTCACTAACCCCAGAGAACACCATGTGTCCCACTGAAGGAAGGAAACCATGCAGATCCTGTTTTTCTGCAGTCTCAAGAATTACAGTAGCAGACCAGCCATGAAGCTCAGTCCATCAGCCCTGTGTCCTATACATCTGATCTGCATCTTTAATGGCATTATAACATTACTTAAAGAAGGTAAGAAGTGAATAGTACTTACAGAAATACGTGTCAAAGATTTGGTTAAATTCCTTAGTGTTAGCTATGTCACTCAGCTATAAAGAATAATTCTTAAGCCAGGTGTAGTAGCACACACCTGTAATCCCAGTATTCAGAAGACAGCACTGGGAAGATTGTGAATTCAGGGCCATCTTGGGATAGATAGCAAAATCTAAGCCAGGAATTATGGGCTATGTAGTGAGACCTCATCTCAAAAAATAAAATAAAGCAAAATAAAATAAAACAACAACAAAAAAATCGTACAAATAAATGAAAGAGTAATTCTTGTAGACTTAGGTTTTACTATATCAGAATTTCAGTGAGGCATGGTTTTAATGCTTTCAAACACATTGAAAATATTCTTTAGAATTGAAAGTATTTTCTCATAAAAATAATAAATCATTAAAAATGTGGGGAATATCCTTTGAGCTTGTATGTGTGCATGTGTGTAAAATTGTTACAGTATCCATGCAGTATTCAGTATCATTTTTATGAACTAATATTACATTTGGGAGAAGGACCTGGCAGCCCACTCCTGAAAATCAATCTGCCATTAAAAACCCCATGAATAGCAGAGAAGCACTGACAATAGTGTTTTGCCTGTTGTACATAGAGTTGCTGTGAGTCAGACACCAACTCAACGGCACCTAACAACAACAACAATACTACATTATGAGCATTTTTGTATATTTTTGTGGCTTTCATAATATTTAAAGCTGCTCAATCATGTCTTATAAAGAACCACTTAAATAGTGGTCATTTAGGTTGAAACATCCATAAATAGTTATCAACATTTGGAATATTTTTGGAGAAGTAGAATATTTTTGGAGAAGTAGAATATTTTTGGAGACATAGAAACAGATGATGAGGAAAAGCAGTGTTCTTTCTTTTTGATAATCTTTTTCTCTAAGTTTAAAATTATTTCTATATTTTGAAAAATGTTTAGACATTTCTGTTCATTAAAGGGATTCACACTGAGATGAGTGTTTTATTAGATGAGTCATTATATTTAAGGGATATATTTAATTTAAAAGAAACCCCAATTACTGGGCTTAAAAAACAAACGAACAAACAAAAAAATAGTCACTACATGCACGGTTTTAAGACCTAAGGAAAACTTTCTAACAGGTGCCTTCTTCCTGAGGATATTGTGTCCTTGTAACATGGTGCTAACCTGGAGGTATATATCCAGTGCCCTTGGAGGAGAGAGAGGGTGTTTCATCCAAGCTTCAGCCTTGAGAATGATTCTTGGAGAGAGTAAAGTGTGACATTGAAAGTGACTTGATGTAGAAATGGGAAGGCTGTCTAGGTAGAGGGTCCAGCAAGTATCATGGCCAGTTCTCAGGCCAGTCCCTACGTGGAGATGGGGTACTTGGCATTCATATGACAACTTCTCTGGGCCAGTGACCCTGTTCTTCCCAGATGATGAGAGGAGTGCTAGTAAAAAAATAAGAGTGGAGAGCATAGTACAATCTGGGAAAGAGAGAAAGGAAGCACACTTCAATGACATATGCATCCTTCATGTAATTCTGATTCATGTTTTTAGATGACTATCTTTCCACACCCCTCCTTGAACTTTTATCAATTATGAGCATGTTAGACCCTCAGAATTGTTTATGAGTTTAGAAAAATAAAGATTAAGCACCATTGCTATAGTTGGTGGGAATCTATAAAGTGTTTATAAGATTAGGATTGTAATCCTCTGCATTCATCTGGCTGTAGTTTGGTGGATGAATTTTAAAGAGGAGGGCAAGTCTGAGGAACTGAGGCAACTTGGGAGACTTCTGGCTGGTCTAAGGACATGGTCATAGCAATAAGGAGGAGGGGAAATAGTTAAAGAACTACTAGGAGGTAAAATTGGTGGAACAATCACTGGTTGTGTGGGCTGAGAGAAGCACAAGAAAAACTGGTGTTTGATTCCCAGGCTTGGGGTTCATGTAAGTGGACAGTGAGGTCATTAACTGCAATAGATGAGTAGGTCATTAACTGCAATAGATGAGTATCTCTTTTTACCTTGCGTTTGTGTATCTTAGCTGCAGTTTCCTAGAAACCATAGCTTCAGGCAAGGCTAGTGTTGGGGCTGTGTTTGGGGTGGGGGCTGTGCAATTCTAAGGCAGCAAGAGTGTGAGAAAAGGGAAGTGAGGCAGTGAGGGAGGAAAACTCATACAGGATAATATTACTGATCTGGCCACAATTTCATCAAGTGAGCTGTCTTCCAGATGGTCTTCAAAGAACTCTCCATGGGCCTGATGGGCAGTCAGGGGATGGAGAGACATTTTTTCTAACCTCTGTGTCCTGGATTAAAATTCACCCCAGGGTGTTGTTTAACCCTCACTCTTGTACTGCATTAAGGAGCCACTCTGGGAAGCCCCTGGGAAGCAGGTCCCATGCCCCACAGAGTGGTGATAGATATGAGCTGAGATACAATCGGAGTAACTGGAACCTTTGTGGGTTCTGTGGGATCTGAACTGGGCAAGGAGCCTAGGTCAGGAGACTTATGGAGGCCAAGGTGGCAAGGGTGGGGGATGGGCTGAATGAATACAGGGAAGTATGTGGACAGGGTCTAAGCACTTGCTCAAATTTTCTCCACCGTATTCTCTTTTCCTAGTTTCTTATTTCTAGCCTAGTCTGTAAGTCTTATAATGCTCTGATTTTTATTATACTGTTTTATTTTTGCCACTAGTCAGGTTTTTTTTTTCCCCACCCCAGTACTGGGGGATTGAACGTGGGGCCTGTGCATACTAGGCAAGCATTCTACCACTGAGTTGCACTCACAATCCCTTTATTTTTTATTTTGAGACAGGGTCTTATTCAGGCTGCCACTTGCCTTGAATTTGTAATCCTCCTGTCTTAGACTCCTGAGTTGCTGGGATAACAGGTGGGTGCCATAGTGCCCGGTTTACTGATCAAATTTTAATCTTAGATTCATATCTTTCCTGTTTCTATGAACCTGGTGCTTCCATTTACATAATTTCTAGCCTATGGTTTTAATATAATTATATTTTTTGTTTGCTTGTTTGGTTCATTTCTTAGAGGATGGGAAAACTGCCCAGGGGGTTAGATCCTACTAGGTACTTGATTTCATCTATTCCCTGAGCAATACTATGCTAATCTCCACAGTTTGCTTCCCAAATAGATAAGATACATCAAGTGTTTTAATAAAGAACCAACAGAGGAGTAGCATTTCTGAAAGCAATGCTGTAAAACAAGCTCTTCTTTTAAAGCTTTCTTAATAGGCAATAAAAAGAAAACAACAGGTTATGAATTTGATGACAGGATTTTTAAGTTAATGTCTTAGTAGATCCTTGTTGAGTCTATACTATATGCCAAGCTCTTAATTAGCTTTTAACAAATGTGCTGAGCAAAAAATATCATACCTCTGCCTTCTTGGAGTTTGCTCCCCAGTAAGGGTGGGGCAGGCAGGCATGGGTATGGGTATGAATGAAGGAGTGACATGGATGAATGTAAAAGTATTATCACTTAGAGGTACATGTTGAAATGAAGCAGTAAGATAGCAGGAGGGTTTGGCTTGATCAGAATCTAGGGAAAATTCCTATAGTAATAGAAGAAAAAGAATTTTTAAGGAAAAAGGGGAATGGAGTGGGTGAATAGTTGGCAGGATGTTATTTATTCATTTAGCAAATGCTACTAAACACCAACTGTGTGGCATAGGCACAGTTATAGGTATTGAGAATATAGTTGTAAATAACTCAGGCAAGAATTACTGCCCTTATGAGAGTTCTTGGTAGATTAGACCAGGATAATGACACAGGGGTTGGAGAGAGAGTTCTTGGGGGATGGAGTGAATTATTGCTGATGGAAGAGGGTGTCAAGGTGACTCTTAGGTTTCTGGTTTTTATAACCAAATGGGGGGTTATGTAGTCACTGAGCATGGGAACAATGGAAGCAGGGCAGGGTATTGGTCAGGGTTCTCCAGAGAAACAGAACCAAAAGGATGTATCTGTTTTTAGATATGTATGTATGGATGGATGGATAGATATAGGTATATAAATATATGAGAGGACTTATTAGGGAAATAGGCTCATATAATTATAGTGGCTAAGTTCTACAATATGTCATCTGCAACCTGGAAAACTGGGAAGTCAGAGGTGTGACTCAGTCCAAATCGGAAGACCCGAGAATCAGAGGAGGCAGTGGTATAAATTTCAGACTGGAGCTGAAGGCCTAAGAACCTGGGGGACTGCTGAGGTAAGTCCTAGAATCCAAAGCCCCAAGAACCCTGAGTTCTGATATCCCCAGGAAGAAGATGGGTACCTCAGCTTTAGAAGAAAAAGTGAGGTCACCTTTCCTCTGCACTTTTGGTCCAGCCCTCATTATGTCAGATGATTCCTGCCTACATGAGTGAGGATGGATCTTCCTTACCCAGTGCGCTGATCCAAATGCTAGTTTCTCCCAGAAATTCTCACAGACAAAGCTAGAAATACTGCTCTTGACCAGCTATCTGGGTATCCTTTAACTCAGTCAAGATGACACCTGAAATTAACCATCACAAACAGTTTGGAGCAGGAAAGGGCCATCCCCCTAAGTTTAACTTGGATATGGAGACTTGGAAATAGATATGTGGAGACATTAAACAGGCAATGAGTGTGTGAGATTGGAACTCAGCAGTTAGGTTTGGGCCATACTGGATAGCCTATGGCATGAGAAGAAAAGTTATTAACCAAGTTAATAACTCAAAATAAGACTAAATTTTTTTTTGATGAATGTGGGGGTTGCACTTTGAATACTCATACTCCCTTAAGTATAACAAAAATTTTCACCTTTGTTCTATACAAATAGTTTATAGGTAATATTGTGGTCTCACCATGGTTTGTCACCACCAAAATTTATATGGAGGATTGGTCCTCAGTTTAGCATTCTTGAGAGGTGTGGAGCCTTTAGGTCTTGAGGGATCTACCTCTAAGAAGGGTTTAGTACTGCAGGACTGGATTGGTAACCTAGGAGCGTGGGTTGTTACAGAATGAAGCTACCCTTTGTGTTTCATCTGTCTTGTATAGGCCTGCTTGCCTAGCTACTTTCCACCATGAGTTGGAGCACCATGAGCAGCCTGCTGGCACCATGTCATGGGACTTCCCAGACTCCAGGTCCATGAACCAAAATAAACCTCTTTCTTTTACAAATTACTCTGTTTCAAGGATTCTGTTATAGCAACAGAAAACAGACCGAGATGATAAGAGGAGACTCTCACATTCTAGCAGAGCAGTTGTAGTTATTGGCTGGCTTATGATTTGTTTTAATATTTTGGTTTTATTATCTAACAATTTGTGGTATTTCCTACTAAATGTTGAATTTATAGTCAATTACCATTATGAGAAATGTCAATGGCAGTAAGTAATGTGAACTATTAAAAAAGGATGGTGAAATGAAATTGGCCTGCATTTTCCCCAATAATAGTTTCAAGGCAGGTAAAGATTCTCAGTGGCACCTAATGAATATGAGTCAACAAGTAAGTTACAGAAATAGGCAACAGAGGGAATATGAACAAAACCCATCGTCCATGGGACTCATCCTTTATTTTGCTGTTTGCATTTCTAGAAAGATTCCAGAAGGTTAATCTTATGTTAGCCCCTTAAAAAATATTTTCCTAGTTTTTAAATATAATTAATTTAGTCTTCTACTAAATGCTAATCTTTCTTTTTAATTTAGTTTAATTCTTTTCAGTACTGGAGGCCTGAATCTAGGACCTCACTCACAGTTTGTAAGCACTGTGCCACTGAGCTGCACCGCTAGCCACTTTTTTATTTTTTAAATTGAAACAGAATCTTGCTAAATTGCGAATGGTGCCTCTGGCCTCAAACCTATGAACCTACTGCCTACACCTCCTGAGTCCCTGAGATTACAGATGTGCACCACGAGGCCTGGCAAATGCTAACCTTTCTTACCATTTGAGTTTCAATTTTAATTGTCATCCGAAGTCATTTGGTATGTTCTCTTCTGAAACTGAGCTTTTGCTGACATTTAGTTTAATTTCTTAGTATTTGCCAGGAAAAGTAACAGGACTGCAAGTAAATCCTCATGTTGAACAATCCAATTTTTAAAATGTCTGTAGAAAAAATGCCTGTAGATCCCATTAGATTTCGGAAGCTAAGCAGGGCCGGGCCTGGTTAGTACCTGGATGGGAGACCACCTGGGAACACAAGGTGTTGTAGGCTTGGGAGAAGGACCCTGCAACCTACTCCCAAAAAAGAACCAGCCATTGAGAACCCTATGAATAGCAGAGAAGCACTGACAATAGTGTTTCATCTGTTGTAGGATACCGACTCAACAGCACGTAACAATAACATAGAAGAAATAATGTTCCTTTGAACATTAGTGAGAAATTTCTTCTTTTTGTGGTGAATATTCTGGTTGAAATTAGAGGTATATCAGGAAGGGAACAGTGTTATAAATAGAACACAGCTATGGTTCATATAAATATGTGCAGAGCATTTTTCCCTTTAGCTTTATTGAGAGTAGGTTTTAGGTATATCTTAAAAATTTAAGAGAAATTTTGATATAATGATGATTTGCTCTTTGTAAAAATAACTCTAAGGAGCTGGGGATGTGGCTCTGGGGTAGAATGTGAACTTAGTATGAGTGAGGCCCTAGGTTCAACCCCCAGCACCAAAAATAAAATAAAATAAAATAACTTCAAGCCTTCCTCTACCCCATGCCACTCCATTTTAGTATCCCATATTCCTTTTTGGTTAGTTGTTTCAAAGCTCCCTCTGTTTACATAGAAATGAAAGAATGACACAATTTAGCCCCAAAGTTTTAGACATTACTATAGTGATATAAACTTATTTGTGGCTATTCTTTTTAGTTGTGATGCAAATTGTCCAATGAAAATGATTGCCTTTTGTTTATGAAATTTAAGCTATTTCTTTGTTTCTGGTTCTTCCTTGCTCATAACAGAACTCAGGAGTTTAGCTCATAAGAGAACTCAGGAGTATAGTCAGAATATATTTCCCATTATCCTTCTGTGTCCTTCGTCTACCATTCCTTCTTTCTAATTAGAATCTTTGGGCATGTAGTAAGGGTCTAATGTAGAGAAAGAATATGGATTTATGTATAATACATCTTTCTCTTTAGTTTTCAATTTTCTTTCTTTCCTGAATCAGAGGAAAGACAGAGATGGAGGGAGTAATCCTTGGGGGCCAAGTAAAATTTTTGGGAGAGGAAAAATATGACAGAATGATCAGTATTAGTTTAATGTGAAAAAAAACCACAAGACCAGAAGTGAATAAGGAAAATATATTTTACTTCCTTAATTTGATATCAGAAAAGAAGTCCTTTTTGTCAACTTGGGGTATCTTATGCTATCTGTTTATATACATAAATACATGTATACATGCATGCATTATGTATACACTTGCATACATATACATATATAGCAATGGGACCATGTTGTATATGCCATTCTGTAAGTTAGTTTTTCTTTTACTCAGTATCAATTTATTCTATTTTATTTGTTCATTTATTTATTTTCTCTGGTATCAGTAGTATAGGGTTAGCCTATTTGTTTGTGATAGCTGCAATAGTTTTCCCAGCATGCATGTATTATAATTTATTTAGCTATTACCTCATTGATGAACTTTAGAAGAGGTCTGGTTTTTCTCCATGAAATAATTCTGCAGAGAACATCTTTGCATGTTTCTGCCATTGTTTCTATAATATAAAATTCTAGATGGTATTTAAATTGTTTCTTTTTAATATTGAAATTATTCCCTGGCTACCCTTCAAATAGTTGCACCAGCTGGGTACCATGGTGCATGCCTGTAATCCCAATGACTCAGGAGGCTGAGGTGGAAGGATCACAAGTTCAAGACTAAAGACAGCCTGCACAACTTAGCGAGACCGTATCTCAAAAAATAAAAAAAGGATCTGTGGGTGCAACTCTGTGGTAGAGCACTTGCCTGGCATGTACAACCCCCTAGTACTGGAAAAAATGTTGCACTAGTTTATATCTACACCAGTAATGTATAATAAAGATATTGATTGGATAAAATAGTTGCAGTGTTTTAGACGATTGAGATTATAATGTGTTATTTTGATAGCATTTTGTAGCTTGTAATCCACTTGTACCTATCTCATTTTTGACAGATACTCTGTGTGAGATATGTATGTGGGTATATGTGTGTTTATGTATTTCATATCTTCATTTTGAGAGTCAGAAAGTTCATTCACTTGCCTAAATGTTTCAGTAAATAAATAACAAGGCCAAGACTATTACTCTGATATTTTTTCTATGAAGTAATTTGAAATCTTTATGGTAAGATGAAGTTAGGAAAGGCTTGATGGGTCATGTTTAGATGACATTTTCTTAGTACTTGCATAAGTTGATAGGTTTTTGTGTATTAATAGGTTACTATGGATGTCAAAGAAAGAAAAAATACAAGAAATACTCAAATCAAATTGCCTAAACAGAGAACATGGGGGCTGGGATTTAGCTCAGTTGGTAGAGCGCTACTCTGCAGTCTCTAAGGTTCCGAGTTCAATTCCCAGCACCACAAAAATGGGAGAAGGACCTGGCAATCCACTCCCAAGGCAATCCTGAAACAGTCAGCCATTGAAAACCCTATAAGGGTCACAATCAGTCGGATACCGACTCGATGGCACCTAACAACAACAACAACAAACAGAGAACATACTTATCAAGCCAAGCAAGGCTATTTTTAATTGGCACGTACTGTTAATCTGATGGATTTTAACATCAAGGCAGACTTTTACATAATGACTTTCTTTGTAAGGCTATAGTGTGGTGCTCCTACCCCTTTTGTAAGATTTGCAAACTGATAAATAATAGAGATAGCAGGCAATTAGATACCTCATTTAGCATGTACTTTGAATATTGGGCCACTTGGGGGACTATACTGGATTCTCTAGAGGGGACAGAAGTGGAAATTATAGGAGACGAAGATCCTGATGAGTTGGCAAAGCCAGTGTACTCTAGCATGTATGTGATCCAAGGGTGGTTTCTTACCTGAGATTGAAAATAAGAGGTTGGTTTTGAAAATTTTCAGGACAGAGAATAGATCATGCAACAAAAAGAAAGGGGGGGGGGAGGGAGAAGCAGGTAGAGAGAAGATAAAGAAAGGAGAGGAAAACCATCTTGAAGAATTAAAGATGGTAGGAAGAAATAAGGAAAGAAAATATCACTGTTTAGTTGACTGGAGTCCAGTGTAATGGCAGTTTTGCAATGGCAGTTTTGATGAAGGCTATCTTGGAAAGTTTTATGGAAGCCTTCAACACTTTGGCCTGTGAAACTCTTTCTTTGAAAAACAGCTAGTATTTATATTACTGCAACATCAGGAAATCCTTTCAGGCACTGAAACAATTGGCATGAAAAAATCTTTTCTTTGACTTAGTTAATATCATACTCACTTTTAGGGCAAGGGTTTAGCTCAATTAGTAGAGTGTTGCTTTCCACTCTCTAAGGACCTGAGTTTAATCCTTTGTGCCACAAAAATGGAAGAAGGATGTTGCAATCCACCCCTGAAGCAATCCTGAACAATCAGCCATTGAAAACCCTGCTATGAGTCAGACCCAACTTGAGGGCACCTAACTAATACTCACTTTTAGAATTTCTCTTTTTCAGCTTGTTTCACGTGATTAAAAGGTGGCCACACTGATTTTAGGGACCATACATGAAAACCAGTTCAATTATTTTGGAACTTTAATGTATTTTTACCAGATATTGGGGTCATTTACACTGGGAAACACTGAGTAAGTTCACCACTATTAAATTCTTTTTTATTGAATCTCAGTTTTGAAAGCAAAGAAAAAACAGTATTTGAGTTTCCCATGAATATTTGGATTCCATATGTCATACCTTTCTTGGCAGACCTAGACTTTGTAATCAAGGCACTGAGCCCAACATTTGCATGAATATATTCATGAGAATATAGATATAATTTTGATTCATTTCTCTATCATTTCCAAATATATTATAAATGCTTTTTAAATTTAGTAATACATTTTTGAAAATATATATAATATATAAATGAAAACAAAGGTGTCATATCGTTCTTGTATCTGTAACAGAAACACATTATTCTCAGATTTCCAGAATAGCATTGTGACTAAGAGCAAACTTCCTGAGTTTAAATCACAGCTTTATCCATTATTAGTTATGTGATGTTGGGCAAGTTACTTGTCCTCCCTGTGTGTCAATTTTCTCATCCTTATAATGGGGAATATTGTTATTAGGTGCCATCGTGTCGGTATCCTACTCATAGCAACCCTCTGTACAACAGGGGAAACACTATTGTCAGTGCTTCTCTGCTGTTCATAGGGTTTTCAATGGCAGATTGATTTTTGGGAGAGGGTTGCCAGGTCCTTCTCCCAAGCCTATAGCTTCTGGTGTTCCCAGGCGGTCTCCCATCCAGGTACTAACTAGGCCCAACCCTGCTTAGCTTCCGAGATCTGACGGGATCGCATGCCACAAGGCTACAGCTGCAGGCATAATGGGGAATATAATAGTAATATTCTCATAGAGTTGCTGTGAAGAACTAACAAATTTAAAGAGCCCAAGACAGTTTCTTGACATTATACAGTTCTTGACATTATATAGTAAAACTTAAGAGGACATAGATTATTCTCTTTAAGAATAAAACTTCCTTCTTTGAGTACTAAGTATCTTGATACATCTGTCCCTTTATGCTTCTGGGTACTGAAAAACAAAACACTGAATGTTTTGTTTTTGAGTTTCTATTCTGTATTCCAAAAGAGTAACTACAATGAGAGGGAGTATTAGCTTCCTGATTACATTTCTCTGATACACCTAGGATATTATGTGAAAGGAAGGAGGCACAAGATACTAAACATAATGACATTATGCTTGGCGGTTTAATTTGATAAAATTGCCCAGGATATGGCTGTATTTCAGTAAAAGCAAAGTCTCCAATAATGGAAATAGTCTTTGTAATCATCAAGCTTCCAGATGGCTGGCTGGCTTGTATCCCCAGAAGATGACACCATATCCTGTGAGTTGAGATTGGTTCTCTGTATTGGTAGGTTGAGTACTCAGGGCCTGTAGCTAGGTTGGTTTTGGTGAGAGGGAGTCCACATGGCTGAGTATATGTACAATCTTTTTCTCTTCTGCCATGACCATGTTGTTCATGAGCCCTTCAGTGAAGAACAGGAGTGACTAGAAAAAGAGATTGACCTTCAGGGTGCCTACCCATTGCCATACATCATCCCTATCTGCAATAGACAATTAAAGTACCAGTAAATCACCCAGACCAAGTGGCAGAGCCGCTTTCATACTAGCCTGGATCTGAGTCTTCTTTTATTACTTATTACTCAAACCTGGTAGCTTAATTCATAAATGGGTTACTTCATAATGGGTTACTTCCAGTTACTTCATAAATGGGTCAGAATAACATACCCAAATGAGGTGTTTATAGCCTCCAAATGCAAAAAAAAAAAAAAAAAAGCCTACTAGGTTTTTTTTTTTTTATTGGTGGGAGGATCCATGTATTACTTTGAAAACAATCTTGATATATTACTAGAATGACACAAAATTTACAAAAATGGCAGTCCTCTGAATTTTTGTAGGAATCTTTCCCCATCCTCTGGTACTCATGTCTGTTACCAACATGTGTAGGGTAGGAGCAGTCAGGGTCCTTATAGACTATGCAATGTCAGTGTGCTGAAGAGTTGACAGAGCCCTGAGGTGGGAGAATGTGGAAGCAAATGGTAGTCTTTATACCTTACCCTCTGGTTTCTGCAGAGATTTAAATCTGTTTAGAAGTTTGGAAGCAATGAAGTGGCTGAGCAAGATTTTTAAGAGGAAAAAAGTCCCTTTTAAGGAACTACCTTTGATTAAGCCATTACTACTTAAGCAAGGAAAGATTAGTTATTACCCAGGAGAGGAAAGTCCCTTTCTATTGGCAAAGGAGATTTGGCAGAACAAGGTCTTCATCTTCTTCATTAGAATCCCCATATGTCCCTATCCCAATTTTCCAGCCTCACTCTTCCAAGTAAATACTGTAACCTTAACAGAATAGATCCCATAAGTCTGGGAAATCAACTTGCATTGTAATGCAGCCACCCACATGATTAGAATTTAATTTGATTTTCTGAAATCTCATGTGTGGAGATAAAAGTTTCTTTCATAGTTGTTACAGAAGCTTCCTGGGTTTTTATCTGATCCTTGAACTTGGAATTTAAAGTTCTCAATTTATCTATTTTGTTCCTCCAGAAATACAAATTATGGGTCCAACCTCAGGCTAAAGCATCAGAGACTTGGGTGGGTGGGGATGTCCTGGAGTCCATTTTAATGAGTGCCCCAGGTAATGCTCATGTACGCTCACCTTTGGAAACCACTGGTATACAACCACACCTTCCACATTCTCAGAGAAAATTATTTTCAACTGAGAAGTCTAAACTAAGAGTATCACTTTGGACAGAATAAAGATTTATTTAAACCGACAGGAACTCAAAATTTACCTCCCTTGTATTCTTCCTTTAAAAGCAACTGAACAAACAATTCCTGAAAAAGAAGGAAGTAGACCTCGGAAGCAGAGAAGTAGAAGACAAAAGTAGGAAGTATGGAAGCAAATTAGCCCAAGGCAGCAAAGAAGATTTTCCAGGATGACAGAAAAGGAATGTCCATGTTGACCTCTGTGCAACAGACCCAGAAATTGACCATTCAAGGGAGGGACAGCAGGACAAAAAATACAAGTCTAAGACAACAATGTAGTTGATTAACTTGACCTTTTGATATATAATACTGCTAGGTATAAAATCTATCAGATGGACCAGGTTAAAAAAAATTATTTGAAAATGAAAAATAATAATTTTAGGAAACTTGAAATTTATACAACAAAGGAAAATATTCCACTATTGGCTTATCAATAAATATGCCATATACATATATACTTTAGTATAAACACTAACTTCTGCCCTATACAGAAATTTCAAATAAGGATTTTGGTAGTACAATGTGAAATAAAGATGGGGACTTCTTTGACAGCTAACTTCTCATCTACTTCCATAGGAAATCAGGAGTTAATATGTAAAATTAATCAAAAAGTAGCAATTTCCTCATGTTTCAATATATAAAAAGTAAAAACTTGAGCTGGCCACAGTGCCTCACACCTGTAGTGCCATCACTTTAGAGGCTGAAGTAGGAGGGCTAAGGGAAGAAGATCATGAGTTTGAGGCCAGCATGGGCTACACATCAAGACCCTGTTGCTAAAAACAAAAACAAAAACAACAAAATAAATACTTAAGAAAAACCTTTAAAATAATTTAAAATGAGTACCTTTAAAAACATGAACAAGATGGTGAAGAGTGAGATAGTGCTTGACTGTCTTTTCAATATTTATTTGACTTTTTTCTAAATTATGTGCATGTTATTGTCGTTAGGTGTGGTTGAGTCAGGTTCAGCTCATAGCAACCCTCATAGGGTTTTCAGTGGCTGATTGTTTCAGGATTGCTTCAGGTAGATTGCCATGTTCTCCCATTTTTGTGGTGCAGGGGATCAAACCCAAGCCCTCAGAAAATGCAGAGCCGTGCTCTACCAAATGAACTCAACCCCAGTTCCAGTATTATAAATACATATTGAAATGAAAAATGGAAAAAAAGTTCCATGATCTCACAAAATAATTGTTTTTGTTGTCAGGTGCCATGGAATTGGCTCTGACTAGCACCCCTCATAGGATTTTCAGTGGCTAATATTATCTAGGGATTGTTTTGGGAGTGGATTGTTAGATCCTTCTCCCATTTTTGTGGCGCTGGAGATCATCAAACTGAGGGCCTCAAAGAGCATAGAGTGGTGCTCTACCAACTGAGCTAAATCCAGAGCACACAAAACATAGTACCAATGAATTTAGTTTTTCAAATATTTATTGGGCTATATGCAACATATAATAGTCACAGACCAGAATGTGATTAATAAAATCAATCTCTTCCTTCTAGAATATAATGTTTTCACAGAATAGAACAGTTATCTAAAGCACTACAGTAGCAAGAAGGACTAATAGAAGAGGCCTAAGAAGATATTACAACCTCTACTGACCATTTCTGAATGCCAGTGGCATAGTTGTCAGCATCACAGCAACACAACACACAAGCCTCCACAGTAAGGAAAACTGAGAGACAAGTGGGGATAAGGTTGACGCTGCTTTGAAAAGGCAAGTTTTCCCCAGTTGGGAAAAATGTTAAATGATGCACAAAACATCAAAAGAATATGGAAGGAATACACAGAGTCATTATACCAAAAAGAATTGGTGATCAACCATTTCAAGACATTGCATATGATCAGGAACCAATGGTACTGAAGGAAGAAGTAGAAGCTACCTTGAAGACATTGGTGAAACACAAGGCTTGAAGAGTTGATGGAATATCAATTGGGATGTTTCAGTAAACAGATATAGCACTGGAGGTGTACATGTGTCTATGCCAAGAGTTTTGGAACACAACTACCAAGCCAATTGACTGCACAAGATCCATATTTGTGCCTATTCCCAAGAAAGGGGATCCAACTGAATGTGGAAACTGTTGAACAATATCATTAATACTACATGCAAGCAAAATTTTACTAAACATCATTCAAAAGTGACTGCAGCAGTATATTGACAGGGAATTGCTGAAAATTTAGTCAGATTCAGGAGAGAGTGTGAAACCAAGGATATCATTGCTGACATCAGATGGATTTGGGCTGAAATCAGAGAATACCAGAAAGGTGTTTATGTTTTATTGACTATCCAAAGACATTTGACTCTATGGCTCACAAAAAGTTATGGAAGACATTGCAAAGAATGGGAATACTAGAGCACTTAATTGTACTCATGAGAAATCTGTACATGGACGAGGAGGCAGTTGTTCAAACAGCACAAGGAAACATTGGTTTAAAGTTGAGAAAGGTGTGCATCAGAGCTATATCCTTTCACCCTACCTCTTCAACCTCTATGTTGAACAGATAATCTGAGAAGCTAGACTTTATGAAGAAGAATGTGATATAAGAATAGGAGGAAGACTCATTAACAGCCTGTGTTATGGAGATGATACAACTTTGCTTGCCAAAAGTGAAGAGGATTTGAAACACTGATGAAGATCAAAGAACCAGCCTTCAGTATGGATTGCTCCTCAACATCAAGAAAACAGAGGTCTTTACAACTGAGTCAGTAAGACACTTCATGATGAATGGAAAAAAGTTGAGGCTAAGATTTTGTTTTACTTGGTTCTACAATCAACAACTGTGGAAGCAGCAGTCAAGAAATCACAAGATGCTTTGCATTATGAAAAGCTATTACAAAAGCCCTCTTTAAAGTGTCTCATTGAAGACAAGGGTGTACCTTATTCTTACCATAGTATTTTTAGTTGCATCATATGCTTGTGAAAGCTGGATATTGAGTAAGAGACAGGAGAAAAATTGACTTGAATTATGGTGCTGGAGACAAATGTTGATAAACCACGGACTGCCAAAAGAACCGACAGATCTGTCCTAAATGAAGTGCAATCAGAATGCTTGCTCCTTGGAAGCAAGGATGGCTAGACTGTGTCTTGCGTATTTCGGATATGTTGTCAGGAAGGACCAATCCCTGGAGAAGGACATCATGTTTGGGGAAGTGGAGGATCAATAAAAAGAGAAAAAAGACCCTCTACTAGATGGATTGACATGGCGGTTGCAACAGTGGATTTAAGCATAAAAAGGATTGTGTGCTTGACACCATGTTGGGCAGTGTTTTATTCTTTTGTATATAGGGTCCCTGTGAGTTGGACCTGACTTGATGGCACTTAACAACAACTGACCATTCCAGCTTCTGAACCTCTAGTAATGTGACATTTTGGCACACTCCCAACTTAAAACTCTACTTATTTATCATTAACCTAATAACCCAATGTTGTTTCTGTAGATGCTATAAGGAAGAAAGGATCATAAATCAAGTCACTTCTGCCATATGTAAGTTATATGTTGCATGTACATGCACTATGTATACATATATAAACATGTATGTGTGAGTATATATGCAAACATCAAGTATTTTTATCTTAGATGGAAAATGTAGTAAGCATTTTCAACAAATGGCACATAAACATTGGTCTAAATTATATTCATCATTAGGACTGTTGTGTCAATATTGACACCTAAGCTGTTTGCCTCCTGTCCTCATGTTTCTGTCCCATTTCTTTGGAAATAAAAAAGTTTAAGTATAAAGCTCTTATTTAGTCTTGTGTAAAATTCAAAGAAACTTTAGGTTGCCATGCTATTTCATATGGAATCTGATGAGGAATTTTTTAAGGTCATGTCTGTGAGTATTCAGAAGCATTGCTTCAGTCATTCATTGCACTTCTCAGTAAGAAAAAAAAAAGGTGGCTGGTTACCATGAGGTGAGGAGCTCTACTCCACCACACTTGTCTGGGATGATGTTCTGCCTTACCTCCAGCCCACAGCAGTGGAGCCAGTCAGTTGTGGACAGAAGCCTCTAAAACCTGAGCAGCACTGCCTCTTTCTACCCTTAAGTTGACTCAGGTATTTTGTCACAGAAATGAAAAGATAATACACAAACATATGTAAATCTGAGAAAATATTAAAAATAATTCTCAAGAAAAAAATACATCACTAAAGAAACTTTCAACTTTACTTCAGTAATGAAGCCATATAAAATATGGATTTGGGGGCTAACATATTAATTGTCCAAAGTAATGGGTTTCATTTTTAAATTTTCATACATATGTATAAAATAGTTTGATCATATGTACCCCTTTATAACCCTCTCTTGTAACCCCTACTGTTTACTCTTTTATACATCCCTAATAGACACCCTTTTGCCTTCATGTCCTTTTTTTAGTTTAATAAATTCCATATATGAAAGGGAAAAAAAGAAGAAAGAAGGTAGCCACAGAGCACATTCCAGTGAAGCAGTAGTTCCATGAATGAAGAGCACTGTGCACAGACAGGGCAAAGGCATTATTAAGTTTATGCATGCTTGTTCTTTCATATTATAAATTCTAGTTCTTCCATCTTTTGCATGGATAGCATATCCTAGCTTGTGATAGTCTGGGAGCAAGATGGAGAAAGGATCAAGGTTCTCATATTGAATGTTCTCACATTCACTTAATTCCTCTGTTTTCATCCTTGCAGTGATATTTTGTATTTGGTGTTTGGTATCCAGAACTTCTCTGGGGATGTACAGGGTGTTTGCGTTTCCTCCAAGCATATTTCCCTGGAAGTACTTTGTTGCTGTTGTTAGGTGCCATTGAGTTGGTATCAGACTCAGTGACCCTACATACAATAGGCAAAACAGTATTGTTAGTGCTTCTCTGCTATTCATAGGGTTTTCACTGGCTGATTGTTTCTTAGGAGTGGGTTGCTGGGTCCTTCCCCAAAGCCTACAGCACCTGGTATTCCCAGGAAGTCTCCCATCCAAGGACTCACCAGGCTTGACTCTGCTTAGCTTCTGAGATCATGCAGGACCAGATGCCCAGGTGCTATGGCTGCAGATGCTGGAAGTACTTAGTACAAATTATTCTCTGCACTGTTTTGTTAAGTCAGTTACTATAATACCATCTACTTTTTGCCTTAAAACATTAAAAAAATTCCTTATCCACTGATGTGTCTTTCATTCATACATCTTGTCCTTTTGGGTTTACACAATTTGTTTAAAATTTCCATTTACTATCATTTCAGTGTGATTTGGGGGATACAATATTGGTGATCATTCTGCTCTTTTTAACTAGAAGATTGGGAACCATTTGTTAATCATTTTCTTTTTAGTGAGTGGCACATAGTAGGCTTTTCAGTAAATGTTTGATGACTAAGTAATTGAATGAATTGAGTAATATAGTAATAGTGACACTTGCTGACAGAAAAGATATTTTGGCTATCTATGCAAATATAACAACTTTAAAAGGACCTTTTAAATTAAGGTTTTGCTTTGGTTTCACTCCATATATTTTTGTTGTTGTTGTTGTTGTTCCTCACCTCAACATGGTCAAGGGAACTAAGTATTTTATTTTATTTCATTATTTTATTTATTTTTTGTAGTGATGGAGATCAAACTGAGGGCCTCATGCACTCTACCACCGAGCCACACCTTCAGTACTGAGGAAACTAAATATTTTAAACCGTGTACTACTGCAAGAAGGATATTTGTTGAAACACATTTTTCAACAAACATTTTAACACAATTGGTCAAACACAATTTTAGCTGTTATATTAGGCTTAAAATACATATTTTTCTATTTATAATTTTTCTCTGGAGATAGACTTATATTGAGGCTGATTTACATAATTAGTCTTAATTATATATTTATATATATGTGTGGGGCTGGGATTTAGCTCAGTTGGTAGAGCGCTGCGCTGCAGTCTCTGAGGTCTGGAGTTCAATTCCCAGCACCGTAAAAATGGGAGAAGGGCCTGGCAATCCACTCCCAAGGCAATCCCGAAACAGTCAGCCATTGAAAACCCTGTGAGGGTCGCTATGAGTCGGATACCGACTCGATGGCACCTAACAACAACAACAACAACAACATATATGTACACATATATATTAGCTAGTTCTTAAAGAGAATGATGGTGATTATGGTGAAAAGCATTTCAATACCTCTGTTCCCTTTCTACTGTTCCCTTTGTACCTAAGAAGTTTGAGAGCCATTGACTTTTTGTGGCATCTTATTGAGGTATGTTTGCATTTTAAAATGAATATGCGAGGATGGATAAAACCTAGTAAGGACAAATAAATTAAGGTATAAAATGAGAGGGAGTAATAAAATTTATATTTTAAACAGATTACTATTCTCGTTTGCAAAGGCAGCTCTGGATGATAAAGGCAATTGTAAAGAGAAACAAGTACAGTAGATTGCCCATGATTTGGCTGCAGTACTGGAATGGATCTTACAAACGAGATGCTCCCTTACCTTTCCTACACCAAGAAATGAATAAATGAAATTTTGGCAATTACCCTTAAAAATCAATGGCCATCTCTAAGTCTGTATATTGAGATATTGCAGTTTTGTTTGAAATGTTTGTGTATTTATTTTTTTCCAGTCTTTTAAAGAGTTTCTTGAAGGAATCTACCCCGAAGTCCAAAAAAAGTTCTTGTAACTCAAGAGGTTGTCTCTCCAGTAAAGGTGGGCAAAAGGAAGAACTCATATCATGAAATGGCTGATAGGACAGTAAATTGAGACAGCCCCTTATAAAACTTGAGGGCTGCAGAAATTGGTAGAGATCAGGATAAAGATAAGTAAAAGGTGATAGGAAAGTTTTTGGAGCAAGACAACTAAATAGCTTTGTAAATTCCTGGAATAAATTTTTCATACCTGAATATTTTTCATCCATCTTCTTTAACATCCCTGTCTTTAGTATTTAGGCGACATCTTCTGTCAAGTTGCTAACACAAACTAAGGTCAGTTTTAGGGAGAAGACCCAGAGAAGGAAGAAGTATATATGTCAGAAAACAAAGGATGAAAATGGGTGGACTTGGTAAAGAAGAGTAAATTTAAGAAGTTTTGAAAAATATGATCAAGTCTTTCTTCTCCTGAGTGACTTCTGCTGTATGGCTGTTGTTAGGTGCTGTCGAGTTGTGTCTGACTCATCGCGACCCTTATAGGGTTTTCAATGGCTGATTGTTTTGGGATTGCCTTGGGAGTGGGTTGCAATGTCATTCTCCTGTTTTTATGATGCTGGGAATTGAACTAGGGACCTCAGAGTGGTGCTCTACCAACTGAGGTAAATCCCAACCCCGCTGTGTAGCTAGTGGAGAGAATTCTGAGAACAAACAAGAAAAAAGGAAGGGAAGAAGGAAGATAGAGAAGGAGGAAGGAAGGAAGCAAGGAAGAGAGAGAGGGAAGAGGAAAGAAAAGAAGCCAGGAAACATTTCTCAGACCTTATAAGGGTATTAGATCTAAGGTGTGTAATTATCATGTGTTAAATAGGAAACTGTGTTTAAGATGTTTTTGACATCTAGTTTTGTGCTAATGTAAAAATGGAATAAGAATCTATGCCAAAGAGCTGTCAAAAAAATTAGTACTCTTAAGAGAATCAGCAAACTAAATATGTATTAAGAGTGATGGTGGAAAGCCGTAATAATGCTACTGTAAATTTTTAAAGAAGTTAACAGTAAGGTTACAGCTTTTGTCTTTGGGTAGTAATACATTTTGAGACCCTTTTGCTTTATATATGAATGTCATGAAATTTTCATCATGTTTGACTAAAAGAAAGACAACAGAGAAGCAATATTTTGTGCTGACTCAGCTGGAGACAAGTATTTTTAAAGGGTTAAAAAGAACAAAATTTGTCCTTGTGATGTAAGGTAAGTGAAATTTTTTTCTTTGCAAAGCTCGTTTCTTATTTATGTTTCATTTTTTGGGCTTGTTTTCAGGCAAAAGGACTCCTGTGGAAGATGGGACTCTTTGTCCATTTTCCTGAGTGTGTTTCCAAGCCTGTCAATGGAACCTGACGTTGCTGTTCTATGCTGAAATGCTTGAAGAACCCACACCTCTGCCTGCACCTTCCATCCTCGTGAAACCATGGTCTTCTCAGCAGTGTTGACTGCATCTCATACTGGGGCATCCAACACGACATTTGTAGTCTATGAAAACTCTCACATGAATATTACAGTTCCTCCCCCATTCCAGCAGCCCAGTGTTGGCCCACTGCTTAGATATGGTTTTGAAACTATGACTCCCACTGGTTTGAGTTCCTCGACAGTGAATAGCACAAGTGTGCCCTCAACACCAGCAGTTCTTAAGAGCCTAAACTTGCCTCTCCAGATCATCCTTTCTGCTATAATGATATTTATTCTGTTTGTATCTTTTCTTGGGAACTTGGTTGTTTGCCTCATGGTTTACCAAAAAGCTGCCATGCGATCTGCAATTAACATCCTCCTTGCCAGCCTGGCTTTTGCAGACATGTTGCTTGCAGTGCTGAACATGCCTTTTGCCCTGGTAACTATTCTTACTACCAGATGGATTTTTGGGAAATTCTTTTGTAGGGTCTCTGCTATGTTTTTCTGGTTGTTTGTGATAGAGGGAGTCACTATCTTGCTCATCATTAGCATTGATAGGTTCCTTATTATAGTCCAAAGGCAGGATAGACTAAATCCTTATAGGGCTAAAGTTCTGATTGCAGTTTCTTGGGCAATGTCTTTTTGTGTAGCTTTTCCTTTGGCTGTAGGAAACCCTGACCTGCAGATGCCTTCCCGAGCCCCTCAGTGTGTGTTTGGATACACAACCAATCTAGGTTACCAGGTTTATGTGATCTTGATTTCTCTCATTTCTTTCTTCATACCTTTCCTGGTGATACTATATTCATTCATGGGCATACTCAACACCCTCCGGCACAATGCCTTGAGGATTCATAGCTACCCAGAAGGGATATGCCTCAGCCAGGCCAGCAAGCTGGGTCTCATGAGTCTACAGAGACCCTTTCAGATGAGCATTGACATGGGCTTTAAAACACGTGCCTTCACCACCATCTTGATTCTCTTTGCTGTGTTCATTGTCTGCTGGGCTCCATTCACCACTTATAGCCTTGTGGCAACATTCAGTAAGCACTTTTACTACAAGCACAACTTTTTTGAGATTAGCACCTGGCTTCTCTGGCTCTGCTACCTCAAGTCTGCATTGAACCCACTGATCTACTACTGGAGGATTAAGAAATTCCACGATGCCTGCCTGGACATGATGCCTAAGTCTTTCAAGTTTTTGCCGCGGCTCCCTGGTCACACCAAGCGACGGATACGTCCCAGTGCTGTCTATGTGTGTGGGGAACATCGAACGGTGGTGTGAATATTGGAATTGTCTGGCATTTTGGGTGATGATTGTTTTTCATTAACTGAATATTTTTTCACATGGCTTCTCCCCTTAAACTTTATTGTTTTTTATTGGGTACGTGTGGGTGCATGTGTGTGCAGTGTAAAGAAAGAATGGTAAGTAGTTATAGTTCTCTTACTAAGGAAACACAATAGGAAAGGGATCACAAATATTACCTCCAGGGTTTAAGAAAAATCCTTGATTTAGGATGGGGAGGTGGTTTTTTGTTTGTTTAGTTGACTGATTTTATTTTTGTAGCAGGATTGTACTTTATTGAGCCTGCAGTTACCTTGAATTGTAGGTATTACCTATGCTGCTAAGATATGCTTAGTTGAGTTTGTCAGTTCTTTTTTCTAGAAGACACTGTTGCTCTTTGCCATCACAATGAAGCCAAACCCCTCGTACATCTCGGTTGATATTTACTTTTATTTTTAAAAATAACCCAAGGAGTTAGTGACATTTTAAAGGTCATTACTATTTACTTTGGTGCACTTTAAGAAACAATGTACAAATTAATTCAGTCATATTTTTAGAATTGTTTTTATATATGATGTGTTGTGCTTCAGGAAACATGTACATTGTCATTTCTTGGAAGATAATTTTTTTTAGAAATGTTTTATCTGTATGTACAATTTTAAAAGAGAGAACATAAAAATGTAGAAATTTTTCTAAGCACAATAACAACTCTTCAGAGCAACAGGGGAAAATTGAGGATACAGAGCACCCTTGCAAATTTCAAAGGAGAAGAAAGTGAGGGGGCAGCTGCTACAGGCTGTGCCCATTCCTTTTACTTAAAGATTGTCACAAAGTGTAGTAGGGAGATGAAGCCACCACTGACAGATATGTACTGTGTGCCAGACGCTATCATTTTATCCTCATGGCATCCTATGAGGTAGGTATTATTTTTTCCTTTTAACAGATGAAGAAAGCAAGTCTCAGAGGGATGAAAATCCTGCCCAGGTTTAGTGGTAGAGCTGGGGTCCAAGAGATCCTAGTGTGCTGTTCCATTGTGCCACACAGACACCTCATTCAGTTTAGATCGTTCATACTCTAGGGGATCTTTGCATTTCCTTGTTTTTAAAGTAAAACCTTATTTAAAAATAGCTTCCTTCCATTTTATTTTTAACCAAACTTCATACAGAATGTTCTGAAAACAGAAAACATAAAATCACTTTCAGATATCTTTTACAGTAGAATTTAAAACTCTAATGATATAAATATAATACATATAAAAAACAAGGAAATGAGGTGATTTTTTAACTTGCAAAACAAGTGGTTGAAAATTATTGAGAAATTAAATACAACTGTATGTGGTCTTGCCCTTGTGGGTTTGGAGGTTTCCAGTTGTCCAGCTATGTTTGATCTAAATTTTCTGAGCAGATTGGCTTTATTGCCTCAATGCATGTCCTAGGGGAGCTGGAGTTTGTGAATGTACTCAGGGGTAACGTCTCCCAGAAAGAATGAGAGAGAATTTGTAGTCTGAGCCCAAAGCAAGTTTTACGAGGGCAGGTCTTAGGTTTCATTTTTTCTCTCTTGCTATCTATCTGCCTCTGCAGGTGCATCCAGGGCCTTGGTCAGCTTCTCTCTGTGACCACTGGCACACTTTATAAAATAGTCAGCAGTGGTGAGACTGTAGACTAAGGCCAAAAGGGCTGAAAGTGTGGCCTCTTCGCTAATCATGGGCTCAATTATTAATTTAATCATGGATTTTTAAGAATTTTAGTACTTTGTGAGTCATTGGAAAAAATGAGCCTATCTTTCATCAGATGTAAAACCAGAACTGGATTAGATGCATCTCTCAGGTCTTGCCCAACTCTAGTGTGCTTTCCTTCATATGAAAGTACAGATCTTGGAAGAGCCCAGCCAACTTCAGCATCACTTCTTGGTCTCCAGTATTAACTTCTTTACATTTTACTTCATTCACTATTTCTTCAAATTGAGGAGCTCGTGACATGGTATCAAGAGCTAAGACATTGGAAGACTGAACCCATCGTGAAAGACCTGAGACCCTCTCTTAAGGCAATTGCAATAGTGTTGAAATTTGTTCTCTACTTAAACAACTCTTTTGGGACTCAAGTATATTATTCTACGTGTTGTTTGGGGATCATCTTCAGATGATAGTCATCTACCTCTTTAATTTCTAATTTATATTATAATCACAGGTAAAATTGTTTTTGTCTATGAGGATCTTCTGGGACATAAACACTGTAGTAGACAACAGTAGCACACTGAAGTGTATTTGCTTTTCATTGTCACTATAAGTTGAATTTCATGCAGATATTAATAAGGATATTTGAGATTCCACTTTCAGGAAAGTCAGCATGGTCTGTATTCTTCTTATGTGTTGGTAGGTCTGGAGACTCGTTTTATGGCGGGAGTTGTAAATGAGCTTAGTTTTCCTTATTCTTGTTTTCTTTATGTTTTCTGGGCAGTGTTAGGTCTTTTATGCTGCTGAGTATACGAAGCTTCATTTGGTGAGAGCTCTGGTTGCCTGCTGAGATGGTCAGTGTTTGTGGACACAGACTGTAAGAGGCCTGTGTAAGAATTTGACAACAACACTGAATGGTGGTTTCTTTACACTGGATAATCTTTATTAGATGACAGTTTACAAATAATTTCGAATGTTTTTTTTTATTATTATGTATACCTTTTGGAAGCTTTTAAAAGAACACTATGGTGCACCTTTCAGAAATTTAGGTGCAAAATTGTGTATTGTCTATTCTCCCATATCTTCTTCAGGGGAAAAATACCACTACTGTCACTGCTGACTGACATAATCAGAAGTGGTTTGGTTTTGCTGTTGTTGTTTGTTTTTTCTTCTGGCTTCTTCCTTAACTAAGAAGCATGAAAGAGATAATAAAATATTTGTGGTCAAAGAAAGAGTCAAGGAAAATTCCAAGTAGGTCATTATAGTGATATTTAAACTTTAATAAGTGTTTGAATATCCCCAAGGGAGCTAAACAATACAGATTCCTAAGCCCACAGAGGATCTTTGTTTGGGCCCCGGAATGTACATTTTTATTTTATTGAGCATTTTGTCTGATTTTACTTCAGGTGGTTCCTGGGGCACACTTCCAAAAAAAGAAAAAAAAAACAGAGACAAAAAGAAAAAATGTGTAGAAAATATATCCATTTAAATATTATTTGTTTTATCTCAAAATGTTTGTTTTTGTGTTGGAAACCATTATCTCTTAGTGCATGGGTAATCAACGTTGAGAGGAAAGTCAACATATCGTGTACCTAATTGACTACCATGTGTGTTAGTGTGGATTTTGCCAGTGTTAGTTTTAATTTCTTTTAACTGGCAAAATTATGATAAACCATATAGTCACTGTAGAGCTCAAGGAGTGATTTAATAATTGGACATCATGACTTTTAGAAGTATAGTTATGCTGGTATTTACTTTTCTCTTAGAGACATCTCTCTAGGACATCTCTTTATTGTACACAATTTCCTGAAGAGTGTGAGGGAAATGTAAAGATTCATCTAATTCCTATTGCTCTGCTAATGTCAGTTGTGTTCCTTGGAAGCATGAAGTAAAATAAAATAACCTTTTGAATCTATGTATTTTTGTTGCCAACAAAGATATTTAATTTTTTGATCTTTGCTTTTGTTTACATGAATATATATATATATGTATATATATATATATTGGGAGAAGGGCCTGGCAATCCACTCCCAAGGCAATCCCGAAGCACTCAGCCATTGAAAACCCTATGAGGGTCGCTATGAGTCGGATACCGACTCGACGGCACCTAACAACAACAACAACAACAACAACTATATATATATATATATATATATATGTATACACACACACACACATATATATACACACACACATATCACAGAAAAATTTCTACTTGCTTGACATTTTATTCTACCATGATTTGTCATTTAACTGGTAGATCCAAATTTATTTTCACAACCGTAGTCCTACGAAACTACCTTCATTGAAAACCCTGTTTTTATAATAATAAATAAAAATATCAAAGCACACGTTTGTTATTGCAAGTAAATGGTAATACATTTCTTAGATATTTATTGGTACTAATCCTTTGTAATTAAAATTAATTTATTTTACAATGGTACCTGACCTGTAATGGAAAGAAAAAAACTTTGAATTTTAGGTTGTAATATTTAAATATCAATAAATATGGTTATTTATTCATATTCTTATTACAACCAAGAAAAGAGCTCCAAGTAAGAAAACAAATACATATTTAACATTTCTAAACTAGAGATTTTTTTTAAAATTAAAACTTCATCTCAGAAAAGTTTGTTATGAATAATACTTTCTATTAAAATCTGAGTTTAGTTTCAAATCCTGCTTCCTTTGGGTTCTTATTTTCAAATTAGCTCTCAAAGTCTGTGTGCATGCAACTATATTTTAGTTTTATAAGTTCTTAGAGTAGTTCAAGATGAAATGAAATGACAAAAAACTTAGTATTAAGAAACAGTTTTAGGAAATTCTATCTTGGAGAGTTATGAAAAATTTTACTGCTGAGTCATTTAAAATTAGATTGTTGGCAAAGCATTGAAAATGTCTGCTTCTATTTTGATAAAATTATTTCATATGGCAATTGCATTTCTAAAAATCTAAGGACTTTCTAAAATCCATTTATAAATCTATAGGAAATATCCTTTATTTGTATATAAGTGTTTCAATTTTGTTCCAATTAGACATGAGAGTTTCATTTCCCATTTTCCATGTACAATAGCAAAATATATTTCTTCTTTTAAGTTACAAAAGAAGGTTGTCATTGAATCTGCACTCACTGTTTCCTTCTGAAGCATGTTGATGTTAGGTGCCATTGAGTCCATTCCAATTTATAGCAACCCTATGTACCACAGATGGGAGAAGGACCTGGCAATCCACTCCCAAGACAATCCCGAAGCACTCAGCCATTGAAAACCCTATGAGGATCGCTATGAGTCGGATACCAACTCGACGGCACCTAACAACAACAACATGTACCACAGAATGAAATATTCCCTGACATGGTGCCATATCTGACTATGTCAGTGCTTCTCTGCTATTCAAAGGGTTTTCAATGGCTGATTGTTTCAGGATTATTTGAGGAGTGGGCTTCCAGGTCCTTTTCCCATATTTTGTGGTGCTGAGGATTGAACCCAGGGCCAGTGCAGAGCAGTACTCAACCAACTGAACAAAACAGGTAAGCAAGATAGAGCAACATGCTGAATTAAAAGCTGTTCATGTTTACTATGGAAACAATGAACCCCACTCAATTCATCCATAATAAAGAAAACCCTTTTCAAACAATTTATACCTTAAATATCAAGGTACAGTCAATTAAATTTAACTCAAAAGGAAAATATTAAAATTTCATGACTATATCAGTCAAGATTTAGCCAGAAAAGCAGAACTAGTAGAAGATTAAGAAATTTATTCAAAAAACTAATTCACATCATTATAGGACTGGCTAGGCAAGCCCCAAATCTGAAGGGTAGAACTTCAGGAAGCCAAGACTGGACTCCTGGGCACAGATTGAAGCTGCTGTCCACAAGTGGAATTTCTTCTTCCTCAGAGAAGCCTTAGCTCTGCTTAAGAAATTTCAAGTGATTGAATCAGGCTCACCCAGATTATCTAGGCTAATCTTCCACAGATAATGTGCACTGATTATAGACTTTAATCATATTTACAAAATGCTTTCTCATTAGCACCCAAATCAGTGATAGAATACCTGGGGACTGTAGCCTAGCCAAATTGACGCATCAAGATGATTACAACAATAATCACCAACAAATATCATAAAATCCTTCTGTGGTGCTATAAGTGGTCCAAAAATTAAGCACATAAATCTCAGTGTTGCACAAATAGAAGATTAATAAAATGATCAACTTAAGATTGTTGCAGAGGAAGAGATAGATATACATTCTGACTGCATTGTATTCAAACTTTCATAATAATCACAGGACACCATTTCTGTTTGTGGTTTTCACTTTATTTTGAAACTTCTCAAAAGAGTAATAATCAGATGATTGTGTAAACCAGTGTTCTTTCTACCTAAACTTTCATTAATCTGTGGTGCTTGTTAAAGATGATACTTTTATTCTAAGGAACTGGTGAAAGCATTTATAAATAAATAAATAAATAAATATATATATATAATTGATTAGATGATAGTTTACAAATAATAATTTTATATATAGTATATATATAAAATTATTAACTCTAAGCACAAAAGCACAATAATAAGTAATTACCATGTTTTAGGCTATTTATTGTGGTCAAAATATACAATATCCATTTTAATCTATAGTCTTTCTCCTTTTCTAACAGGAAACTGTTCCCAATAGGTTAAATTATGTACTGCTTTGTCTGAAGTACTGGTTGTTATCTGTAGTAGAGCAGGTAGGGGTGATGAAGGCTGGCAGAGTTGGCAAGGCTGGACATGGGATTTAGATGTTGAAAAAGGCAATACTAGGCTCCCCTGGCTATTGCTTCTCCCAGTACCATACTTTTACCTGGGGGTCTGCCTAAAGCCTCTGTGAGAGAGACACTCATAGAATAAAGAACTGTTGTGAAGGGAGGTGGAGGCAGGAAGATCACAGGTTTGAGGCCAAAGGCAGCCTGCATAATTTAGTGAGATTCTCTCAATTTATAAAATTTAAGGGGGTTGGGGGTGCAGCTCAGTGTGGGAGTCCTTGCTAAATATGCCCAAGGCCCTGGGTTCAGTCCCCTAGCACCACAAAAAAAGAAAGGAAAAAAGAACTGTCATGAGCATTCCAGCAGTCTCACATAGGAAAAGTCCCTTGAAAGAGCTACCCCTGAGAAATGATGATAGCCTTTGCCACACTGTCATCCCCTTGAGTAGTAAGTGGTATTGCGCTCACTGCTGCCTCCCCAGTGCTGAGCTCAGTGCTGGTTCATAGCGGGTGCTAAATTAAAATTGGCAACAAGCATTAAAGCAACAACAATGGCTGAAGAAAAGGAGGAGACAAACATTTGCATGTTTCAAAGAGACTGGTATTGATTAGAACAGTATTGGCATCTTCATATATAATCTGGCCCAGGGGATTTTTCTGAGTGCCAGTAATATCTATCTGCAATATATATAAATAATATAACTCATCAATTTGTAATTTGTGATAAATATGCATTGGACAGTAGATAGTTATGTCAATAAGGTTGATTATATTAATTAATATTATAAATAATATTGGAAAGTATATCCCTGTCAGTGATAACATCAGATAAGCCTATAGTGCTGACCTAGGGGTCAAGAGCCCTGGGGTTCTTGTCTCAATTTTGAAACTGTTTGTGTTGTGTTCTCAGAACTCTCAGCCTATTACAAAATGGTACGATTTTAAGATGTCCATCAAGTCATGATTGGTATAGTGAGAAGAATTGCTTATTCGATTGAATGATTTGTATAAAAAAAACACTATACCAAAAATTTAATTTGTTATTGGATATTTTTAAAATCATGAAACAGTATTTTAAAATTAGGTAATTTATCTTTTTTAACTTCTATTCTGTGACAGTCCCTCCATTAGGGGTTTTTGAATACATTATATCCTAACAAGCAGATGAGATACAATTTTAGGGTAATTAAATAATTTGCCAAAATTCTTGCTGCAGTTAGGAGGCAGAGCTAGGATTCACACCAAACTCACCAGCTCCCAAGTTTAGAGCTGTTTCCACTTGACCTTGAGTTGGTGAGATTTTACTGTCAGAAAGAAGGGTTAAATTGTCAGGATGCAAGGTTTGGAAAAATAAACAATTAAGCAGAGACCAGAAAAATGGTCATTTCAAACTTTATTTTTTTAATTTTTTGTTTTTTTTACAGTACTAGGGTTTGAACTCAGGGCCTTACACTTGCATACTTTGCAAGTGCTATGCCACTAAGCTGCACCCTCAGCCCACAGTTTTACTTTTTTGAGACAGGATCTTGCTAAATTACACAGATTGCCTCTGGTCTCAAACTTATGATCCTCCTGCCTCTGCCTCCCCAGTCGCTGGGATTACAGGCATTTGACACCTCAACTGGCTAGTCTGTCTCAAACACCTTTATCCAACAAATAGAGTTTTATTAGTAGAAATGGGAATAATGGGATTTTAAAAACATTTTAAAGAAAACAATTTTTATGACTTCCTCACCCAAGCTTAGTCACTAAGAAAAAAGCAGCATTCATGGAGAAAGGAACATGGGCAGGTCAATGTGATAAAGTCAGGGATTGCTACTTCACAACATTTGAACCAGCAGGTTGATCTTCTTAGCCCAAACTTGAACTTTTAAGGGGACTCTATACTTCTATACTCTACCTGGTTGGGTAAGTATTGTTATCACCTTTACCCCTCTTGCCTTAATGCTGAAGGAACTTTTCCTTCATGGATGCCAGAGACTGGGTGGGAAGCTGCCTGTAGTCAGGGATTGTTTTCTGCACTCACTTTTTCCTGGACTGATCTTATTAGCAAGGCAACCACAAATGACATGGAAGACATTTCCCCATGATAGGAAGAAAGAGGGATTTTTCTTATGCAATTTATCCAAAGGTGTTATAGTCACAAAAGCTATAATTAATTTAGAGTGCAAGAAGTAACAATATTTTATGTTAATCTCTGTGAAGGCTACCACTGCCAACAAATAAGTTCTATTTGATCTTTCTTCAGGCATAAGGCTTCTTATGAATTCTTATGGAAACAAATCAGTAGTAAAACAAAATCCACACTGAAGAGAAATATAGACATGTCATCTGATAGAGATGCAATGAGAGTAAAAGAAAAAAAGGAAAGACTTCTCAGATCTTTGTTTTGGATGTTTTTTTTGTTTTTGTTTTTTTCATTATGTGTTTCATTGTATCACACAGGCTGGCCTGGAACTTGCTGTCTAGACCAGACTGGCCTCCAGCTGTCATCACAGCTCCTGCTTCACCCTCCCAAGTGCTGGGATTACAGGTGTGGGCCACCATGCCCAGTTTAAAGATAAATCTTAATTTCTCACCCAACTCTTCCCCTTGAATTCACACTTTCTCTCCTAGATGCTAAATTCCCTGAGGGCAGGATACTGTGCTTGTTCATTGTTGCCCTGTCTCCAACCATGGTAGCTGACAGAGAGTAGTATCTCCAAAAGTCTTGAAGTGGACTTCTCAGTAATAGAATCTTGGCTGCAAAAATCATAATGGATTTATCCAAACTAAACAGACTCAAAGTAGCAATAGCTGATATCATTGGCCAGGTCTTGAGTCTCCAAATCCCATGACTTACCTACTGTATTAACCTGCTTCCTTAACTTGAGAGAGAAAGTAATCTGGGGATTTTCTGATGACATATCTAAGCAAATTGGGGATGAGTGTATCAAATGCATTGTTGTTAGGTGCCGTCGAGTAGGTATCTGACTCATAGCGACCCTCATAGGGTTTTCAATGACTGAGTGCTTCGGGATTTCCTTGGGAGTGGATTGCCAGGTCCTTCTCCCATTTTTGCGGTGCTGGGAATTGAACTCGGGGCCTCAGAGACTGCAGCGCAGCGCTCTACCCACTGAGCTAAATCCCAGCCCCATCAAATGCATGGGGTTGCTAAACTTTTATTTGCTAAACCTGGCAATTCTAAGAGTTGTGCTCATCTGTATATATATTTTTGACCCTGTGATCTCCAATTCACATCATAGACAAGGTCCTCAGTTTCACTTATTTTAAGACTGATCTGTGACTTCATCTTGTAGTCTTGATTAAATGTGCTGGAATTCAGCTCTTCAAAGGATAAAGGCAGGGTGTGATGCAGCTAAAGAATACAGAGACAGACAGAGGAGGATAACACCACCATGTAAAGGTGTGTTTCTTGTACTGTTTTATATAATCTCCTTTGGTAAATGAGTGATGATGGTGATATGGACAAGATTTATTCTATAACTGCCTCCATCATGGAAATTTTTGCTGGAAAAAGTTTTCCATTGTTGGAATTTGACATCATATGTCAAAAACCATTTTGAACACTTGCAAATATCTTGAGAGTTTAAATCACTTTCACTTAGATTTGGCAGGACTATGAACACTTTTTTTTCAGCTGTTCTTCCTGATGGGAGCTAAAAATAGCTTTGGGGAAGTATATAATTATCTCAAAGTAGAAGCTAAAGCTAAAAAGCTGCTTGAGATTTTAAAGGAACATTTAATAGTTATTATTATGTAACATTTATTAAGTATGCTCACTGTGTTCATTGTCTTTGCTAGGAAGAAAAAGGGAATAAAAGGTACATTAACATGGAGCCAGAAAAAAAGATTGGCTTACTAAAAAAAGAAAAAATGGAAAAAGAAAAAAAAAAGAACTTGAAGGAAAAAAAAGGCAGCCAAACCAACCTAGTATTATAAAGAAGTGAAGAAAACTATATTTAGTAACAAATCTTTAGAACACTGGTGGTTTAAAACAAACATGTATAGTCATGTAAGAACAGGAAGCATTATGGCATTTTCATGGGGTGGGTAGTACTGTGTTTTGAGGAACCAGCTGAGATATTTACACATGAAAGGTATCTACTTTGCTTAATGAATAAATCAGTACTAAAAAGATTTAAATACTAAATAGACATTGTCTTCTAAAGCAAAGTTGTTGTTGTTAGGTGCCCTCGAGTCGGTATCCAACTCATAACGACCCTCATAGGGTTTTCAATGGCTGAGTGCTTCGGGATTGCCTTGGGAGTGGATTGCCAGGCCCTTCTCCCAAAAGCAAAGTAAGTGTTATAAATAATGATTTCAAGTGTCAGCTCCTGGCTAAGACTTTCTACTATTTAAAGTCCTGTAGAAAGTCCACAACCAAATAAATCATATTAATGGTAACCAATATTTATTTGATGCCTGCTAGATGACACAAATATTATATCCCCATAAACATATAATCTCCAGTTCTTGTGATAGCTTGGGAATGTAGATGTTACCATTCTATTTTACAAATCCTTTAAGGTTTCAACTCATTAGTTGAATTTTAAGAGGCTACAGGACTCATAAAGTAGAAGAATCCAAGCCTATATCTACTCAGTAAGTTAAGCTTTTTTCACATTATAGTACTCACTATCCAATCTCTTGTCTGGGCTTTCTTGTTTCCTTCATCTTATTTTTCTTACTCATGGGCCATTTTCTTTAGAATCTGATTGTACCATTCAACCTAGCTTGGACCTCATGACTCATGTTGTTGCTTTTGTTCCTGCATTCAGCTTGTCATCAACTCTTCCATGACCTCTTGGCCCTAAGCTTTGGTGATCTGCTTGCATTTTTCCTCATCTTTTCATTTTGGCATAAAGGATGTTCATTGTTGCTAAGCACTACTCAGCACTGGTAATTTGCACAGATTCTATCCATAAGGTTTGAAGTAGATAAACCATAAATATCCACAATGTGGCCTAAAGTTATGTGTTTGTTTGCAAAAAAGAGGCACAGGAAACGAATTTAAAGATCCTTACTAAGCATTATTGGTGCTTGTATTCTTAAAGAAGGTGAAAATTGTATAGAGTCTAGGCAAGCTGGGTAGGCATACAGTTCCTGGAAGCCAGGGTAACAGAAAACTTTTGAGATAAAAATAGTCTGAACAGTGGGACTTTCTTTGTACTGAGGGTATTCCCGGGAAGATGTTTAGATATAGTGGCTACTAGTAGACAGGAGAGATGACATAGTGAGGAAGGACTCAGGCTGATGTTCTTATTCAGGTTATATACTTCCCTCCTCAGGAATGCAATGGGCTAAAGATGGTGGAGTGCCCAGAGGCCTGTGCCTCTGGTCATGCAGTCCTGATTCTCAGAAGCAGAGCCTCATGGAATTTGAGCAAACTACAGCCTGCTGCTCTTCTGAGTGCTTTTATTATAATCCCAAAAGTGAATGACTGACAAAGATATTGTAGAAGTTAGAAGGGTTAGGGATACAACCGGAGTAGAAATGGTAATTCCTTCCTTTTCTGGCAAGGGATCTGTTACTGATAGTAGCATACTCTGCAATCATTAGTTAATGAGAAAAATTAAAATCTGAGGCATATGCTACCACGAGGACCAGGAAGTAGAGTGTGAAAATGCTCTCATTCAGTGGCAGGTGGAGATAATTTTTCAAGTGCTGTTGTAACTGGTTTGTGGACCCAAGCTGTAGCTGATGAGTTTCCCTTGAGTAACTGATTTAGTCTACACACTTCACCACCTCCCTTATCAAACTTATTCCCTGGGTCATCATATACCCCACTCACTCTAACTGTCCCAGGGCCAGATACCAGAAAGTCAGGGACAGCATCTATGCTCCCTTATTCAAAACACTGTAATCCCTTCTCCTACCTTCTGAAGGACCCTGGAGATTGCTCGTGTGGACTGCTGTGGTGTGACACATACTCTTCTCCTTAAACTATCTTTAGTGTCAGTCACCTTTTGACCCATTGACCTTCCCACACCCAAATAATAACAAAGTTTACATAAACACAGTTGCAGGCCAAAGATATATAAAAAGAACCCTAATGAATGGAATTTTAAGAATAAGGCTAGTGGGTAGAAGCCTGCAGCCCTACCACTGTGGCATCCGATCCCATCAGATCTTGAAGGCTAAGCAGGGTTGGGCCTGGTTAGCACTTGGATGGGAGACCACTTGGGAACACCAGGTGCTATGGGCTTGGGAGGAGGACCTGGCAACTCACCCCCAAAAATCAATCAGCCATTGAAAACCCTATGAATGGCAGAGAAGCACTGACATTACTGTTTCACTTGTTCTGGTAGGGTCGCTATGAGTCAGACACTGACTCGATGTCATTTAACAACAACAAGTGGGTAGAGGCCTCAGCATGTTAAAGGGGTGGGTGGCTGACTATCAAAGCTAGGAGCTGAAATTGTCTGGATTTGTACATTTCCTTTATGCCTTCAGGCTTTACTCTGTTGTCACCTGAGGAAAATAGATGTTTGCTGCCCCACATCTTCTCTACTTTCATTCTGCAATGTGTGGTCTTATCATCTTGATGCTCTATAACCTAACTCGCTGATGGGCATCATGGCCCAAACCTCATTACTTACTCTTTTATGAATGGCTTTTTCTGTTGACCTTGGTGTTTAGGTGTGCTTTTCTAACAGTTAGTTTTGCTTCCTTCTTACACTAAAATTAAAATTCTCTCTCTAACAATGCTTTCTCAGGCCATTAGTTAATCATCTCTTGTGGTCCACTCACACCTGGATGGTATTGTCCTGGCCCATGAATGTGACATGGGCATCAGACTGTGTACTCATTAAAGTACTCATTAAAGTAGTGCTAGCCTTTGTGCAACAAGCCCCTCAGGTCAACAGCTTAATGCAAGAACAGTTCATTTCTTCTATATATAACAATCCAATTCAGATTTTCCTTGGTGGCTCCATATAATCATTTAGGAATTCAGGGTGATGAAGCTCTACTATCTTCAGTATATAAATTCCAATGTGCAAATATCTGGCTGGGACAATAGCAGATTTTTATGAACCAAATCTAGAAACTGTTCATGATTTTCATCCATATTCCAGTGGATAGAATTTAGTCAGATGGATATACTTTCCTGTAATGGAAACTGAGAAAGATATAGCTATGTGATACAGATGAAGAGGAAATGAGTTTTGGTGAAAACAAAGTGTTTCCTCCCATGGTAGAGCCAGCAACCCTTTTATTTCTGGCCACTGTGTCCCAAGGAGAAGAAATCTCCACTGAAACTGAGGGTTTCCCTCCCTGTTCCATAGTGACCCAGGAGAGCTACCCCATACACAGTGTCTGGTTCCTTTTAGACACTCTACTGGAAAGATATCCCCTTATGAAGTCTAACCTCTTAAATTCTTTTTGCCACTGATTAGTTTTGGATTACCAACTGAAATTTATGGGACAAGCCAAATGAGTAACAATCTTAGTATCCTGGGTGAGAAGAAAGACTAATCAACAACAACAACAACAAAAACCCCATACTCTCCATGACCAGCCTCCTCCTGGAGCACCATGCAGGATTTCTGAAAGTATTTCACACCATGTCAGCCCAATCTGGCTTGTCAATGACTGCCTCTGCCACCATCTGCCTCCTTTGCTGGAGCAGTTTGTCAACATGTTGCTATATCTTGAAGTTCTGATTGCTGGGGCAAATTTGATCTAACAATTATGAGAGCCAAAGAATCTGACACCAGGAGGACTTTCTGGGCACTTTTAGGATTTATTTTTGAAAGTCACAAGGTCAATTGTCTCTACATGGAATTTCAGCTGACCAGCTAGCCACATGCTCTCATTGGCTTTAGGTTGGAGATAAGCTATGTGAGTGGAGAATGTAGGCTGCTGCCGTAGGAAAGTACAGTCAGTGGGCACATTTACACTTACACCCTAGGGAAGCCAGCTACTTCTGTAAATTTCTCCTCCATCTGTTCAAAGTGCCCTGTACTCCGTGATTCAAAAATAGTGCAGCTGCTCTATAAGTGCCATGGCTAGTTTTTCTCTTCTTTCTCCCTCTAACTTGTTTTTCTCTTCCATCTCACTTCCTCTTCTATCTATTCCAATAAGCCAATGGACACTGGGTGCTTATGGGATTGAAGTGGCCTGGGTGCAGTCCCACAGAATGGTAACTGTAGAAAATCTTATCTTCTTGGTCTTGTAGCCAAGTACAGAGCTGGCCCAACTTTGTTGCAATCTGAGTAAATACTACTTACTGCCATGGTACATGGACATTAGGGTAGGGATTATGATTCAAGAATGTCTGGGTGGAAGGACATGTGGAATTGGTACTGGAGGTTGGCCAAGAGAATCAGGTATTCCATATAAAAGAATGCCTCAGTCATTTGTTGACTTAGTTAGTATAAACTCTGAATGACCAAATTAAAGGTGGTATCTGATATATGAGTTCTCAGGAGAGAACTTCTGAACAGTTGCCCTGTGGAAAATTTGTTCAATGAATATGAAACAAGTTTTCCTGAGAGCCTGCTCTGTCTGTGGTGACCAGGATGAGCCTTTGAGATAAAAAGAAATAGAGGTGTATAGAGTTCCAATTTGGGAAGAAGTTCTGGAGATGGATAGCGGTGATGTTTGCATAATGATATGAATATATTAATGCCACTGAAATGTATAATTAAACATGATTGAAATGGTTTTAAATGCCTCATGTGTCTCAAGGCCCTGGCATTTGTGATGACTCATGGATGAGATTCTCTCAGTTTCTGACCTTGTTTTTAAATTCTTCCATTTATATGTTTATTCCCAGGATCTGATGCTTATGTCTAATTTCCTATGTTTCCTTGATTATAATTCAAATTATGCCTCTGGCATAGTGGCCGCAAGCTTCCCAGGAAATGTTTCACTTGACATAAGATTTTCCTCAGATTCCTATACACACCCATGCCTTAATTTGCAGGTTGCCTGCAGGGGCTTCCTGGTCCTCAGGGACTGGGGTTAGTCAGAAGAAACTGTCTAAACAGATGGGACTTTGTGAAGGTTCCCTAAGTTGTCTATCATCTCAATTTCTTTTACTCCTAAAGAACAGTATTCCAATATTTGTGTGTTATGTATGTGTATAATAAGCTCATTTAATAAAAGTAGAGTCCCAACCAACACTTACTGAATCAGAATGTTTAATAAAAATTTGGTGGCCCTGTATTTTGCTTCTAAGCTGTTATTTCTTGTCTGTTACCTTCCATGGCTCATCCCAGACATAGGCTGTGTGAAAGATGTGTAAACTTCATGAGTTTATAAATCTTACAAATCATCTAGTTCACTGGTTTTGAAGTTTAAGATTTTTTTAAAAAGTAGATAGTCTTTTCTTTTACTTAATTCAATAACTGGAAATTTTTTCTATGTGCCCTTTATAAGAAATCATACACAGAAAATAGTACTAGGGAGACTTTTCAGTTTCAAATGAGAAAGTAATGAGTTTACAAGGTATCTGGAAATCAGGTAAAAACCAAAAGAGCTAAGATTTTAACCTAGCCCAGGAAATAAAAATTGGTATCCTTCCATTAAAATGAAGATTTAATTCTTAGGTACATTTATTTATTTATCATCAGTGAAGAATGTACATTTTATTTTTGACAGTTTTCTTAAATTTTAATCTTACTGATTGTGGCTAGTTTAATTCCTTGTTAGCAGACATGATGTAGTTGAAAGGATGATTAGTAAAAGACTATAAAGATTGATTTTTCTCCCTACCTCTCTTTAAAGACACATTAAAAAAAGTGAATTTAAACAGAGGAAAAACTAAAATTACTTAGCGGTTATGCTCAAGCGGAGATACAAGAATTTTTACTGGTTTCCCTAAGGAATAATTCATTCTTGGCAATAGCACAACCTAATTTCAGGGAGAGAGAGAGAGACAGAAAGAGGGAGGGTGGAGGGACAGAAAGAGAGAAATGATCCAAGCCAAGTTAAATAATATAATAAAGGTAAGAGTGCATAGTCACAATATTTCCAAGCAGTTCTTATCAGGTAAGTAACACTAAAGAGGACCAAACAGAGCACACTGTGGTAAATTAACTGATAAGCCAGAGAGATAGGATGGTTGTAGTTTCTGTACAAGTTCAAAGCACAGATGAAAATTAGTTCCTCTGGGTATAGTCATTTTAGACTCCAGGAACACTGGTAATTTTCTGAGGTTCAAAATATTGCAAAAGTCTGCAGCCTGATTTTTCCTGCAGTAACTAGACTCAGCTCTTGTAAGTTATAAAGCGATCTAGAGCTGAGCCTGAGTAAACAATGAACTGCTCATGGAGTCATTGAAAACAAAATCAGAAAGAGAAACAAAAATGAATAAATAGATGTACCAAACAAGACAAAGAAAGTTGCTACTTTATTCTTAGGATAGATACAAACATATTAGGTTTGGGTGATTTTATTGTAGCATGTAGGAACCCACATATTTCTAGGAAGATTACATGTTAAGCATCAATTTCTACTTTAATTAGAAGTTTCCACATCTGTTAGGTTCAAAACACATATTAGCAGAAACAAACAAACCCCCTCATCTTTAAAAGGTTAAGTTTGGTTTAATCAGGTAGCAATTGGCATGTTAGACACTTTCCATAAACTGATATACCCTTACCTTTCTTTTACCAGAGCTTCATCATAAATTTCTAGTGAAATTTTAGGAGTCAGTGAAGAGAAAGAAGAATTCAGTGAAATTCCGGTACAGATGGAATGAACTTTCCTTTTACTGATATATTTAATGTGAGTTATAATTTGGATTCAGTACAGTTATAATATTTTTGCAACATTTAAAAGGATAAAATGCTTAGTTTGAATATATATATTAATATACTCTTATTTTTAATTTAGTTGATCATACAGCACATACAATTCAACAGGACAAAGTAATTTGGGGAAATACAGGAGAAAGAAATGTAAGGTAGTGAGAGTTGAGAGTAAAGTGAGCAAATTGCAGATGAGCTACAGATTCAAACGTGTTTCCTTACAGCCAATTCAGTGATGGAAACAGGATCATTTATAAGGGTTTCAAGGGTCCATAAGGTAAGCAAACTTCAGTCTCAATGAGGCTATAACTATCCCTGGCATAGAGACCAGAAATTGCTTTCAGTTTTCTATCAGAGAGAAAGAAAAACAAAATAAAACAAAAGATCAAAAAGCACTGTATATCTCATGTTGAATGGCATCTTTGATTCTGCCTTCAGAACATACTTTTCTGTAGCATTTCTAAAGCCCTCTCCCTAGATTGAGTGCATCAATTAAGATCAAATGTCAGTAAGCACAGTTGTCCAAGAACTATCATCATCATTGGTTGTTAGATGCCCTTGAGTCGATCGGACTCGTAGTGACCCTATGTAAAACTGAATGTAACAGAACCCTATTTGACAGTGCTTCTCTGCTATTTATAGGGTTTTCAATGGCTAACTGTTCCAGGAGCAGCTGGGATTTAGCTCAGTTGGTAGAGCACTGCTTTGCAGTCTCTGAGGTCCCGAGTTCGATTCCCAGCACTGCAAAATGGGAGAAGGATGTGGCAACCCACTCCCAAGGCAATCCCGAAACAGACATTGAAAACCCTATGAGGGTCGCTATGAGTCGGACTCAACTCGATGGCACCTAACAACAATAACAACAACTGTTCCAGGAATGGGCTACTGAGTCCTCCCCAGTCTGTGTTAGTCTGGGAGCTCAGCTGAAATCTCCCCACCATGGGTATGGCTCTGCTGGTATCTAAGATACTGGTGGCATAGCTTTCAGCATCCCAGCAACATACAAGCCCCCACAGTACCACAAGCTGACAGACATGCAGGGAAAGAAGAACCATAAAGCAGGACCATTACTGTATATTCTTGAGTCTAATGCATACCCTTTTAGCTGTTTAGCTGTGAATCCAGTCTAAATGTGATTCTAATCCACATCTGACTTAGTAACCCTCTAAAACTATTGGAAGGGTGCAGATTATGTTTGAGAACATGCAATACTTTCCTCATTGTTGGTCTAGATTCTTGTGGCCTTTACTCTTACTCAGTATACTCAGAGCAACTAAGAGAGTGCTGAACTTTCAGGAAGTCCTTCAAAAGAGTGCTGCTCTCAGCAGATCTTCTGGATATTGCAAAATTTAAGTAACATTCCTGACAATATCTGGACTGTGGCAATTTGCATTTCATTAAGTGCATGGCTAGGAGCCATGCCTGTTTTTGCTGAATGTAGTGATAACCTCTACTGAGACTGTTCAGCCACTTGGACATGGGCCTGATAGCTTATCATCATTTCTAAAACAAATGAGACCTGGTTTAAGGCAACAAATGCAGGGGATGAGAGCAACTGCATCAGTATTCAGCTCTATTTTATCTTTTAATTGACCTCTATTATTGTGCCTAGTTACTTTTCTGTCTCTTCCACTGGACTCTAATTTCTTAAAGATTGGGAGTGTATAACTTGGAGATTAAACACTTTTGTTCTGGAATTGGAGTGGAGACTTGATCCTCTGTGGAGTACTAAGCTTTCCTGGGGAAATTTATTTACTCTTTAGAAGTCTCAGATTCTTTTCTGTAAATGAAAATGAAATAAATAGTATCTTCATTGTGATGCAATGAAAATAAAATTATAGACAAAGTAAAATGTTAGGTGTTACTGCTGTTCTCATTTTTGTCTTTATGGTGGGAGAGCAGTGTGGTTATTGGATATTATACCATCTTCAAAATCAGTCTGTGGTCAGATTTGTGTGTTCTTGGAAAATTTACTCAATATTCCTGTATCTTAGTGTATTCTTGGAACTCAGTGTCTTCTGTAGTTGAAAAAACAAAAAAACATGTGATCACAAATTCTGAATGGGGAAAACCAAAAAACAAAGCAAAGAACCCAAAGCCAAAAAATAATTGCCAAACACGGAAAATGTTTTTGCTACTTAAAGACAAAGGTGTAACTTCCATACAATGCAAAGAGCTCCTAAAATTATGAAAAAAAAATTAGCAGTTGCACAGAAAACCAGTTAAAAGGTGAGAAAAGACAGACCACAGAAAAAGAAATAGAAATGCCTATAAGCATATGAAAAGATGTTCAGTCCTACTTATAGAAAGAGAAATAAAAATGAGACACCATTTTTCACCTACCAGATTGGTAGATATCTAAGTTTGGCAACACATTGTCATTGAGTCATACACTGCTGCTGGTAGAAAATGTAGTATTCACCATAGCTATCTAAATTACAGCTGCATTTTTCTCCTTGCCCCAGGAATCTGTCATTTAGGGATCTATTGTATAGATATATCTGCACAATCACAGAATGACATATTTAAAAGTTTACAGATCATGCAATGTTCTCCAAAAGCAAACAACCAGAAACATTACAAGTGTCTACCAACAGAGGCCTGATTCACTACACGGTAGAGTACAAGGCAGGTGTGAAAAAAGTGAGGGCATTTACAATATGCTGGTGTGAGATAGCCAGGATATGTTACTGTTAACTGAAAAAGCAAGGAGCAGCATTGTGTATATACTAAGCTACCTTTTATCTAACAAAGTTGAAAAATAAGAGCATATATATGTAATTGTTTATATTTGTATGAAGACATTTGAAATAGTGGTCAAAGAACAAATAAAAATGGCTACCCATAATTGAGTATGGTGATGAGGGAGAACAGGAATGGATTGGAATTAAGGTTTCTTAATGTATACTTTTTAAAAATGTTGCTTTGATTTTTGAAACCTATAAAAGTATTGGGCTGGGATTTAGCTCAGTTGGTAGAGCACTGTGCTGCAGTCCCTGAGGTCCCGAGTTCAATTCCCAGCACCACAAAAATGGGAGAAGGGCCTGGCAATCCACTCCCATGGCAATCCCGAAACAGTCAGCCATTGAAAACCCTGGGAGGGTCACTATGAGACGGATACCGACTCGACGGCACCTAACAACAACAACATAAAAGTATTATCTATTTATAAAACATTATGTGTCCCTGCAAAGTAGTGAACCCTCTACTGTGTTAATTAATGTTTCTTTTTCTAAAGCCCAAGAAAATACCATGGAGAAATTTGTATTAAAATACATGTTCTATAAAAGAACAAACTATATCTGGCATGCCTGTAATCCCAGTGACTTCATATGTGGAGGCAGGATGATTGTGATTTCAAGGCCAGAGGCAGCCTGCATAACTTAGCAAGATGCTGACTCATAATAAAAAATTAAAAATGAGCCCCCCCACACACACACTGTTAAGCACTATTAAAATGAAGTGCAGCCCAGTGGCAGAGCATTTGCAAAGCTGTGTGTGAGGCCCTGGGTTCAGCCCCCTAGTACTACAAAAAACAAAATAAAAATAAAAATAAAATAAAATAAAAAACAAAGTACTCCAAATATTTCATCCTAGCATTTATTTTATTTACAGTGAGCCTAGGTGTGGAGCAATTTAGATATGATTTGTATAAATTAAAGAGAAGGGATGGGGAGGGAGTTCATGGGAGGGTAAGGGGAAAGTGAGCCTGAGCAACGCACAATGAAATGCATGCATGAAAATGTCATAACGAGACCTATTAAGTTGTACATTAAAAATTACCAATAAAAAAGAAAAGATAAATAAATTTAAGGCAATTTAAATCTTTTTGTTAAAAGTAAAAGTAGTATTTTTATCCTTCTCTGTGTATGTGTTCACAGGCATTTGAAGTTCAAAGGGACTAAATAATTATCAACTAAAGCTCCTAACTCCATAAGATTAGTCCCAAATTTTTTCCACACCAAATTTTCCCCCCAAACTGCCTGGTATTAGGTAAAAAGCATAATGGGCCTAGATGTTGAGAGATTGGGTTTCTAATCTCAAATCTGCTAAAAAGGTGTAAGGATTCTCGTGCAGAGCTTCCTGGGGGAGGACTAATTCAATGTGCATGCAACCAATGTTTATGCAATATCTATAGGGTCCAGGCCCTGCTATATAGCAATGAACCATGAGAAATGAGAAAATGAGAAAAACTGCTGCCCTCAATTCTTTATATTCTCCAGGAAAATAATCCTTGTTTCTTGATGGTGCACAATGAAAGAGGCTAAAGCCTGGATGGTGAAACTTCATATACTATCTCAGATTAATGCCCATCATTATGTTGCTAGGGGCATAAACAGTCTGTTCCTGCAATGTATGGCTCACTGTGCCCTGGCTGTTCCGAATAGGTAAGAGGGCGAGGTATATAAGTGGATGGGGGCATTGTATTCTTTGGTAGCCATTTTGCTCCCTGGTCCGACACAAGGGGATCCCAGTACCTGGTTCTTCTCAGAGGCGCCACAAGACTGCTCCCCTCTCCTTCATGCACAGTCATCTCTTTCTTATTCTGCTCATTCCTTCTGTCCTCAGTTCTACATTTTCCCAGGATTTACGTTTCTGCAGATATTATCAAATTCCTGCTCTTTCTAGTATTATAGATATTTAAGGGTATTCTGAATATCAGTAGATTTTTCCACCCTTTTCTAGGGTCAAAGAGGAACATCAAATTCAAATCTAGTGGAAGGTGGGGTGAAAATGGGGAATGTGTGGGCAAGTGCGTGTGTGTGTGTGTGTGTGTGTGTGTGTGTGTGTGTGTGTGTGTATAGCTGAAGCCTCCCCTTAAGTGTATCTGGGATCTTCTTAATGTATTTGGAACCAAATATACCTAGCATAACAAGTTTGATATTTCTTGAGGAGAGGGTTTGGATTGCTTGAAAGATTCAGATAGCTATTATCATTAACAAATATTTGACATTATTTTTTTGAAAAGGAACTACCCTTAGTATTACATTTGGACATTCTTGAGGTACCACTGTTGATATTAAGTCAAAGTGAGACAGATGTAGGGGTCCTGTCTCTCCCTGGAGTGCTAGGCAGTGTTGAGCATTGTTAAAGGCACTGTTAAATACTATTACATATGTTAATAATGAGTTCTTATCATTAAGAGCACTCATTCTGGTGTTTATTTTCCTGTAAATATGCAAAATATTGAGGGATGGGGCAATTTGACTCCTTAATTGACAGCTTATAGGCTCTTTTCTAGTGCCCTGGCTGCCTAGAGCAAAGGGCTATCAGTCAAGCAGCTAGCCAACTACCCTTATGCCAGCATCAGCCACTTTGAGCACAACACAGACACCCTGAGGAAGTACATGACAATTGCCACCACTTGCTGCTAAAGCACAACTCTAGCTCCTGAAGGTATCAGCCTATGCTACAACGGTTAAAAAAACTTACACTGGACTTTCCCTGAAGCCATTCACACGCAGAGAGGGCCAGAGAGGGAGCACTTCCCCTGGTGGGCTAGCAGAGGTATTGTTATGACTGGTGCCAAAGGATCAATGCCTTAATTGGTGTGAATCCAATACTTCATTTGCATAGAAGTCTGATGTTATTGGTGAAAACACACATTTCTGGCTATATATGAAGGTTATTTGGCTGACTTTATGAGCTGACTGAGAGACACTCTCCTGTGCTGCCTCTCAAGTGTTGCAACATTAAGCCACCAAACCACTTTTCTTAAGCAGTCTTTTCTTGCCTACTATTCATATCTGTCATTATTGAGGCAGGCTGAACTGGTAACAGGAAGAAAGAAGAGGCGACAGCAGTAACAGTGGTGATTGCAGAATTGTGGGTGGCTTTTACAGAGGCACAGGCAGAGCCATGAGATTGGCAGCAGAGCAGTGGAATCAGAGAGGCCATAGTGACAGCACTGGTAGCCCACTGCATAGTGGTAGTGAGGGCAATGGCAACAGTAGCTGTATCATTGGCAAGAACATGGGCCTGGTTTTTATAACACTAGCCACTGTCAAGGGATGGGAAATCCTGATACCTATGCCTGAAAGCTGTAACACTTGTTGTTGTTGTTGTTGTTAGGTGCCTTCAGGTCAGGTCTGACTCATAATGACACTCTGTACAATAGAATGAAATACTCCCCGATTCTGTGCCAGGAACACAATCTTATTTATGTTTAAGCCAATTGTTGCACACACTGTGTCAATCCATCTGGTGAAGGGTTTTCCTCTTTTCCGTTGACCTGCCACTCTTCCAAACATGATGTCCTTCTCCAAGGATAGGTCCCTCCTAATAATATGTCCAAAATACATCAGACGCAGTCTAGCCATACTAGTTTCTAAGGAGCACTCTGGTTGCACTTTCTCTGGGACAGATCTGTTGGTTCTTTTGGCCGTCCATGGTACATTCAATATTCATCTCCCATACCATAATTCAAAATCATCATTTCTGGCTTTTTCCCCCCAAATCTTAATTTCTTTGCTGAATTTCTTATCCATTTTTTCTGACTTTTTCATCTACACTGGTGACTTTCTGATGTAGGTACTGTATTGATTTCCTTACTTCATTCATTTGCTTGTTTGTGTCTTCTTTGACATCACTGATCATTTTTACAAGTAGACTTTTAAGTTCTTTGTCTGATGCTTCAACAATTTCAGTATCTTTTGATGGTTTTTTGGAGGAGCTGTGTTGCCTTTCTTTTTCATGTTTATTGTGTTTCTGGTTTGTGATTTGTGCATCTCTTTGGATGAGAGCTCCATTTGTCATCCCCCATGGGAAGCTATGTCTGGAGATGCCTCCTGCTCAGTCCCTCTTGCTGTTCAGCTCTGTTCTGCGTCCAGGGATCACAATCTACTCTGTGGTTTCTGTGCTACTCCAGACCTTCTTTCTTTGCAAAAGAGTCCATTCATTCCCATTCTAACTCCTTTATTTTATAATATCAAAGGAAGCCTATCTTTAATTCACCATCTTAAATTTTTGTTGAGTTGGTTTAAAAAAAAATTTAAACCACATGGTTTATAATTCTGTCTCCTTATACTTGTATTACTAACACCTCAACCCAATTCAGTCATTTTCTGGCCTCTTTATCTGATGTCATCAGCTCCTGCTACAGTCAGCAGTAATTTCCAGAATATCAAATCCAAATGATGTTTTAGTAGTTATCTTACTTATACTTTGACCAATATTTGAAATCATTGACTTTCTTTCTAAAAATGCTTAAACTTACCTCCCAACTACCCAGATTTAACACATTGTTATTTTGCCATATTTTCTTCCCATTGCTAAATTCTTTTCCTACAAAAAGAAATGTTATAATGAAATGCATCATCATTCCTATGTTTAATGACTTTCCTCACCTTGCCGATTTTTTACTTTTATTAAATGCATATCCATAACATAAGCTATAGAGTTAATATATCAAGCTATTGACATACTCTGGGAGCATTTTGATATTATGTTTTTGGTGGGAAAATTATCCTTGGTTCTTGTTTCTTTGTTAAGAAGTATTTAACAAGGAACAGCAGCAAGGTGAAGTGAAAGTCAAGAATTGCTTTGTGAAGAAGAAAAAGTAGTGTGTTTATTAAGAGAAATGGGAAGGGAGAGGAAAAGACACACCCTCAGACTACAGAGCAAGCTGCTCAAGGCACTCTTCAGCCTAATGACTGAAGGTGGGTGTATTAGTCAGCCTATATGTTGCTGTGACAGAGAAACAACAGAAGCAAACTTGTGGGGGAAGAAACCTTTGGGGGGCTCATGGTTAGAAGATCATAGTCCATAATGCTGGCAGTGCAGTTGTGGCAGTGGTAGGCAGCAGGCCCATGGCTGATGACCTCACAGCATGGTAGATCAGAAACAGAGAGCAGCAAGACTGACCAGACCCATTCGTTCAGGGAAAAACAACCCAGTCACCCCAGTGACTCACCTTTGCAAAGCTAGATCCTGCCTCCCAAAGTTTCCATTGCTGTTGTTGTTGTTAGGTGCCATTGAGTTGGTATCCTACTCATAGCGACCCTTGTAGGGTTTTCAATGGCTGACTGTTTCGGGATTGCCTTGGGAATGGATTGCCAGGCCCTTCTCCCATTTTTGTGGTGCTGGGAATTGAACTCGGGACCTCAGAGACTGCAGCACAGCGCTCTACCAACTGAGCTAAATCCCAGCCCCAAAGTTTCCATAGCCTCCACAAATAGAACCATCTGCTGGGAAACAAATGTGGAAAACACACAAACTTTGGAGGACATTTTAGATCTAAACCATGATAGTGGGTCTTTGTATAGTGTTTTTTTTGTTGTTGTTATTGTTATTATTGTTGTTGTTGTTGTTGTTCCTCTGGGAATCTGGATAATAATAGCATGGAACTAGTATAGAAGTAATTTACTAGTGCATGATCTTCTCCAGGATCTTATCTTGTGACTCTTTTGCAAGAATTCTTCATGGAAAATGATAAACTTACTGGAATTGGCTCTCTGTGCTTTTGGTCTCTGGGGGCCCATTCTTCCCTGCTGCTCATACCTGACTGCTACATAACATATTGATATTTAGAGGTGGATATGGGACTGAATTTGCATCCTTACAATTTTGATTCTTCTCTTTCATAAATAAAATTTTACTTATTTATAAAATTTCATAGTTCTAAATAAAATTTTATGAATTTCTCTATAATGGCCTTGCATCCTTTTGATAATTTATTAGTAATTTATTACTAATGTATTAGTATCAATTAGATTATTAGATAATTTATTAGTATCAATAGGTAAATTATAGTATAATTTCTATTGGTTATAGTATATTTTTAAATTGCTCTAGTGGTTGTTACTGATGTATAGAAAGGCTAATTGTATTCTATATTGACTTTATATTTAGTGTACATGTTGAATTTAATTATTCTAATGATTTTTAGATTATTCTATATTTCTGTGTAGGTAATCTTATCTGAAACATTAATGGTTTTTCTTTACATTTAGATCCTTATACTTTTAATTTGCTTTTATTTTCATACCTCACCATACTCCATTGTGGAATAATGATGTCATACATATCTTATGTACTTATTTCTTATGGTGAGAATACTTAAAATACACTAGCAGCAAAATTTGAGTACATTGATATTAACTATAGTCACCTTGTGTAATATACCTCCTAAACTTAATCTTTCTGATAAACTGAAGTTTATATCCCTTGACCAACATCTTCCTAATTCCCTCTCCACTCTACCACTGGCAACCACCATTCTACTCTGTTTCTGAGTTTTACAATTCCATATAGAGGTGAGAATATACAGTATTTGTCTGAGCCTGGCTTATTTCACTGCACATAATGTTCTACAGGTTCATCTATGCTGAAGCAAGTGGCAGAATTTCCTTTTTTGTTAAGGCTTGTGAAGCTTGATTCAGCTGCTTAGAAGTATGTGTGGTTGGCTCTTACCCAGAGGAAGACTTCACAATAGGAGTCTGGGCATGGGTCTAGCCTTTCTTTGTTACCTACTGTCATCTCCCATTTTATTTTGTTGTTGTTGTTGTTGTTGTTTGTTTGTTTGTTTCTTTTTGTTCCCTTCTGGATTGATAGCTTAAAAAATCACCTTGTAAAGGTTTCAAGAGGGACTCAAAGTAAATGCTTTTGTTTATGTTTAGTCAAGGTGTGTTACTCCATCTTCTAATACTATTTAGACTATTCATATTTACATATGCAAAGTGCTTGATTTGCTTTGCTGATATTTTACTTAGAATATTTGTATTTTGGATAGTACATGAGGTTGGCTTCTAGTTTTCCGTCCTTCTTCCTTTCCTTTTTTCTTTCTTTTTTAGGTTTTCTTTTTTGTACTGTTCTTGCCAGATTTGGCATCCAGATTCAAGATCATAACAGCCTCATAAAATGAGCTAGGGAAAATTTTCTCATTTTCTATTAATGGAAAATTGGGTGTACTAAGAATGAGCCTATTAGATGTCTAAATGGAGATGCTGACTTGAAATAAATGAAATAATACACAAAGCTTAGAATAGTGCCAAACAATACTGCTGTTGAGTGCCATGCCAGCATTAACTATTATTATTATATATTTCCAGTATAATTTCAGATTTTCAAATACTCCCTTGTAGTTCTGTCACTTTTTCCTTTTGTTAACTTAAACTAGTTAGGTTTACAAAAGTTTAGAACTGTTATATCATTCTGGTGAATTGTTCTTTTATCATGTACTAACTATTTCCAATGATAATTTTTGTTTGAAAATTGATTTTAAATGGAATAGAAATAAACATACCACCTTTAAAAAAATTATTTGGCTGGTTTGGTATTTACTTTTCACCACTTTACTTTCAACTTTACTATGTCATAGTTTAGGCATAATATGATCTTACAAACTGCACACAGTCATATTTTATTTTACTTTAAAAATTCTAAGTTCTCTGCCATTTAAATGGAATTTTAATCTATGTGTATTTATAAAATACTGATCTATTTGGATTTATGTATGTTATCTTATTTACTTGTGATATAGTAATTTGTTTTCAATTTATTATACAGTTTCTTTGTGTTTTTTCTTCCTTCTGTCAAATTGATCTGGGTAAGTACCTGATTTTATTTTCTCTCTACTGGTTTGTGATTAATATACTTTCTGTTTTTCACATTGAGAAATTCACATTTTTGACATTCCACGAACATTTTATATTTTAATGTTTCATGAGAATATTACTTCATTTTCTCAGCAAGTGGAAGTCATCTGCTGATATTCAGGAGGGAAAAACAGGGAGAGACGATTGAATAGTGTAGTGGCACTGGAATGCCAGATAGTGTTGGAAGCCTGTATCAGTTGGTGAACATGAGCTTAAAGTCTCTCTGACTTTCGCCAGGCAATAAAGAGAATACAATAATTTGTAGTCACAAGAAATCAACCAGGTGTGGTAGCACATACCTGTAGCCCTAGCTATTCAGGAGGCTGAGGCAGGAGGATCATTTGGGCCCACAAGTTTGAGACCAGCCTAGGCACATAGTGAGACCCCCTCTGAAAACAAACAATGAAGCAAACAAATACAACAAATGAGAGACAAGAGGACAAGGAAATTTAGTATATTTTAAAACTATAATTAGAATTGTACACTATGGAATTAAAGATGGATAATACATAAAATATAGTCAAATAAACTGGAAGCAAGAAGACTGATTAAGAGAAATAGTGAGTTTGAAATGAAAATACTAATCCAGCCAGCTGAGAGAGAAAGTATGTGGGATATTTGAATAACTGACTTTGGGAGCAGTAGGATTAGAGAGTTTGCGAGTTCCTAGAAGATAATTGGACCTGAGAGGACTGAAACCTCAAGGTTTGGATATTAAAATGGCACTGACATCCAGGACGATGGCAGGGCTTGGGATCAAGAGAAAGGCCATGGATCAGATGCTAAAATCTTTAAAAAAATTTTTCAATGCTGGGGGTTGAACCAAGAGCCTCTCCCATGTAGGCAAGTGCTTTACCACTCAGCTGCATCCCCAGCCCTTTTTTTATTTTTTATTTTGAGACAGGGTCTCACTAAGTTGCTCAAGCTGCCTCTGGCCTCAAACTATTGATCTTGCTTCAGCCTCCCAAGTAACTGGGATTATGCACGTGGGCCACAGAGTCCAGCCAGATGCCAAAGTCCTTGTGGAAAGAAGCAGAGTAATGAGTAGGGGACAGCAGTAAGGAAGAAGTAGGGAGAAGAAATGACACTCATAGAATCAAGTGTCTTTTTAAATTTTTTTTCTCTTTTTAGTGAGAAGTTAAAGGACTTATCACCTGGGAGCCACAATGAGGAGCAAACAGGGCCTAACCCACTCTGTCATGGTTTTACATGAATGTGATCTTCTGGGTTGGGAATTAGGATTTTATCTAGCTATGATAGAATGCCTTTGGAGTGTTTTTTCCAGAGGAATAACGTTGTCTGGATTATCATTTTAAAGAGCTAACTTGGCTGTTTCGTGAGTATAGGCTGTAATGCATAAGGGCAGAAGCAGGAAGAATAGTTAGGAAGCTGCTCTCATAGGGGAAATGGAAAAGTTGATATTGGTACCAGGGTGGTAACCATGTCAGTGGACAAAAGAGGTCAAATTCTGATATTTCTAATGTTTGTTTTCCTTTAATGACCACCAACTCTAGGTGATGACATAGGCTGCCCTCTTGATGATCTGGCCCTGACTAAATACTCTGCCCACATTCTAGAAGACTAGTGATGAGGTCCTTTGATTTCCAGGGTCCAGTTTTCACCATGTCAATTACTATAAGTCTATCTACCAACCTGGACCCAGTGGGAAGACAAACTTCTGTCCTAAAGTCCAAAAATAAAGTTTATTCCAAAGAGGAAGGCATTGACAAAGGCCTTTTTCTTAGTTTGGTACAACTTCTGCCAGCATCCTGGTTGCAAGTTATGAAGGTCTGGGGTGAGCTGGGGAAGTGCTATGCTCATCATACCACAAGGATTATTCATGTCAACCAAAATGCTCCCAGATATATGGGCACACTATAGAGGGAGTGTCCTTGCTAGAGAATTTGCATTTATACTCATCCAACACAAAAACATTCTTTGGTGGGTAAACAAAGGTATCCTCAGCCATAGTCTTGGTAGTCAGTTCCTAACCATATTTATGCAACTTATCCTAGACATCAGTCTTTTAATCCATCTTCTTCTCTTCTTTCTTTTCAGTTTGAGCCTTCTGTATTTCTTCTCCTGATGACCATTCCCTTTCCATTGGGGTATCCATAGGTTAGCTCTTGGAAAACTCTTAGTACTAGTCAAGCCAAATCCTCATAGTTAAAACTTCTTCAAGACAGTCTAGAATTGGGGTTGATGGAAGCAGGGAAGAACCCTTTTGGGAAGGCCTGGTGGAAAAAAAAAATTACCTGGGAATTACTTGTTGAGACATAGTGCAGTAGAGATAGTAGTAACAATAGTTAACTAGTCATAGTCACCCACTAGAAACTTCCCAGTCTTCATGTGAACCTCTAGCAGCCCCAGGTTTACTCAACATCCTCCTTTGCATTCTCTGAAGCATATGCATTGATATTCAGCGTGGCCAGGTGTTGAGGTCCAGGTGAAGAAATACTACTGCTATCAATAAAGCACAGCTACTCTTTGCTCACCTAGGAGACAGCCTTTGCTGTTACCCACACAGGTTCTACCACTGTCTAATATAACATCCTGGCAAGAAATTTGTAGGGAAATTCAGGTGGGAGATGGGTTTGGCCAAAGTGCAATGTGACACAAATGGGAGGAAGGCCCATGTTTCTGAATAATGCTGAAGCCTTGAGGTTGAAGAATGGTTTCAGGCTTTGTACACAGAGTCCCTATTACCAGGAACCAGCAGGAAAGGTGGAAGGCCTGGAAAAATTTTGGATATAAAGAACTGATAGAACATCTTGATGTCTGGCAGAAGCAAGAACTCATGCTTTTCCGAAGGGTAATTTCTAGGGAGTTACTAGGACTCTATTTTCTTGTCTAGAAAACTCACTTCATAAGCCTTTTAAAATTAGCGCATAAGTTTACAACACAAAGAATAAAACCCTGAGACTGATAGCCCTTCACTCACCACAGTCTTATTGCAGCACAAATGTCAAATGTGCCTTGTAATCTTTTTCAGCAAATTGAAATTGTATTTTGGGAACTCCTCATACAAGTTAATGAGATTTAGATTGGTGTGATATAGAAGTCCTAACTGAAAAGTGATTGAGGCCTTGTGGTTTTCCTTTAGTATAATACCTGAAGATAATGAGATAGAAAAATCTTGGGAAATTTGTCAAGCCTGGAAGCCTGGAATTTGAAGAAAAGTTTAAAATGTAGGTCATATATATTATTATGTCTGTTCTCCTAAAGTATAAAACATTTCTTTTCTTCTTTTTCTTTTCTTTTTTTTTCAGCATATACAGGTTGAACCCAGGGCCTCATACATGCTTTGCAAATGCCCCACCACTGAGCTGCGCCCCTAGCCCTTTTTTGTGTTTGTTTGTTTTACTTTTTATCTTGAGACATGGTCTCACTAAATTACGCAGGCTGCCTCTTGCCTGGAGCTCACAATCCTCCTGCCTCAACTTCCCAAGTTGCTGTGATAACAGATGTGAGCCACCACACCCAGCCAGTATAAAACATTTCTTTGAAAAATTCCCCATTAAGAAAACATTTCCTATAGGTTTTTAAAAATATGATCATACCTACATCTTAAGAGTACAGGTCTTTGGAAAGCTTGGTCCAGCAAGAGGCATTTTCAGAAATAATTACCCTAAGGATTTGATTGAAGCTGAAAATTCCATAACCTCCCCCCCCCCAAAAAAAAAAAAACCCACTGATTGTGTGAAATCCTTAATTTATATAAACTCTTCTCAAAGTGTTGGTTGGAAATTTCCCAGAAGCCACATAATTAAGAGTGAATGATTATGACTTTGGAATTTCTTAAACCTTGTGTATTTAAAACTTTTCAAGTAAAAGTCATTATATATAAGGTTGTTTTTATGGGTTAGTGTGATTTTTGTAATCTATTAACAGTGAAATTATTGAATGAATAACTACAATAGTCCTTGATCTACAATGGAGGGAGATGATCTATATGAATAAACTTCCTTAAGCAGTCTGGGAACTAACTTAAGGCCTATGTTCCTCTACAATTACAGAGCAGCTGCTTAAGCACACAATGTGTTCATCTTTAAAGAGGTATTTTTAGGACTCATGGCAATGATTGTGGTGTCGTAACTTATCCAAACATATTGTACTTTATTAGTTTTAAACTTCATTTTAAAATTATTTTATGCCAGATGTCATGGCACATGCCTGTAATCCCAACAACTCAGGAGGTTAAGGCAGGAGGACTGCAAGTTTGAGGCCAGAGGCAACCTACAAAATTAAGCAAGACCCTGCCTCAAAAGAAAAAAGGGAGGTGAATGATTGGGAGTGGAGCCAGTGGTAGAATCATCTTCTTAGCATGTGCAAGGCCCTGGGTTCAACACCCTAGTACCAGGGGAAAAAATATTTCAAGGTTAGCTGGGCAACAGTAAGTTAAAATGTCTTTGTCTGGATTTTTACAGAACCTTCTCTCCAAAATGCCCTCAACTGAAACATATTTTATCGTAAATTCTTGGCAAGTAACTTTCTTGGTTAAATTCAAAAAATATCATATAAAAATGACAGGAGTGTATTTTATAAACCTGGTGATGAGCAACAGTTGCCACCTACATCATGGATAGGATTAAGTGAACAGTAAGGATAAAACTTTTTGGTTGTTAAAAATAGCTGTTAAAGAACACTACTGTGTTGGAGCTATTTGATCTTTCCTGCTCAATTAGATGTCTTCTAAAACATTTTATTCATTTTCAGAAGTGAACTTGAGATGTTTAAAAATATTTTCTTTCAAAATCCTTTTCATATTCCCAAATAAATTGAGCATAATTACTACTGCAATTGTATTATGAATGTAATCATTATAATTTCATTCTTGTACATGTATTTATTCTTTGAGAAATAGTCGCACCAGAATTAAAGGATTGTGGTGGTTAATATTAACATATGAGAAAAGAGGTTGTGGTTACCCAATTAAGATGTGACATTTTGTACCTGTATCAAAGGGAGTTCCTCCTACTCAACCATCTTGTTCTTCACAGTTTTAGTTAATCTTTATAAATCAGAAGGTGGATATCCAGACTAGATTTGAGATCTTTATAGTGCTCTTTGCTTTTTTTCTCTTTAACTGGTGGTACTTGAATAATGGGCAAGTATTATCTACATTATGCCAATCCAGAAACCATACCTTTGCTGTGCTGTTTTGATGTACTATGTTAAGTAACTATAACTGATATTTTCATAACACTGTTATATTATGTAACATGTTCTGTGTTAGACCATTTAAGACTAGTTATTTTGTTAAATTTTATTATATACATATGTTATGTTTTGAATATAAAATAGCCCCCACAAGCTCATGTTTGAATGGTAGGTCTCTAATTGGTAGTGCTATTTTAAGAGGCTGTGGAAGTCTGGAAAGTGGGTCTTAGCTGGCAGAAATAGGTCATGGGGGTGTTAGGGATCCTAGAATGTACCACCAAAGTAGGGGCCCATCTGGTCTGCTTGGAGGACTGACCTCTGTCCTCTAGGGCAAGTGACCCTGGCCCTACATCCTGGTCCTTCACTCCTACCCTTCCCATCCTGTAACCCAGGATGGCCCCTGACCAGTCCAGCTCTGGAGTGATGACCTCCACTCTGATTGGTCACCCAGACCCCCATGATTGGTCAATAAAGGGACTCCCATGATTGGCTTGGCCTACACCTTATCCACCTACCAAAAGTGCACAATTACAAGCCTTTATTTGCATGGCAGTTGATGATAGTTACCCCTGATGTGAGCCCTGCCATGATTGACCACTCCCCAGTTCACCCCCCTCCTGGAGTGTATATAAGCAAGCCACTGACCACCCTCAAGGTCCTTAGGTTCCCTGGTGCTCAGGGGCCCTATGGTCCTCTGGCCCTCAGGGGCATCTGGTCCTCAATCTCTTGTCTCCAGACCTCTTGTTTACACCCGTCATCCCAACCACTGCACCCTACTCCTGAGACTCATCTCCTTAATATCAACAAGAATTTCAAGTAAGATTTTGTGTCAAGACCAGGGCCTGCGAAGCGGCGAAGGCTTTAATCAAGACACAAAGTGCTCTCCAATTCTTTCCACTGCCTGGGGAGGAGGAGAGAAGAGAAGGCTAGCTTTCAGAGTCAAGGCCAGCATGGACCATCAGTGCTAATAACATCTTTTGGCTTGCTTCTGTTCTCCCTTGCAGGAGCATCTAAATAAAACCCTCATTTGTTTTATAATAAGAAGTCTCCTGAGATCTTCAGTGCCACCCCTTTGTTGACCGTGATTGGTCAATAGAGGGACTCCCATGATTGGCTTGACCTGTACCTTATCCACCTACCAAAAGTGCACAATTATAAGCCTTTATTTGCATGGCAGTTGATGTACCAAAATCTTCTAAAACTACCTCTAGGGGAGTAAACTAGAGGAACCCTCCACTGAGCAACTGTGCCCCTAAGCACTTGTATCAGAATATAAGAGAAAGGAATGTTTATTTTTCATTGACTTATACTTTTCTTTCACATCAAGTTGGAAAAATGAGGGTTTAATTATATTTGGCTCATGAACTGAGGTTCTCTGAAAAAGATTCATCTCTGCTGAAGATCTTGCAGACTGACTGACTTGATGAACACTGTGGTTGTGGAGAGACGGAATATTGCAGAGCAAGAGCCAAAATTGTTTTAGGCTAGCTTTGTTATTGTTGTTAGATGCCGTTGAGTCAAATCCAACTCATAGCAACCCAGGGCCTCAGAGAGCATGGAGCAAGCACCCTATCAACTGAGCTACACCCCAGCCTTTTGGCTAGCTTTAGTTTCTTTTAATAGCATTTAGGACAATCTCCATTGCTGACCTAACATCTTCATTATTACTAGATATAATGGTTGGAATGTATTATTAAAACTTAGCTGACCTCTGGCTTTGACCAACCCTAAAGCTAAGAATGTTTTAACATCTGAAATCTATAGATTTCCCCACTCTTCTGTGGCTTACCTACCTGATGCCCCTACCAATATATTTGCTAAATGCATTGATTTATAGATTTCTTTTGTTTTATAACCATAAAAGTTCATATAGCCTTTTCCACAGAGGAGCATGTTATTCTTGGCAATCTAAATTTGTCTTCCTGGGCCATAGTCACTCATACTGGGCTCAGAATAAACTATCTCTATTCCCTTTGGAGCAAGACCTGTGTTTTGCATTGATAGGCTTTAGTATATCAGTCTGACTTATAAATAGTATAGGAATTGTAAAAGTTAAAAATTTTCTTTGCTGAGGCACTTGATGCTGTTGTTGTTAAGTGCCATTAAGTGTCTGACTCATAGTGACCCTAGTACAACAGGCGAAACACTATTGTCAGTGCTTCTCTGCTATTCATAGGGTTTTCAATGGATGATTGGTTTTTTGGGGGAGGGAGTGGGCTGCTGGGTTCTCTTCCCAAGCCTACAGGCCTGGTGTTCCCAGGTGGTCTCCTATCTTATCCAAGTACTAACCAGGTGCGATCCTGCTTAGCTTCTGACATCTGGCAGGATCAGATGCCACAGTGGCATGGCTACAGACACTGAGGAACTTAGAATAATTTAAAGAAATCTGATTCATGATACATTTTGAGCAAAAATATATTCTATGTCCTGAATATTAGTGTAGCCTATGTTTTTTTTTTTTCTCAAGGGAGAAAAAAATAACCTATGAAGGAAAAACCTCATTAAACAGGCTAATATCAGTTTTACCTTTTGGATTATACCTAAGGTAAGATAATCACAAGCATGAGAAATATCTAGAACTAAAATAAAACCTAAACTCTCTCAAGGCCTACTGCTTATTCTGCTAAATCATCCAATTCTTGGTGCCTCTAATGAAATTTCTGATCAACAGTTATTTCCAAATGGTAGGGATAGAAATATTTGGCTGGGAGACAGTGTGATATCATGATTAAGAACATATGTTTCATGAAGGTGAGAACTTTATGTACGTTCCCAGTGCTCAGGCCCTCAATAAATACTTGTTGAATGAATAAATGACTCACAAGAGTATGGAATTTGCATCCAGACAGACCATGTATTAGTTAGGGTTCTCCGGAGAAATAGAACCAATCTGACATATATATTTAAATATAGAAAATCTGTCATATAATATATTGGCTCATATAATTATGGAGCCAGAGAAGTCTCTCAATCTTCCAGCTGCACACAGGAAAGCCAGTGGCATTTCATTCTGAGCCTGAAGGCCTGAGCACCAGGGGATCTGGCATAAATCCCAGTTTAGGGGCCAGGGAAGAGTGATGTACCAGCTCAACCAGGCAGGCAAGGAGAAATAAAGGGCACATTCTTCCTTATTTTTTTTTCTTTGTTTTATTCAAGACCTTCATAGATTTCATGATACCCACCAACAATGGAGCCTGTAGCTGTAGCCCTGTGACATCTGATCCTGTCAGATCTTGGAAGCCAAGCAGGGTCTGGCTTGGTTAGTACCTGGATAGGAGACCGCCTGGGAACACCAGATGCTGTAGGCTTGGGAGAAGGACCTGGCAGCCCACTCCCAATCAATCTGCCATTGAAAACCCTATGAACAGCAGAGAAGCATTGACAGTGTTTCACCTGTTGTATGTAGGGTCACTATGAGTCGGATACCGACTTGATGGCACCTAAAAACACTACCACCAACACTGGAATCTATACAACTGGGTCCACTCTTTCAAATGGTAACCTCATCTGGAAATAGCTCTCACAGATACACATACAAGTAATGTTTAACCTAGGCACCCCATGATTAACTTAACTCACTGAGGATTCTTTGTTCAAAAAAGCATACCTGTTACACTTTGATATTGTGAAGAGACAATGCCCAAAGTACTGATGTTTGTTTGCACTGAGCTGAGTATGGAAAACTGGTATTATCATATTGGCTATGTGACATGTATCAAATAATGGCAAGTAAGCATTTTATGAATTAAAAAAATTGAGAAAAAGTAATAAGGCTCCTCCTTCTCTTTTCCTGTCAGGGCTCAGCTCAGTCCTGGCAGAGGTCAGAGCCTTGCCCAGACCACCTGGGGGACCCACTGAACAGGGTTGGTGTTATGGCCGGTGGCGCCAATGAAGGACCTCGGGAGACCTTCAAAGGGAAAACAGGAAAGGAAGGTTTATTGGGTGCTCCCCAAGTGGGGTGCAACAAGAAAGCAACCCCTAAGCTAGTGCTAAAGAAGTGCTGGCTCTAAGCCTGCAGCATGGAATGCCACAGGCTGGGTGCTGGAACAGCTCAGCCTTAAAGGCACAGCTACAGCAGCCGGTGTTTCATTGGGCTGGAGGTCAGTTAGCCTTGACTCTCGCAGTTCGCCTTCTCTGCCTCCCTCCTTCCCAGGGATGGGAGGAATTAGGAGGCTCTTCGTGGCTTGATTGTAGCCTTCGGCACTTCGGGGCCCCTGGTCTTGACAGCGTTGGCTTGCTTGAAGAGTCCACTGGAGTAGGGAGTGTTGGTCAAGGTAATGGAGTTCAGTTGGCAGTTGAGGGATGGTCAGAAGTGATAGGGGGTAGGGAGAAGTAGTAGGGGGTGAAGGGGGTCCGGGAGCCCTGCTTATATAGGGTCCCGGAGGGGCACGTGACTGGGATTAGCCAATCAGAGCACATACCTGACAGGTAATGCAGATAAACTGACATACCTGCCAGGTAGGGACAGTTATCTATGAAAATGCCAAGGATAGCCAATCAGGATTAAGGTGGTTAAGGCAGGCCAGGCTGGTCAGGTGCCATCTTTGCTTACCCGATTAGAGGGGCAGGTGTGAGTGAGTAAGATGTGGCCCTGGGGTCAACTAGGGGTCAGCCCCTCAGGCTATTATAAGGGACCCTAATTATGGAGTAGATTTTGAAAATCCCCAACATTTCCCCCTCCTCCTCTGCCTTCATCCTCTTCCTCTTCCTTCCCTTCTCCTCCTCCTCCTTTTCCTTCTCTTCCTCCTCTTCCTTCTTCTTGTTGAATACATTGATAGAAAAAAAGAAGAGGTCAGCAGGCCTGCAGCTCTTCTTGCCATCTTTAACCTTGTCAATACCAGATGAATTTTAAACGTATAGATTAAAATTTTTCTTCCCGTGCCAGAGCTTTGCTCTTTTTACATGGATTTAGCCTCTAAAAAATCCTGACTCTAATTGCAGGTTGATGTTACAGAGTGATCCAGACTTCTAAGCCTCTGATATATACCTGACTGTAGCTGTTGTACTAAATCATATAAAGTGCCATTTTTATAGATCAAAATGGGTCAGATTTTAAAATTTTATGATTCAATTTAATATATAATTGTTTGTAAAAACAAGTGTGTGATCTTTGTGGTAAATGTGAGAATGTGTGCCACACAATAGAAGACAGGGTGAAAGAAGGTTAAGTGCCTTTTTTGTCCTCTTGGTGTTGGTATGAGCTTCTAATACAGGGAAGAGACACTGAGTAGATTTCTTTCAAAATTGTCTTGATTTTAAACATTAGAACATTTTATGACTTCAGAAACATTGCAACAGGATCCCACTTTGACAAATGGAAAAAAAAAAAGATTGGTAGCTTTAGCTAACTAAATATTTGAAACTTCTGGAGACCAACATCAAAAGCAAAATTAGCAAACTTGGAAAAGATATTTA
>VMDO01001326.1:0-65652 GCA_007922755.1 Pedetes capensis | reverse complement strand
TTCCTCCCTAGACTTTGAAAAACCAAATTAGTGTGGCAAAAGGTAAAAATATTAAGAAGGGAACTAGGAGATTAGTTCAGTGTCAGAGCACATACTTAACATGTATAAAGCCCCAGGCTTAAAACACCCTCTCCCAAATACTTACGTGTGTGTGTGTGTGTGTGTGTTAATAAGAACAAGTGTTGATGAGAGTATCAGGAAACAGTTTATTTCATATACTGTTAACGAGACTAAAAAGTGAAATAAACATTTTGGAGAAAATTCCGGAAATGTTTAACCAAAGCTTTTAAATTGTATATCCTCTTTAGCCCCCAAATTTCAATGTAGGGATTTATGAAGTAAATAAAGTACATAAATGTGGAGTAAGAACATTTATTACAGTCTTTCTTGTAATAATAATAGAGAAACATGGAAACTAACTGTATTTCAAAAATGGGATTGTTAAAATACATAATGAAAAAAATATATATATATGGGGCTGGGATTTAGCTCAGTTAGTAGAGCACTGCGCTGCAGTCTCTGAGGACCCGAGTTCAATTCCCAGTACCACAAAAATGGGAGAAGGGCCTGGCAATCCACTCCCAAAGCAATCCCCAAACAGTCAGCCATTGAAAACCCTATGAGGGTCACTATGAGTTGGATACCGACTCTACGGCACCTAACAACTAAAACAATTATCTATCTATCTATCTATCTATCTATATATATATATACACACACACACACATATATACATATATACATATACATATATACATATATACATATATATATACATATATACATATATATACACACACACATATATACATATATACATATACATATATACATATATACATATATATATACATATATACATATACATATATACATATATACATATATATATACATATATATACATATAGTTGTTGTAGTTGTTAGATGCCGTAGAGTCGGTATCCAACTCATAGTGACCCTCATAGGGTTTTCAATGGCTGACTGTTTGGGGATTGCTTTGGGAGTGGATTATATATACTCCCTTTGGGAGTGGATATATATATATACATATATATGTATGTATATATGTATATATAGAGAGATGTATATATATATCCATATATACATATATATACATATATACATATATACGTATATACATATATATACATATATACATATATACGTATATATATATACGTATATATGTATATATATGTATATATATGTATATATATGTATATATATGTATATATATGTATATATGTATATATATATACGTATATATGTATATATGTATATATGTATATATGTATATATATGTATATATGTATATATGGATATATATACGTATATATATATACGTATATATGTATATATGTATATATGGATATATATACATATATATATATATAGAGAGAGAGAGAGAGAGAGAGAGAGATTGTATGTATTGAAGAAGACAGATTGTATGCATTGATTCTAGAGTATTTTAACAATGTATGTAGGAAAAGAGGTGAAAAGAAGGACAATGATTCAGTTTTTAGCCAGGCACCAAAGCACATGCCTGTAATTCCAGTGATTCATGAAGCTGAGACAAGAGGATTGAGGCCAGACACAGCTTGTGCAATTTAGGGACCATGTGTAAAAAAAAATTTTTTTAAAGGGGCTGAGAGTATAGTTCAGTGGTGAAGTGTTTGCCTAGCATGTGTGAGGCTTTGGGTTCAACTACCCAGTACTGGAAAAAAATCACCTTTTGTAAAATAAAAACAAAACAAAACAACAACAATAAAAATTACATATGTAGTAATAAGTCTGGAGAATACAAAAGAATATAGTAGTGGTTATTTCTAAGTGGACACATTAGATTGATTTTATCTGTATAAATTTTTATATTGCATGGAAATTTTTGATGTAGAAAATTTACTATTTTATACTCTGAAAAAAGGATAAAACTATATTTATTTAGAATGAGAGAAAAGTTATTATAACCTACAAATTTTGAAGAACCATTACAATCTATGGATTGTTATTTTAGCATATTTGCATGGATCTATATTGCATTTACCTTCATTGCTTTATAGTTCTATTGGTGACTAATTCAATGTTGGTGGATTATTTTGCTGCTCAAACACATCTAATTACAAAGCTACCAATAACATGACTATAACAAGCAGCCCATTTGGACTAAGCAATTACACAATTAAAATGATTAGTTGCAATTATACCTTAATTTCCAATCTAAGGATTAATTTTCACATGATGTGTATTCCCAGAACATACTAATATTTAACTTTAAAAAGCTCAACTAAAGGACCTCTTAATTACCATTATCTGCTACTTACCATATATTTAAAGCATTCTGGAACCTAGGAATTCTGACTTTACCTAACAACAACAACAACAGTCAATGAATTAATACATCTTAATTGAACTTACTGCTATTCTAAATGGGAAAAAAGCAGCCTCTTTTTACCAAATTTCTCCTGTTGGAAATATCTCTTCTATTCAGTAACATGCTGAAATAAATCAGTTAATTCCCTGAACTGAGCTATGAAGAAAATAGCCACTAACAAATTCATATGATTTAAAAATTAAGTGATCTATTCATTTTTTATTTAAGAATAGAGGTAAGCTATCACCTAGATTTTAACCATTGCTCAGTAGGAAATCATACACACATATGGTTTTATAAACTGTCATTCAGTCATCCCTTTGAGGTAAATAGCCAAGATTTACTGTAGAAATAAATGTTGAATTTGTTGTCTCTGGGACTCTTCTATAATACCCCAAATGTAGGTTTCAAGCATCATCCCTAACACCCTAGACTTCACGTTTCATAATTTATTCTTGGTTATAATCATCTGCTTATTTGTGTGATTTTTCTGCTACATTCATATTTCTATGATAGTGAGGATCTTCATCTTCTTCATGTGAAACAGTAACTGATATGTACTAGGCAGCAAATAAACATAGTAGGTCTGAATTTTACCATATTTAGGATAGAATGTCACATTTTGCCATTTTCAAAATTAAGATGACTCTCATTTGAATTACTTTCTTTCCATTGCTGGCACAAGAAATTTGATCTGAGCCATGGGTGAAAGAATTCTTCATTTTATCTAGGGTCATGCAATGCTAGTGAAAATCTTAAGTTGTATAAAGCATTTGGGAAAGAGCATAATGTTCTCAGATTTTCACTGGCCACAGTGATGCACACATTTTCTAAGCTCCCAACCCCTTTCAAAGGCATGTGAATACACTGCTGCTTTGCCCAGCTTGGGCATGAGCTCTGTTGTCTAATGTGCTATGCAGCCACACATACCCAGTTCCTTCACATTTTTGTAGAAGGTAAGATTGTAAGTCAGCCTCCATTCAATCTCGCAATATAGGAATATTCCCTCAGAGCTCTGAAGCTTTCTCTCTGAAATGTAATTATCAAGGAAGATAATGTCCAGCCTCCAGCCTTTGGGAGATTATGTGACTAATTTTAGCTCTCTCCTCTCTCTAAAGTCATAAGGATATAAAAGATAATCAGCAATTTTATTCTGAAAACATGAAAGTAATGAGTTTTGTTCATTTAACTGTATAAGGGGACTTCTTTTTGTCTTTGCAATGTCTTTGGTGGATTGCCTGCAATAAGAATCACATTTTGGTTACAAGTCATTGAATAATAAAATTGTTTTCTTTTCTTTCTACCTTTACATAGTTTTTCAGTGCTGGAAGGGGATTTTGTTTTTAAGTATATTTCCTGAACACTTGGATGACTCTAGAGACTCTGGTTCCAAATATAAGTGAGACACTTCAATAGTCTTTTTCCCAGTCTTTCAATAAATGAGTCTATCATCCTCCTTCCTATTGGCTACTGCCAATGGCTGAGTTTTGCCAGGCAGCCTAAAAGGCCCACGGCAAAAGAACCTTGCAAAACCTTGAATGGGATATGATGAAGACATGTGACTTTGACGGGAGAAGGATGTTGCAACCCACTCCCAAGGCAATCCTGAAACAGTCAGCTATTGAAAACCCTATGAGGGTCACAATGAGTCAGATACTGACTCGATGGCACCTAACAACAACAAAAGAATATGAGTGATTAGGTAATAATATAATAATGTTTGTTGTTGGATCAGGTGTGGTGGTATTCATCTATAGTCCAAGCTACTTGTGAGGCTGAGGCCAAATGTTGAGCCCAGGAGTTTGTGATCAGCCTGAGCAACACATTGAGACCCATGTTAAACAGACAAACAAACAAACAATTTGTTGTTGTTTCTGAAAGTAGTGTTTTTCCAGGCAGGTTATAAGAAATTTGCAATTATATCTGTCAATGAGTAGATGTATATTTTTCTCTTGGACCAAATTTCCTTCTTCTATTTAACTTGGTTTTTAGAACTAGTAATTCCATTTCGTTTTCTCATCACTAGAATAGAATGGCACAAGCAAAAGAAATAAAGCAAACACAAACAAAAACTTTCATTGCAACTTCTGCGTCATCTTTTTTTCACTTAAGATCTACTCCTGAAAGGAAGAGTTCTCACTTAAGAAAGTCACATAATCTAAGGAGTAGGAAGGATTCATAACACTTTGATTCTTAGTAGTTTGGAGTGGTCTTAGGAAGTGGTCCTCACAGAGATTTCTTCCACTTCTCTTACCTATTAGTGGCCATAATAAGCATTTTTCCACTCCTAACATAAATCAAGCAATTTCTTATGACAATCTCACTTAGAAGTACACTATTTTCTTTCCTTAGTATCATGGAAGATGTTTGTTTGACTAGTGGATGTGTTGGTGCAGATGATGTGGAATAATTCTGTAGGTATTACATGAATTTTCAAACGAAAAGACATGAAATTCAGAAGACACCAAGGGAGTCTCGCTACCTGGCTGCTGGCTGCTGTAACAGAGCTCCTCTCATTCTCTCATGCAGGATTTTGGAGGAGGGGAGGGAATTTATCAGAAAGTGACCCTGAGCCATTGAGATTAGAAACATAATTTATCTGTACCCCAATTTTTCAGGGATGAATGTATAGTATCCAAGCTGAGAAGAGTGCCATAAAAGCACTAATTCCCATTTATTGATTCATATAATGAATATAAACAACACCCACCCTGGAGTATTCCTGTTGCCTAGTTTGAACATTCTCCCAGCGGGCTGCTGCTGCTGAATGGAGTCAGAACTGCATCTAAGGTGTCTGGTGGGCTGTGCCATGGAACAAACACTAGGTGTGGAACAGGAACACAGTCAACTGGAGAGGGCTACTCTGCATTTTATGTTTCTAAACTCACTGTGGCCCATCAGCAGCTCCCAGCAATAGGTCAAAGAAGAACATTTCATTAGACAGACGTTTGTCTAATCCCTTCAACAGGGCGTGGAGGGGCAAGAACTTCATCATGCCAAATCTGGATAAAAGCCTGTCAGGATCACCTGTGCATTTTAATCTGTCTCAGATGAGAATGATGTAGCAGTGGATATTTTGGTGATTTCAGCCCTTGTTCCTCTCTCAAGTTCCACTGTGTCAACTGGTCACAGGGGAATCTCAGCGTCTTTCTTTACTGTCCCCAGCATGATTCCCTTCAGCCCTATCTCCTGTCTTTTGCCCCTCATGTCTTCTCCTCTCTTGGTTTTAATTTCTCATTGAGACGAGGTACATCTTTAAGAAAGTACTTAAGAAAGGGTCTGTGGACGACTGTCTTTATGTTGACTGCTTGATTTGGTATAACATTCTAGACTGGAAATCATTTGGCTTTAAAATTTTGAAGGTAATACTCCATTGCTCCTGGTGTTCCTATTGAGAACTTCAAAGCCCCTTGATTCCTCATCTTTTTTTATGTGAGCCCTTTTTCTCCCATTCTTCCTGGAAGCTTATAGCATCTTCTTTTTGTCATCAAACAAAATTCTAAATTTTGCATTGCTATGCTTTAGTGTGACACTATTTCCACAAGTTGGTGTGTTCTTCTAATGTGGAAAGTTATGTTCTTTAATTATAGGAAACAAACAAAATTATTTCCTACCTTCCATATTCACTTGTTCTCTCTTTATGGAAAGACTAGAGCTTCAGTTTTTTTCATTGTGTTCTACCTAATTTTCTATTTTTTTGTCTCCTTGGATATTTCCTCATATTATCTTCTGACCTTTCCATAAGTTTTTAAAAATATTTCCAGTTATAATGTTTAAAAATTCCAAGTTTTTTCTATGCTTTGTAAATCTCTTTGCGTTCTTGTTTCATGGATAGAGAGTTTTCTCTTATACCTCCGAGAGTCTTAAAGCTGGTTTCCTAGATCCTCTTTCCTTACATTGCTTTTTTGTCAAGTTGCTGTCTTGATCTCTTCCATCTATATTAGAAACTTTACTCAGATATTTGATAATCCTTGATTGTCTATTCATGATCTCTAATGAAGGAATAAAAAGGTGATCAGTGGTCTTGAATGCATGGGTGGGGTTTTTACATTTGAACTCAAAATTTAAATACTCTAAGTAGGCAATTCTTTATGGGGGGCAGATCCTCTTAGATATTTCCTTTGGGAAACATTATATTCTCTGTCTGGATACTAAGTGTCAGGTTGCTGGAATTTCTAGATTAAAATAGAATAGAGGAAAAATGAGCTTTGCAGTCAATCTTTAGTTGGTTCCAGGATGCTTAATCTGCCTGTACTTAGTACTTCTTACTTGGCTTCATGTCGTCAGCTCTTCTCTGTAGTTTTAAAAATATATTTTCTTATTTATTTATTTTGCAGTACTTAGGGGTTGAAGCCAGGACCTTGAACATACTTTGCAAATGCTCTACCATTGTTCTATTTTCCAAGCCCATTTTTAATTTTTTTATTTTGAGACAGTGTCTCGCTAAGTTATGCAGTCTGCCTCTGCCTCTAACCTGCAATCCTCCTACCTCTGCCTCAGCCTCCTGAGTCACTGGACTACAGGCATGTACCACCATGCCCGAGTATATTTTTATTTTTAATTGACACAATAATTGTATGTATTTAAGGGTTACAGTGTGATATTTCAATACATACACATGTATAATGTGCAATGATTAGGTCAGAGTAATTAACATACCAATTACCTCAAATATTTATTATTTCATTGTGTTGGAGAGCATTCAAAATTCTTTCTATCAGCTATTTTGAAATGTATAATTAATTATCAATCACTTATCTATTGTGCTATAGAACACCAGAAGTTATTCCTCTTGCCTAAATACACTCTTGTGTTTATTAACCAGCATTTCTCCATTTCCCCTACCTTCCATCCTTCCCAGGCTTTGGTGGTCACTATTTCACTCTCTACTTTTTGACAGCAATGTTTTTATATTATACATATGAGTGAGAACATAATGACTGTAATTTTAATGGAGTTTAGAGAAGGAGTGGAATAAGTTGGGTGTTCAATCTACCATTCTCACCTGGAAAGTGTGGGAAGGTTTTTAGGCCATTTTTCCCCAAGGAGACATACTTTAAAACTATATACTTAAAAAATTCCAGTGGTTAAAGAGGATATCCTCATTTCACAGATTAGATAACAGACTCAAGAAGTTTGTGATTTGCTTAAGAGTAACTCAGACTCAGAGGGAGCTCCAGCATACTGTGTTTGTTCTGTCTTATTGAATGACAAATAAGGATATGGCAAAAAGGATATACATGATATAGAAATAAAATGAAGTATAAAGAACACTGAATTCCAGATTCCTCTCCAAATCTGACTTTTTGGGGGTGACTTTTAGCTTTTATTTTATAAAGGAAACTTCTGTTTATGTGAAGTCTAAAAGCAATGTCCTTATTGATACAAGGTAGCTTTTATTGAAATTTTATTTGTTAGTCAGCACTGTTGTGAGAAAATACCTGAGAAAATAACCTTAAAGGGCAAAAGATTTACTTTGGCTCCTGATTTCAGAGTTTTCTTTCATGATGGCTTGGCCTCATTGCTGTCGATCTGAGGTGAGGCTGAGCATCACGAGGGTTGCATGGTGGAATAAAATTGCTTACCTCAGGGCAGCCAGGGTGGGGGAGAGACACAGAAAGGCAGAAAGAGGAAGAAGGAAGGAAGGAAGCAAAAGAAGAAGATGGAGAAGAGGAGGAGGAGGAGGAAGGGGAAGAGGAGGTGGAGAAAAGAAAAAAGAAGTGGAGGTGCAGTGGACATGATACGGGTATGTCTGCAAGGACCCACTCCAACTAGGTCTCACTTTGTAAGGTTTCATACTTCCCACTAGTACACCAGATTATGAACACATGAATAGACTAATCCATAGATGAAGTCAGAGCCCTTATCATCCAATCACTTCCTACCTCTTAGCATTGATGTGTTGGGGCAAAGCCTTCAAGACATAAGCCTTTGGAGAACATTCCAGATCCAAATTATAACACCCTATATCTAATAATAAATTTAAATGCAATAAAGCCATAGAAAAATAATACTTTGTGTAGTGTTCTTCATCCACTTATGCACTGTTTTTAAAGGAATCTTGCTTTGTAGTTCCATGCTATTGAGCTGCTGTTGTGTTAAATTCCTATACTTATAAGCAGAAATATATTGTGATAATAAAAAGGAACATAGGGAAAACTGGCAACCTACAGCTCTTGTGGGCACTCACAGTTTAAAGCAGATGGGAAATGAAACACTTAAAGTCATGTTTTCCAGTTACAAATAAACATTTAAGAGTACAACAATTATATTTTCACAACCCCGATAAAAACATTCTGTCAGAAGATTTGAATTGTTCTTGCTGTAAATATGGCTGTTGAAAACTTAGGGAAAAATATTTTCTTCAATACAGAAAATTTTATCCATTTGGTAATACAATTATAGTTTCCTTGAGAGACACGGGGTTTTGGTGCTTTGCTAAATATATAAACATGTTGCTGACACACAGCCTCAGGTTCTGGACATCATCAACACTATAAGTGTTGCTTGACTGACATGAAAAATAGGAAAAATGATGTAAGGAAGACACTGAAAGGAATTTTTATAGCAAGCTATTGAAAGAAAAATAAAATATATGGTACCTAAGTAAAAGTGGGGCTGGGATTTAGCTCAGTGGGTAGAGCGCTGCGCTGCAGTCTCTGAGGTCCTGAGTTCAATTCCCAGCACCGCAAAAATGGGAGAAGGACCTGGCAATGCACTCCCAAGGCAATCCTGAAACAGTCAGCCATTGAAAACCCTATGAGGGTCGCTATGAGTCGGATACCGACTCAACGGCACCTAACAACAACAAGTAAAAGTAGACATTATAACTTAGTTATGTAAAGAGGGTTTTGTTTTGCTGTTTCCTGTGTGTTAGCTGCATCACTTCTATGGGAACACCTGTCCTCAGTGCTAAGATTGCTGTATGAATCTGCTGTCATAACTAAACAAATATAGACATTTATTCACAATATGTCTGGGAAAATTACTGCCAGGAGTCAAGCGCCAAAACTATACTGTGTTTAGAATTGTCTTAAACAAGGATATGGTTTCTCTCTGTGTGATTTTTACCTGTAGCCAGATTTACTTAAAACTTCTATTACTAGTTTCCAGGTAGAAAGTGCTACTTTCTGTTTCATCTAGCAATCATTTGAAAAATGTCTGATTTAGCATAAAAATCATACCTCTGCTAAAACCTCATGGACATATATTAAAGAATTTGAGGAAAGCTGGCACAGAGCATAGCTGGCGAGGCTGTCTCCCTGTGCGTGTATCAGTGGGAAGACATTCAAAGCAATTGCTGCCCTTTGATGGATGTGGGCTTTCATTCTGTGTGTTCTAATCCTTCCTTTCTTCTTTCAGATATCTGACCTGGCCTTCTCAGTGTGTGATTTCTTTGAAAAGGAGTATCTATAGTAGCTCATCTACCTCATTCCAAAATGTGCTCCGGGTTTGACATGTGTGTCCAGAAAGTGTTAAGAGGTATTCTGGGAAAAGCTAGAATCAGTTTAGTCATGCTCCTGGCTGTGTCCCAGGCTGGCAGATCACTTTTCTGGGGTTCTTTGTCCCTTTAGCCCTATTACTGCAGCCAGCATCACATAGGCATGGACCTGGCAGAGTCCAGCGTCAGCTGCATTAGCTTACTCGTGACACTATTATGTGCAATATGGGAAGACCAGGGAGTTAACCACTCGTAAGGTCACACTTGGCCAGAAGGTAACAGGACACACAAGATAAAATTATTCTCTTTTACTCGTGAATAAGGTGTGCAGTACTGATGCACATTCTGTACGGCCCTTCAAAAGGTTTCAAGGAGTCCAATTTCCCATAGCAAGGATTGGCTCAGTAACACATGTATTACACAGAGGTCTTCAGAGAAACAGCCAATGGGACATATATAGAGATATAGAAGAAGATATTTATTATGAGGGACTGGCTCATAGAGACTAAGAAATCCCATGATTTACCATCTGCAAGCTGGAGAGACCCAAGAAAGCAGGTGGCATAGTTCCTGCTAAACCCAAAGACACGAGAACCAGGAGACTGATGGTGTAAGTCCTGGTCTGAGTCTGATGGCCTGAGAGAAGAAGATGGCGGTCCCAGCTCGAGAAGGCAGAGCTAATTTGCTTTTTCTTTTATATTCAGATCCTCAAAGAATTGCAGGGTGCTCACCCATATGGATGAAAGTAGTCTTCTTTACTCAGTCTACCCATCCAAATGCCAACTTCTTATGGAAACACCCTAAGAGACACACACCAAAATAATGTTTTGTCAGCTATGTGGGTATCCTTTGTTGTTGTTAGGTGCCATCTAGTCAATTCCAACTCATACCAACCCTGTGTACAACAGAGTGTAAACTCCCCAACACTATGCCATACCTGGCACTATTCAGTGCTTCTCTGCTATTCACAGGATTTTCAATGGCTGATTGCTTTGGGATTGTTTTGGGAGTGGGCTGCAGGTCCTTCTCCCAGTTTTGCAGTGCTGGGGATCAAACCCATGGCCTCAGATTGTGCAGAGGAGCACTCTACCAACTGAGCTAACCCAGTCCAGGTATCCCTTGCTAGGTGACCTCAAGTTAGGTCTGATTCATAATGACCCCATATACAAGATAGTGAAACTCTCCCAAACACTCTGCCATGTTCATGATCATTTTTATGTTTAAGCCCATTGTTGCAGATACTGTGTCAGTCCACCTAGTTGAAAGGTTTCCTTTTGTTCATTGATCTGCCACCTCCAAAACATGAGGTTCTTCTCCAGGGATTGGTCCCTCCTGACAACATGCCCAAAATACGTAAGACACAGTCTAGCCATCCTTGCTTCCAAGGAGCACTTTGGTTGTACTTCTAAGACAGATCTATTGGTTCTTTTGGCAGTCCATGGTATATTCAATATTTGTCACCAGGACCATAATTCAAAATCATCAATTCTCCTGTCTCCCTTATTCAATGTCCAGCCTTCACAACCATATGATGTGACTGAAAATACCATGATATGTGTCAGGTGCACCTTTGTCTTCAGTGAAATGTCTTTACTTTTCAACCCTTTAAAGAGGTCTTTTGCAACAGGTTTTCCCAACATAATGCATATGTCAGTTTCTTGACTGCTACCTCTGTGGGTGTTGATGGCAGAAACAAGTAAAGCAAAACTTTAGACAACCTCAATCTTTTCTCCATTTATCATGAAGTTGCTTACTGACCCAGCTATAAGATTTTGTTTTCTTAATGTTAAGGCGGGCTGGGATTTAGCTCAGTTGGTCGAGTGCTGTGCTGCAGTCTCTGAGATCCTGAGTTCAATTCCCAGCAGCGCAAAAATGGGAGAAGGACCTGGCAATCTACTCCCAAGGCAATCCCGAAACAGTCAGCCATTGAAAACCTTATGAGGGTGGCTATGAGTTGGACTCGACGGCACCTAACAACAACAACAACAACAACAATGTTAAGGCACAATCCATACTGAAGACTATGTTCTTTGATCTTCATCAGTAAATCTTCTTCAGTTTCAGCAAGCAAAGTTGTGTCATCTGTATAATGCAGGCTGTTAATGAGTCTTCCTCCAATCATGATGCCACATTCTTCTTCATAAAGTCCAGGTTCTAGTACTATTTGTTCAGCACAGAGATTGAAGTGATATGGTGAAAAGGTACAGCCCCTACACATACCTGACTTTAAATCAGGCTGTGTTTCCTTCTTCTCTTCCAACATCTGCCTCCTGGGCCATGTACAGACTCCTCATGAGTATAATTAAGTGTGTTTGTGATGTTATCCATATTTTTTTGTGATCCACACAGTCAAATTCTTTTGCATAGTCAATAAAACATAGACAGACATCTTTCAGGTATTATGTACTTTGGACCAATATCCATCTGACATTAGCAATGATGTCCATGGTTCCATGCCCTTTTCTGAATCTGGCTTGATTTTCCAGCATTCCCCTATCTGTATAGTGCTGCAGTCACTTTTGAATGATCTTTAGCGAAATTTTACTTGCATGAGATATTAATGATTTCATTCAATAATTTCCACATTCAGCTTGATCCCCTTTCTTAAGAATTGGCACAAATATCAATCTCTGCCAGTCAGTTGGCCAGGTAGTCATTTTCTAAATCTCTTGGCATAAACAAGTGAGCACCTCCAGGGCTACATCTGTTTGTTGAAACATCTCAATTGATATTCCATTACACATAAAATTAACCATCGCATTGATTTATTCCTTTTTGGTATTACTGTTCTTGGTCTCCCTATCTGTTCTCTGTGATAATTATCCAAAGTAAAGTACCTCACAAAAATCTGTGTCTGACAGATTCTGTTTTGTACATGGGGAGGGACCAGCTAAGGCAGGCATAATGAACATTAGCTTATTGAAGTTTCCTGAGAACTCTTGCATTTTAGAAGGTAAATAAACAAGCATGTAAACTAAAAACAAAACCAAAGATTTGCACTGTTTTTCAGCTTGTGGTTGTGAATTGTTTTTAAACCAACATATTGTTACTAAATAGAGAAGATCATTAAATCCTGGACAAGTGTCAACCTCGCAGGTATGTGTTCTGGGCAGTAAAACCCAGACCCTGTACTTGGAAGGGTCCTGTGTTTTGTTTAATGCTCTGCTATCAATGATTTGAAATCTTAATAATTTGTGAACAGAGATCCTACATGTTCATCTTGCTCTTGAACCTGTGAGTTATGCAGCAAGTGTTGTAATTGAAATAAATTGTTCCTGTGTTACTCAGGAAGCCCTTTGAAAATATATAGTCACTGTAATTAGAAGGACCTCACACTAAAAATAGGGAATTCTACCTTTGCTGCTTTTTACTCTGTGCAGGGAGGTTATTGATTGAATCTATTTAGGCTTCACTTTCCTTGACTGAAAATGATTCATGGGTTAAATAAGTGGCTTGTGATTCTGTCTGAACACTAAAATGATTTGAAGAGCATTGGGAAATATCAAGATTTGGGCATCACCATACAAAGATTCTGACTCAGGATGTGATCCTGCCAGGAGAATTTCAGAGCTTCCCCGAGTGGTTGAAGTATCTTGCCAGGGTTGGGAACCCAGGATAGGTTGATGCTCAAGCTCCCATACAGCTCTGGTTGTGTGTATGCAATCTTAATTACAAGTGCAGGTGCCCCAAACGTCCATGTTTCTTAAAACACAGACTAAATCATTAAAAAAAATCAAAATCTGTAGCACAGCAGTGATAAGGAAGAAAAGCTTAAATTTTCATAAGATCTCATCACTGGCAGGTGTCTTGAGGAATTATAGAACATTCTCATGCTTAAAATAAACAGTATTTATAATACTGCAGCTATACAACAGAGACATAATAAAAGCTGTAGGAAAGGGAAATAGAATTAAAAAGAAAGGGGAAACTCAAGTAGCTTTAATATGAAGAATCACTCAACCATGGTTTAAAAACAAGTGCACAAACAAACAGGCAAGCAAACAAAACTAATTATTATACCATCCTTAATTTTAAGGAAAAAACAGCTCCATACAGAAACATCACTGGAACCACCTGGATGTCTGTAAAGTTTTGGTAGAATAGAATATCTTATTTGGGGAAAGAATAACTTTGACTTAAAGACAAAGCAAAAAGAAAAGCAATCTTGTAAAAATATTGATTAAATAGCTGCTTGCACCCATAACATGGCAAAGCAGTCATTGATATGCAAAGTTGACTCATTAGTATCATTTGATAGATAGAAAAGATGCATCTGAATTCTTTCCCAGATTTTTCTCTGACATTGTAGAAGGAAACCATTAATAATTCACTATCTTTTGGAGGGTGGAGTCTTTTCAAAACCTAGCTTTTGCATGATTAGTATATGCTTCATAGTGTTTTCTCCACAAACCAATTGTTTTTGGGAAAAAGAGAGCAAGTTAGTAGCCTGTCATTTTTCTAACATAATTTATTGTTGTTTTCTCCCCTGGGCTTCCTCTCCTCTGGGACACTCACAGTTAGAAGATCAATCCATAATGGTGGCAGGCTGGGCGTGGTGGCATGATTAGTATATGCTTCATAGTGTTTTCTCCACAAACCAATTGTTTTTGGGAAAAGGAGAGCAAGTTAGTAGCCTGTTATTTTTCTAACATAATTTATTGTTGTTTTCTCCCCTGGGCTTCCTCTCCTCTGGGACACTCACAGTTAGAAGATCAATCCATAATGGTGGCAGGCTGGGCGTGGTGGCAGTGGTAGCAGCAGGGCCTGTGGCAGATGACCTCATGGCATTATGGGGCAGGAAGCAGAGAGCATTTGGGGCCATGAGTATGGGCTAATCTCCAATGGCCGCCCCAAATGATTCACTTCCACATAACTAGTCTCTGCCTCCCAAAGTTTCCATAGCATCCACAAACATTGCCACCAGCTGGGAACCAAATGTTAAAGCATGACACTTTGCCTCCAGACCTTGAAGGTTTATGGCCCTTAAATAATGCAAAATGCATTCAGTATAGCTTTAAGAATCTCCAAAGTTTTAATAGCCTAACCCTTGTTCAAAAATCCAAGTCCAAAGTCTCCACTGAGATTCAAGGCAAACCTAGATGTGGGCCCATGCAAAAACAAAAACAGGTTACATACTTCCAACATAAAATGGAACAAAGTAATCATTCAAATTCCAAATGAGTGGAATGAGGACACGTGAAGAAAAGATTGGCCCAAAGCAAGGTCAATATCCCACTGTACAAACAAACTCTGTTAGTCCAAGTCTGGCATCTGACACATCTAACATCATCTGACATCTGGCAACTGGTGTCATCTGAGCTTTAATAGGCTTGCAGAGTCCTCCTTCTCCCCATGGCTTTGTTAAATGTAGTACAAATGGGCCTCCTGGGCTGGCTCCACTTTTTACCAGTGTGGGATCCCGTAGCCCAAGATTGGAACCCCATACCCCAACATGTAGTGAGTGTAATGGAGATACAGCCACTCAGGGAGCATTTCAGGGAATAAATTCAAATTTTATTTAGCAGCTCAGCCTTATATGCAGTTGCTTACATATTCTCTCCTGACCCTCTATGTGGCATTATCCAGTGCCCCTTCCACCCATGGGGAGGGACATGGTGGCAGGAAACCCTCTGATGCCGTACCCAGGAGACCCCCCAGGGAGCACTATCTTGTCTTCTAACATCTAGGCCAAGACAGGCGTACCTCATTGGCCTTCTTTTAGTCCCAGGCCTGCCTCAGGGCTAGAGGTGAGCCAGATAGGCTCAAACCCAGGGTCTCTCAGGGTCACAGTCCTGTGGATTCGGCTCCACATCCCGGGTGTGCCTCAGGACTTGAGGTGGGCTAGATAAACCTTGAGCCAAGCAGAATCATGTCTCTTCCCTTTCTCTCTATGCCTCATCCCTACGTACCAGCAGTTTCCCTCAGCAGATATTTCATAGTACTGGCATCTCTAACATCCTGGAGTCTCCATTGCTGCTTAGGCTCACTAATGTTTATCTATTTAAATTCAGGGGTCATCAATGAGAGGTCCTTAACCTTAAATTTCTGTTTTATTTTCTTTTAAAAACTATTAATATAAGAAAAAAAACTCTGTGCCCTCACACACTGGTTTCTGCATTACAAGCATTTTACAGAATGGGTGTGTAACTGTACAGCAGACCAGGAGCTGACATTTACTCACAGTAATTCCTGTCCTCATCAGCTATCATGAGCACCCAAGCTTTTGAATCTTTAATTTTATTCAACCTGGGAAATTTTAGTCCTTTCCTTGAAGCATACACAGGTCTGTGAATTAGTTGCCATCAGGCTGTAAATCTTAGTCTTTTTTCCTCTTTCTTTCTTTCTTTCTTTTTTTCTTTCTTTCTTTCTTTCTTTCTTCTGATTTGTTAGCAACTTCTTCCTCTGTGTCTGGATGTGATTTCTGTCAGAATGTCAGACCTTGGATGAGATTTCAGGTGGGCTTTGAAGGTGGCACTCTTAGCTATTCTGCTGATCTGGAGAATATGCCTTTATTTGGAAATTAAATACATAAGAAAAGAATAGATCATATCATGTATTAGTCAGCTGTTTTTGCTGCAGCAGAAAAGGCAACCAAAACAAGCTTATGAAGGAAAAAGTTTATTGGAAGCTCATAGTTGGAGGATCAGTCCATAATGGAAGCAGAGCAGGCACCGTAGTGGTGGCAGTGGCTGGCCTGTGTCAGATGACCACGTGGCATCATGGGGGAGGAGGCAGAGAAAGAGCTTCCCGGAACCAAGGGTTCTAGGTAAAATCCTCCCAAAACTTGGCCTCCCTGACTTACTTCCACTAACCTAGGTCCTACCTCCCAAGGTTCCATAACCTCCCAGGACAGTGCCACAAACTGGGGACCCAGCATTAAAGCACATGGTTTTAGGAAGACATTTTATATTCAGAACATGACACAAAGCTTCAACTTTCAGTTTAATAAAATATGACACAAAGATTTCATTGATACTCCGTGCACCCAGAGTTTATGTCACAAAAATTACATGCTGAAGTAATTATATGTATTAAAAGAGAGAAACTGATTCTGAAGAAATCTAGGACTCTTGTTGATTCTTCATTCCATGACTAAGCTCTATTGCATGTTTTATATATATATATTTTAAAGCAAATGAAAGAAGAATAGCACATTACCATTTAAGATTTATGCTTCATATGCTGGGATTTAGCTCAGTGGGTAGAGCGTTGCGCTGCAGTCTCTGAGGTCCCGAGTTCAATTCCCAGCACTGCAAAAATGGGAGAAGGGCCTGGCAATCCACTCCCAAGGCAATCCCGAAGAACTCAGTCATTGAAAACCCTATGAGGGTCGCTATGAGTCGGATACCGACTTGACGGCACCTAACAACAACAACATCCTGATCTGGCACATATGCTCTGCCTTTCATTATCCTAAATTTGCATAGTATTTATGTAAATTTTATAGACTGAGAAACTGAGGTTCAGAAAGCTTAAATGTCTTTATCTATAGTCACTTCACATAATTCTCACGACTCTTTTTAGTTAAGTATTTGCAAGAAGGATCACTCTGCTTTTCAGGCTGTGTTCTGGTCTGAGTTATTTTAATAGATAAATAAAAAAGTTCCATAAAGATACTTTTTATGCCTATCATATATAGAAATGTATAACCTGCTTGGTTTATTATATATATATTCATGATGATTGAAGTGCAAAATTCTACTGAAATGTATTATGGATACATGCAGCATATGAGTAACTTCCTCAAGGTCTTAATTTGAACCCCCCAAATTGACATTTGTCCCTTACCTAAAGGTTAGCAATTCTTGAGACAATAAAAGGGTTGTTTTTCATATTTTGTGGGCTCACTAGAACAATATGTTCTTCCAGCTATTAAAGTTTATAGTAAGACCTATGATGACTAGATGACTATTATGGTTTAAATCTGAAATGCCCCCTGAAAGTTTCATGTGTGGAAGATTTGGTTCCAAGGTAGTGATGCTATTGAGAAGTGATTGGATCATGAGTGTACTAATTTCATCACTGGATTAATCCATTGATAAATTCATAGCTGAATGGGCTATTAGGAAGTGGGGCCTAGTGGGAGGAAGCAAGTCTTTGGGGGTATTTTTGGAAGATAATTTTGCCCCTGGCTTCTTCCTCACCCTCTGTCTACCGCCTGGCTGCCATGAAGCGAGCAGCCTTCCTCCACCATGCCTGTCTACTGTGCCCTTGTGCTATGTTGTTTTTGCCTTGGTACAGGCCTAAAAACAATGGAGCCAGCTGATCATGGAGTGAAACCTCTGAAACCATTGGTCAAAATAAATCTTTCTTCCTTTAAGTTCTTTTTTTTGAATATGTTTTGCATGAGAAATTTGACCACTTTAAGTTTTTTTTTTCAGGTACTTTGTCACTGACTTCCACTATGGCCATCTGCTGAAATCTGTAACTTTAGTGCGTTTTAAATGGAGAATTATACAACATGAAAAAAATAACAAGAATGAACTCTACATACACACTAATTTATTTTAGGAGAGTGTTCATATACTGGTTTGGTATATGGATAAATATAGAAATTAAGAGTAATTACATGGGGATAATAATAAAAGTAAATATTGAGTCTCTAGCTCTAGCTCTCTCTCTAGAGGTATTATGTACACACATGCACACACACATATCTTTCCTTTCTGGTTTGTTCAGATTTGCAGTACAGGAAAAAACTAACAGAGCAGTATTATACTATGATGTCCTTAGCTGGATGCTCTCTGAACCTTCATAGAAATTCTACCCTTAACTCTGACCTACCAAATATTAATAGTTCCTGTGTACTTCATCAGATCTTGGATATCTTTTGGGTCTTCATTCTCCTTGATCTTTTCAATATTTTTGCTTTTCTGCTCACCCCTCTTCCTTCAGACTTCACTTCTGAAAGCTTAGTCCTCCTGTCTTGAGTACTAGTTTTTCAGAGCCTGCTTGATATCTCCTTCCTCTCTTGGTCCAGCTTCATAGCCTTCCCCAAATTCACTCTCAGCTCTTTATTCTTTCTTTTTCTCATTCCTTCCCCTTTCATTTTTGCTCTTGACTTCAACTCTTTCTTTTACTCTACTGAAAAATAATGCTTTTGAAATGACTTCCAATGGATTCCTTTTCTCAAGTATTATTATTTCATTCAATGAAGGTCTCTACCATTAAGGCTAAGTCACAACGCCCAGGTCTATTTCTCCAAGGAAGGAAAGAGAAAAAATACTGTCTACAAACAAGATGTTGGTGTTGACAACCAAGAAAACAGATGCTTAGCTTTGAGTTTCAAATATGACATTTTAAGTTCATAGAGAGACAGATAAAAAGCTGAGGAAACAGTGGTTTTGAAGTAATCGGATAAATTTGGACAATTTAGGTTTCCAAAGATATAGTCTGAGGAAGGCTTCCTGACTTTCAGAGATGTCTGAATTGAACATTGACATATTCATCATGATATTGAAATGGTGAATGGTTGGATAACAAAGACAAAGGCAAGTGAACTAGGCAGTTGAGTGTGATGACGACTTCACTGGATCTACCATACTTCAGAGGGATACAGAGAAAGCAAGTGAGAATTCCAAGGGAATTATCTCTAACAGGCAATAGATGTACTGGTTGGTAATACAAGAGGCCATTGATAGGGATGAGGAGGGTATACCACCTTGAATCCTGAGCCATGGCAACTGCAGTGTTCACAAGCCTACACGAGACAGTCCTAATTCAACAGAAACCAGTGCAGGACACCTGAGGACCAAATCAGCCAAGACATAATTCAGCAGACATACCAAGTCCTAAAGGAAGGCATAATGACTGGACAATCCTCCCCCAAAAAGCCACATGGAGATAGTGTTTTGCCTGTTGTACATAGGGTCACTATGAGTCAGACACCAACTCGATGGCACCTAACAACAACAACAACAACAACAGCAACAATAATTAATTTACAGTATTTCCAGGCATCTCTCTTTCTCTTTAAATAGTGCACCTTCCATTGTCTAATACATAGGACCTCAGCAAACTAAACTCAGTGTTGTGAAGCACTTGACTTATAGTTTTCCTTAGCATTTATTTACTTGTTATGTGCCCTTGAATTGGGTCTGACTCAGAGTGACCCTATGTAGGGTTTTCAATGGCTGATTGTTTTGGGAGTGGCCTGCAAGCTCTTCTGCCTAGCCTGCAGCACTCATATTCCCAGGCAGCCTCCCATCCAAGGACAAACCCTGCTTGGCTTCCCAGATCAGATGAGATCGGATGCTAGCATGGTATGGCTGCAGACTTACTTTTCCACCTAAATTGTCCATTTTTTCAATTATACTGCTCCCACCCATAACTTAGGTATTAACCTTGCATTTTCCTTCCTTTTTAAAATTTCTTCTTGGGAAGTTTCCAGGTACTTCCACAATTTCCTAAAATAATTCACACCTGTCCCTTGGTTCCACTCTTAATACTACCACAATGATTCAGATAACTGTGAATTAATGGAGCAACATAATTTATTCTTCATCATGTGAATTCATTTCTACCCCAAACTTAGAAACAGTCAATTCATGGAGAGTAGATTCTTAGTTATTTAGCATGGTCCCCAAGTTTCCTGATATTCTGATAGCCTGTTATCAGTATTTTATCGTTACTGTGAAAAATGCCCACAAATGAAGTGTCTTAAGACAACACAAATTTAGTCTCTCATCTTGTGCAGGTCAGGAGTCTAAAGTTAAGTGTTGCAGGGCTGGGGTCCCTCAGAGGCAAAACTTCCTTGCCTGTATTTCTTGGCTCCTGGCTCCTTTGTATCACTTGAACTTCTTGCTTCTGTCATAAAATGTCTGCTCACTATGACCTTTTGACTCTTTATTTAGAATATAGATTATTACACTGTGCCCACCTGGATGATCCAGAATAATTTCTCCTTCTCAAAATTCTTATTTCTGCAAAGTCCCTTTGCCATATAAAGTAACACTCACAGATTCTGGGCTTGGACGTGGATGTCTTGAGGGGGCATTGTTTTGTTCACTACATCTACTAAGAGGCCTGGGTTTAGCTCAGTTGGTAGAGTGCTGCTCTGCACTCTCTGATGCCCCTGATTTAATCCCCAGCATGACAAAAGTGGGGGAAGGACCTGGCAGCCCACTCTGAAACAATCCTGAAACAATCAGCCACTGAAAACTCTATGAATAGCAGTAAAGCACTGACATAGTGCTGGGCATGGCACAGAGTTGGGGAGTGTTTCCTTTTATTGTACATAGGGTCACTATGAGTTGGACCTGACTTGACAGCACCTACACAACAGCAACATCTACTAATAATTCTAGGCTCTCTTCCACTATATCACTCTCTGCTATAGCCAGACTTCTCTAATTGCTGCCTTATGCTAGATTTTGTGCATTCTCATCTCAAAACTGCTGCCCTTAACTTTTCCTATATTTAGAACACCAACTGACAACTTAAAACAACTTAAATTCTACTTACCCTTCCACACTCAGCTGTTTCCTTATTACTCCAGCCCATTGTGATTTTCTTTTTCTTGAACTCTTGGAAGTATTAATTTATATACTACTTGGGCAGGAAGAGGTTTATTATATTTCATTTTGATCATTGTCACAATCATCTTATGGTCATGAGACACTTTTAAAATCAGAATCTACTTGAGTAAAACATTGCTTTCAGAAGTGAAGCAAAATATAGACATATTTACAGGTAACTTCTGATTTAACAGGATTTATAGTCTAATAAGAAATAAAAAAGTTTTATTAGGTCACTGCATTGTGTTTGAAAAAACATATTTGGAATCACTTTGAAATCTGTATATAATTTACTCATTGGATTTAGCAAACAGGATCCTGCACATGGTAAATTGGTTTATAATGATGTGCAGATAATCATTTGGGGAAATGATGGGATATTCTTGCAAGGAAGACTTAAAATATAGGCTGAAAAATTTGAAGTTCATTCCACAAGATCATCCTGTTGTCAGAAGGAAGGGATTCTTTGTCAAGCCTTAGCCTTAGGCTTTCATCATTTCTTACCTATGCTATTAAAAGCTCTATAATGATAAGAACGGAGTCTGTTTGATTAATTTCTGAATCCCTAGCACCAAGGACAGCTTGGCACAAATAAACATTCAGGAAATGTCTGCTGAATAAACAAATAGAGAAGCAAAGGAAGATAAACATTACCACATAATTGCTTTCTTCTTCTCATGCAGAGATAAATGATCTGAAGCCGTAGATATCTTATACACACTTTTCCAGTTTTAGGTCTTTTTCTAGAAACTTATAGTGAGGTATGAGGAGATAAATTATATATGAGGAGATAAATTGTTCATTGTATTGGAAGCTGGAAAAAAAGACCAGCATTTAAGTGATTTTTTTAAAATAAAATAAATAAAAGTATCTTGCCGTCTGAGTCTCAAAGTCATTTCTGTGAAAAACTATCAGTTGTTCATTTTATTCCTATAATTCTGAAACTTTGCTTGCATTGGTAATTTATGGTGATACTTTATATGTAGACTCAGGAGGAAATGAATAAACAGACTTCATCTGATGATGCATTATAGTATTTAAACAATTTTTTATTTTTGCATAATTCATACTATCTCTCATCAAGTTTCTCTGTTCCTAGGAAATTATAATGAATCTATGATGCATAAAATGCTTATCCCTTTGAGATTTTAATTATTGTAGCTAATGAGAAAAATCCCAAACCTGTAATATAGACAGACACATGAGAAAGATCTGCTGACCATTGGAGCTTAAACTGATTTCTAATATCCAAACTTTTATTTGAGAGTGTTGGATCTCATAATTGTCTAATAAACTAAAACCTCTTTTCCTTTTTCATAATATGCCTTCTAATGAGCAAAAGGAAGCAAGTATAATCATTAATGGGTGGATAACTATGGCAACACCATAACGACCATCATTTTATAGCTGAGCTAAGAATAGCATAACATGTTAGAGTCTTACTTCAAATATTACTTTTTAGATGGAAACTTAGTAAATGAGAAGGTTTAAATACTGCATTATAATTGTTCAGCCAAAATTTTGCATTTTTCACAGCTAATGGGAGTAAGTTATTGAAGTGTTGATAATATCTATGTCAAATGTTAGTTGATACACTCACCAATCAGGCTACCTTCTAAAGGAACATATAAGATTCTCATAAACTGGGCATTGTGGTGCACACCTGTAATCCCAGTGACTTGGGAGGTGGAGGCAGGAGGATCGCAAGTTCAAGACCAGAGGCAGTCTGCATAACTTAGCGAGATCCTGTCTCAAAAAGTAAAAAAAATGGGCTGAGGGTGCAGCTCAGTGGTACAGCACTTGCAAAGCATGCAAGAGCCAGGCCCTGTGTTCAAACCTCAGTTCCAGGGAAAAAAAGCGGCAAAGATTTTCATTAATAATTTTCCTACTCAGGCTTAGGGAAGTAGGTATGCAGGGAGTAAAGAAGAAATAAATAAAGATCTCAATGTCCTCAACTTAATTATTTATGCAAAGGCCTTTTTTTTGCCATTGAAAATATCATTCATGGGTTTAGGACTAGATATGACTGTCTTTGGGCAGAAAGGAGAACATTATTCTATCTACTATATCTGTTAATGATTATAAGCTATATTCTACTATATTACTGTCTGGTATAGTCAAACCTTTCAAATTGTTGAAAATTGGGGAAAAATAAATACCTACTTTCAATGTATGTGCCAGAGCTTTCATCCAGGCCTGTGAAACTATAGATATTGCCTATAGAATATAAAGAGAGATAATGAGTGTACTCTCCAGATTGAGGTGATTAGACCACATGCCTCTTTCCTTTTCTCATTACTTATCAGTGACCAGAGAGCTTTTAACAGAGGACTCCAAGATATTGATTAGATAGAAGGATCTGGGTCCTTGAAAGATTGCACAGAGCAAACCTTACCATCTACCCTTGCTGCACTGTTACGTGAGCAGGAATTAGTTATTATTCAGCTACTGAGACTTAGGGGTTGTTTGTTCAAGGATTAGCCTGTTCAATATGAATGGAGAACTCTGAAGGGCAAGAAGTCTCACATTCTTCTGTTGCCTCAGGTTCAGGTGGCAATGCTTGCACATGCACCAGAATATGCCCACAAAACTCATTGCTTATTTCTGTGTCCAGGGAAGCATGGCAGGGGTTATGGATATCTATACTTGGAAAGTGTCCACTTCAAATCCACAATGAACACTCCACATTTTCTGCCTTGAAGTGGACTGAACTTGAAATGAATTGTCAAAACCACTACATGTTGACAAATCAGGAAATTTAAAGTGCTACTTAAAACCCATTGTTGTTGTTGTTAGGTGCCTTCGAATTGTGTCTGATTCATAGTGACCCTCGTAGGGTTCTCAATGGCTGATTGTTTCGGGATTGCCTCAGGAGTGGATTGCTACATCCTTCTCCCATGTTTGTGGTGCTGGGAATCGAACTCGGGAGCTCAGAGACTGCAGAGAATTGCTCTACCAACTGAGCTAAATCCCAGCCCTTTAAAACCCATTATCATTACCTTTTTACTAGTAAATATTATGCCATTATAATGGCTTCATTTCTTTTCTAATATATGAGTGTTTGATACCTGAATTTACTTTTCATTTGGTATGGATTAGGGATATGATAAATTCCTTTGTGAAACAGATTTTTAATCTCTTTCTTTAATAGTATACTTACATTCAAAATAAGGAAAACCATTGACAACTTTTAATTTAGAGTACACATTTTTTGACATCTGGTAGTTCAGTATAAACCTTAGGAATATATACTTCCATGGATAGATTTTTAAGTTGGCTATAAGATCTTTGGTGGTGCCATCATGTCATGTCCGACCCATAGTGACCTTCATAGGGTTTTCAGTGGCTAATTGGCTGGGCTTTAGGTCAGTTGGTAAGATGCTGCTCTGCACTTTCTGAGGACATGGGTTCAATCCCCAGCACTGCAAAAATGGGAGAAGAATGTGGCAGCCTATTCCTGAAACAATCCTGAAATCATCAGTTTTGAAAACCCTATGAGGGTCATTATGAGTTGGACATGGCTGGATGACACTTAACAACAACAACAACAACAACAACAACATAAGATCTTTGTTTTGCTTTTAAAATGTTTCTTCAAGAAATGTAAAATCATAGGGAAAAATGATAGAATCATCTGGGTCTTGGATCACCTATTTGGAACATAAGTTAAAAAAAATTATGCTTGCATCTTTCTCATAAAAATTCATCTATGAACGTGTTGCCAAGACTATTTGGAAGAAAGTGACCCAGAAGAAAATGGGATGTAGAATAATTTAAAAGCAGTCTTTGTACATAAAAGCCATTTCTCACCTAGTTTTTGGATTTGTTTATAGCATCTGTTTGAGTTATGGCAAGAAGGACCTGTACCTCCAAATCTGAGCCTCAGACAGGAGCCTGTCATGTCTTGCATAAGTGAGAGTGACAGATGATCTTTGGACCTCACTGCTGAGAGCCAGAGAGGGGAAGGGCAAAGGCAGACAGATGGAAGTAACAATGCATAGGGGCTTGCTTCCTATTGTTTAGTGGTTTGAATGATACAGTTTTTAAAATTTAACCTCTGAGTGCCACAGCAAAGCCGAAACATGTGCTATTTGAACAAAACAACTTCCTTAAGAATAGTTTATAAATCAGCCTATAGAATTGCTTGTTCTTAGGACCCCCCAAAATTTCTCACCACATGGTGTTGGGGGGAAAAATCAGCAAAGACAATATTTTGCTTTCTTTTCAGGAGGGAAGAGGCAAATAATGAATGTGTGCTTGCTTGAATGTGTGTGAAACTTGGGTATTGGATACAAGTAAGCAAATAATTACTGCTTTACTACCTAAGAATATCAGGAATATTATAGCTATCCCTTTTTTGTCTAATAAATCATACCCTTCATCCCCAAACTTAGTACTGTAAAATAACCATTTACTATGTACACACTTTTTTTGGGTCAGGGATTCAAACATGGCCCAGCAGGGAAAGCTTCCCTGTGCTCCCCTGTGTCAGGGCTCAGGTTGAGAGACTCAAAGACTGGCTTTACTCACCTGAGCCTCTCCATGGCAGTCTCATTGTTGTTAGGTGCTGTCGAGTTGGTATCCAACTCATAGTGACCCTACGTACAACAGGGGAAACACCATTGTCAGTGTTTCTCTGCTGTTCATAGGGTTTTCAATGGTGGATTGATTTTTGGGAGTGGGTTCCCAGGTCTATCTCCCAAGTCTACAGCATCTGGTGTTCCCAGATGATCTCCCATCTAAGTACTAACCAGGCCTGACCCTGCTTAGCTTCCGAGATTTGATGGGATGGAATGCCACAGGGCTATGGCTTATGGCAGCCTTAAGGGTAGCTAAAGTTCTCATCTGGCAGGTAAGGGTCCCCAAGTGAGGCCTCCAGCAAATCAGGCCAAAGTGGTATGACCTTTTATGGTTTATCTGCAAAAGCAGCATTGTATCTCTTCCTTTGTATTGTTTTCAAAGAAGCCACATCCTAGCCATATCCAAAGGGAGGTGACACAGACCCTCACTTCTTGAGCCCTGAGCAAAGAATTTGTGGCCTTGTTGAATACTTCCACAAGAGGACTAGATGCTGATGACATCTAAAATCCTTCAAATTACTTATGTAGGTTTTCAGTATTATGAAGACTCATTGTTGTTAGGTGCCTCCGTCTCATAGTGACCCTCCCAGGGTTTTCAATGGCTGACTGTTTCGGGATTGCCTTGGGAGTGGATTGCCAAGGTCCTTCTCCCATTTTTGCGGTGCTGGGAATTGAACTCGGGACCTAAGCGACTGCAGCGCAGTGCTCTACCAACTGAGCTAAATCCCAGCCCCATTATGAAGACAGAGTGTTTAGATGTTAACTTTTCCCTCTTCTTGTTGTTAGGTGCCCTTGAGTCAGTGTCTGACTCATAGTGACCCTACGTACAACACGCAAAACACTATCCTTAGTGCTTCATAGGGTTTGGGGGGAGGGGAAGGAGTGGGCTGCTGGGTCCTTCTCTCATTTTCCCTCTTCCACCCCCATTTGTATACCCCCATTCATCCCCATACCACATATTTTGGGGTCCTGAGTTGTTGTTGTTGTTGTTGTTGTTGTTAGGTGCCACCGGTATCCGACTCATAGCGACCCTCATAGGGTTTTCAATTGACTATATTGGGATTGCCTTGGGAATGGGTTGCCAGGTCCTGCTCCCGTTTTTGCGGTGCTGGGAATTGAACTTGGGACCTCAGAGACTGCAGCACAGCGCTCTACCAACTGAGCTAAATCCCAGCCCCGGGGCCTGAGAGTGTTAATCAATTAAATTGTATGTGTATACTATACATACACATATATATGTGTGTGTATGTATGTATGCATGCATTTATGTATGTATGTGTGTATGTATGTATGTATGTGTGTATGTGCATATATATATATATATATATTTTTTTTTTTAATTTTTTTTTATTTTTTTTTTCCCCTTTCTTGAGATGGAGCTTTGCCCCGCTGGTCTCGAACTTGTGGGCTCAAGCAATCCTGCTGCCTTAGCCTCCCAAGTAGCTGGGACCACAGGCCTGGCTGTTCATTCATTCATTTATTTTTCCTGTGATTCACTTTCCATTCCTAAGCTTTACCAAGCACCTGTGAAGTAACAGGGTGTCAAGTATCTTTAGCAAGATTAGAGGAAGTTTTGCCTCCCTACTTGGGTATAGTTACTTGTTGTTCTTGTTAGGTGCCGTCGAGTCGGTATCCGACTCATAGCGACCCTGTGTACAACAGGGGAAACACTATTGTCAGTGCTTCTCTGATGTTCATAGGGTTTTCAATGGCAGATTGATTTTTGGGAGGGGGTTGCCAGGTCCTTCTCCCAAGCCTACAGCTTCTGGTGTTCCCAGGCGGTCTCCCATCCAGGTACTAACCAGGCCCGACCCTGCTTAGCTTCCGAGATCTGACGGGATCGGATGCCACAGTGCTATGGCTGCAGGCACTTGGGTATAGTATTGACACAATATTACAAATCCTGTAGGAGGGAAAGACCACATGGGTCTAAAGTGGGGAAAATACTTATGTGCTGACCTCTCCTCTAGTACTCAAGTAAGCTGTGGAGCTGAGTGTTTGCTCTCTTGTGTTTTCTTCCATAGGGACTGTGAGACTACTATGGTCTCCTGTAGAGAGCATAATACAGGCTGAATGATGGCAGTCAGCTGGCTCAACCGTCCAGGCACTGACTTGATATGCTTTCCATTTATCCCTGCCTTTGTCCTCCTTTGATTGTCTGCCTCCTGGTTTCTGCTAATCTTCTAGGACTATACTCTAAGTCTGATTACATCAGTCAAAGGCTTGGCTGACTTTGCTTGCATGTATAGCCCTCTTGTGTAGGTGACAAGTCAGCCAACTCTTAGGAGTCCTAGTGTTTCTTTGCTTTCTTATCATAAACCGTGAGTTCTACCTGCCTGATGACAACAAAGGCTCACCTTTCCCAAAGTCCAGTGTTACAGAAAAGAACAGAATGCTAACATATTTCTGCATTATTCATGGGCAGGTGGAAGGAAAAACTCTGAGCAGAGACATTTTGATCATCAGTTTTATTTAGTGCTTTTTATTTTAATTCTATTATACGATAGGACTACACAGTCCCCTGTGATAAGCTGTAACTTCCTAAAGAAAAATGCCCAGTTCTACTTTTTTTATTTGCTTGCAGAATATTGGTTTTTGTTTGTTTGTTGTTACCAAACTGGTTTAAATCAGTTGTATTTGTTATTATAATGGCATGACAATTAAATTCTATGGAAAGTGAATAAAATGGAAACACAAAATGAGAGTTATGGCATCTTTGAAAAATAAGTTGAATGCATTTTTGTTTTATTAAATACTTTATTGAGAAAAATTTCCATAAAGTTAAGTAAGGGAGAGATAAGTTTGAAAAGTTGTAAAATTATTATAAAAATATTTAAAGGTTCTATATTAAATTTGTTACTTTATCTGATATTTATCTTATTCTCAATAGGTGATAGTTCATATATTGATTTGAAGAGTAAATAACCAGCTAGACAAAGTTAGCTCATATTAGGTTACTTGTCTTTTGCCATTAGATTGACACTTGAAGTAGAACTTGGATGGAGGGGTAGGGATTATGTTTAATTTTCAAGGCATGCATGTAAAGAAAAGTGTTGATTGTTCCAGGTTTTGATGTGCACAATCTTCCAGATGGTGATTAATTATATGTCTGCTTACCTTAGAGGACACCATGAACTCAACTTGTTTCAAGGAATGATTATAATCTAAAATTGAATGAAAAAGTTTCACATGGTGCTGTTTCACTTCTGTAGGTTAAATTGTTAATCTATAGGGCATCTGAATTGTTAAATTGTTAATCTGCAGGGCATACAGGTGATTATATGAAATGTAATGATGAGAAATTCATAGAACAGTAAGGTCTGACCCAGCCATCCTATATGACGTTGCAATCTTTACCTCATCGCTGTCTACAATCCTTCCTACCTTCTTTTATGCTTTCTCATTTTTGCCAGTTAATGCCTTCTTGTATACCACATAATATTATTTGTTTTTATTGTTTCTCTTTCCAACAGTCTAGATTATAAATCCAAGGAGTACAGATATTTCATCTGTTTGGTTCTCAGCTATACCATAGCATTTATGATAGTACCTGGCAAGATACAGTAACTGCATGTATGTGTGTGCATGTGTACACAAATTTATCAATGTACATATACAAATTAATCAGTAAATAAATTTTTTGATTTAATAAAAATGTGAGTTATATCAATAGTTAATAGAATAATTAATATAATTTTTCCATTAGACTATGGTTGCCTCGCAGTCACCCAGGGCTAGGTTAAAGTCATACAAATGTGCGCACACACACACACACACACACACACACACACTCACACATCAGGAAGTGGCATAGTAAAAAGTGTCAGTGGAGAATGTGTATATCTAACAGGATAACTTTGAGGATAATACCAAATTCAGTAAACAGAAACCTACCTCAGAATGACTTAAACAATAGTAATGTTTATTATTTCACTTAAAGAGAAGTTCCAAAACCAATGTACCTCCATATTGTCTAATTTAGGATCCTCATGAGAATGTCATATACTCAGTTTCTCTGAATCAATTTAATTTTACATCCTGAAAATATCAGATTTGTACTCAAAATGGCTGCAAATATCCAGGCATTACAAAAAAAAGGCAACAATGTTCAGAAGAATAGACTGTTTCTGTGTCTTCCTTTCTAAAAATTAGGAAATATTTCCTAGAAGCCCTCCAACAAAGTTACATTCATGTCTCATTAGCCAGAATTGTATCATATGCCCACAATACTAAACAATTATTAATGAGGAGAATGGGATCACTAGGGCTAGGGTTTAACTCAGTTGGTAGAGTGCTGCTCTGTACTCTCTGAGGCCGTAGGTTCAATTTCCATCACTGCAAAAACCGGGCAAGGATGTGGCAATCCACTCCTAAAGCAATTCCAAAACAATGAGCCACTGAAAACCCTATGAGGGTCACTATGAGTGACTCATCGGCACCTAACAAAAAAATGGTTGACTAATTAGGATTCATCCTCTGGCATCAGACTTACCATGGGAAGAAGGCTACAAACGGGAAGAAAGTAGGTTTCTATGGAATAGAAGGGAGGAGGAAGGAATAGATGTTTGATAGTGTTTGCTACAATACTAAACACATTTATATGTGGACATAAGGCTAAAAATTTATGAGATTTTTTTTTTTTTTACAAAATAAAAATATGTCTGTAACCAAACCTAGAAGGAAAGAGAGAGAGATTGTGTAAGAGTAATTTTCTCTATCTTTCAGAGGAGAAAGCTGAATGATATTGTTGATGCTTGGAAAATGTAGCTTAAAATCACATAATGAAGCCAACCTCTTTAACTCTGTTACTGTATTTCTTCCTCAACCTTAGCCAATTCTCTTTGTTAAAGGAGATATTTATCTGAATATATTAATTATTTCAATTTTATTTCAGTTTATTTTCCACTAAGTAAAATTATGATATTTTAAATGTAAAATACTATGTATGTTACAAAGTTATTTATTGTGTATATAGCTGTCCATCTATTGTTCTCCATATATTTACGCACAAATAAATATATAGAATGACGTTCATTTAATATATATATTTATTTTTTGTGGGGTGTGGGGTTTGAACCCAGGGCCTTATGCTTGCATGCTTTGCAAGTGCTATAACACTGAGCTGCACCCTATGCCCATTTTTTCACTTTTTAATGTTTTTTTTTTTTTTTTTTTTGAGACAGGGTCTCGCTAAGTTATGCAGATTGCCTCTGGTCTGGAACATGCAATCCTACTGCCTCCACCTCCTGAGCCCCTGGGATTATAGGCATGCACCCCCGCACCTAGCTTAACTTCATTTAATGTTAATGAGACTTTTAAAATTATTTACATTATACATATAGATAGCTTCCTTTTTGTATTCTCTGTATAGTCTGAATATTTTGAAACAAAACATTTTATCTTTATAAAAATAATAACATTGTCCTAAAAGTAAAAAAAGAACAGGAAGACATAAATTGTGAAGGTATCCCCATATTAGGACCAATAAGTAAATTATAAAAACAAACAAAACCAAAAGCAAAGTATGATGTAATCTTATTTTGTTAAAAAAGGGGAAATATGTTATTACAGAAATAAACTCTAAACATTCATATATAAAACAGCTAACCATGCTCATCTCAGGGGACAAGGCTAGTTTAAGGAGACTGATTTTATACATATTTCTATATTGTTTGAATTATTCCTCTTAATTATACGATTCCTTTGTAAATAGAAAATACAATAAGTATAAATATATAAATAACAATCAATCCAATTCCTGAATCTATTTTCTTGGGTAATTGTCCTAGAGCTGCAAATCCCTGCCTTCTTTCCAGCCATTCTCTGCTGATTGACACAGTTCCTGATGGTCAAGTCATTCTCCTGGAGGCTGGAGAACTAAGTCTCAGGTGCCTCTTCACTTGTGGTAAAGACCATCTCACTTTATTGTTGCTGATGCCAATTCCACGGCTGGCCAATGACGTGACTTTGTCCTTTGCCCTTAGACCCTCCCACTCTACCCTCCTTGGGCTCTGTCAGGATGTGTCTGGGCAAGATGCTCCTGCAGCTGCACTATAAATGGTAATTCTGAACCCTTTCTGTAAAATTAATAAAATCACTACCTCCCTTCGCATATTCTAAGGCATCATAGCTAAAGGCCAGAAATGTGCTGGCCTTTGAAATTTCTCACAACTAAGCATATCAAATCTTAAGACTAGGGTTTTTCTAGGCACCAGATCCCTAAAGTAAGTGCTGCATTTTCACTCATCTTTCCCTCTTCACGCTGGGTTTCCTTAGTTTGTCTAGAGAATAAAGTTTTCAATGGATTTTTTCTTAAATGCTCAAACAAATTAGATTTTAATTTAATTTAATTTAATTTAATTTTATTTTATTTCAGTACTGTGGGTTGAACCCAGGCCCTCGCGCTTGCATGCTCTGCAAGTGCTGGACCACTGAGCTGCACCCTCAGCCCAAAACAAATTAGATTTGGGAACTATTCAGCACCAATTTTAGGAACACCCAGTACATGTTTTTAACTTTCCATGGAAATATCAATAAATGCACACAAAAAAGACAAAATAAAGTGTACAACACTACCACCAAGACATGTTCAGACAAGTTGTTGCTGTACTTTGGTGGCATTTGACTAACTCTGAAGATGAGAGGCCTACATTGAGAATTATTAGCCTTCATGAAACAGAGTACAAAACAACTTATAATGAAAATAAAGATTTATCCTGCTTGTACTACTCTCCTTGTTGTTGTTAGGTGCCCTTTAGTCAGTGTTCGACTCATAGCGACCCTGCGTACAACAGGTGAAACAGTATTGCTAGTGCTTCTCTGCTATTTGTAGAGTTATCAATCACTGATTGTTTTTGGGAGGGGGTTGCTGGGTCCTTCTCCCAAGCCTACAGCACCTGGTGTTCCCAGGTGGTCTCCCATCCTAGTACTAACTAGGCCCACCCCTGCTTAGCTTCCAAGATCTAATGGGATTGGATGCCACAGTGGTACAGCTGCAGGCTTATTGCTTTCCTAGGGCTTCTGTAATGAAGTACCACAAACTTGGTGACTTAAAACAGCTAATTTTTTTTCTTTCCTAACTCTGGTGGGAAAAGTCTGAAATCAAAGTTTTGCCAAGACCATACTCCTTCCAAAGTTACTTTGTTTCTTCCTAATTTTTGGTAGCAACTGGAAAACTTTGGCTCTTGGTTCTTTATTAAATGAATCTCTTAGCTTGTGGGTGCAACACTGCAATCTCTGCAGGTCTTCATATGATCTTTATTTTGCCTGTATCTCTGTGTATGCTTTTCTTTTGTTATGAGGACACCAGTCCTTGTACTCAGGACTCATAATAATCAAATATAACTTTATCTTAACATCAGTAAAGATCCTATTTCTGAATATGGTCACATTCATGTGTCCTGTTAGGACTTGAACTTATGTTTTCTGGGGACAAGGTTCAATCCACTGCACTACTTGAAACCAAGAGAGCTATACTGAATGAATGCATATTAGATCCTGAATTAGTCAGTGTTCACTAAGGCAGTAAATGATACCTGAATTTTTGGTAACCTATGATGATAAATGTTTAATTATGGCCAATATTGCATGCCAACTATGGATATGTAAGGTTCTGGGAGCTCGGTTCCAAATGCATTCTTTATTCTTGGACTTTGGATGAAAAGGCAATCGTGATTTAGAAGCCTGTTATGGGTTGAGTTATCACCCCTTCTCCCCCAATTCATATGATGAAGTCCTGATCTTTGGTACCTCAGAATGTAATTTTAACTTGGGAATATAGTCATTGCAGATGTATTATGAGGTCATTAGGATGGCTCCTGATTCCATGTGATTGGCATTTTTATAAACAGAGGAAATTTGGGCACATGCATATACAGTGAAGACAATGTGAAGAAACAGAGAGAAGGTGGCCATCCATAGCCAAGGAGAGAAGGCAAGATCCATCCTTCACTTACAGTCTTCACAGGGAAACAATCCTGCCAGCACCTTGATTTTGGACTTCAAACCTCCAGAATTATGAGTCAGACATTTCTGTAGTCAAGGCCACAAGGCCTGGGGTACTGTGTTATGACAGCTGTAGGAAACTGATATGGACAAGCCAGTCTCATGGCAGAGGGAGAGGACTATGTGTGTGGAAGCCATCAGTGAGTTTTAAAGCTTCTCTCCAGGACTGTTGTTGTTGTTGTTGTTGTTGTTGTTGTTGTTGTTAGGTGCCATCGAGTTGGGTCCTATTCGTAGCAACCTGCATAGAGTTTTCAATGGCTGATTGTTATGTTTCAGGAGTGGGCTGCCATGTCCTTCTCCCATTTTTGCAGTGCTGGGGATCAAGCCCAGGGCCGCAGAGAGCACAGAGCAGCACTTCACAAACTGAGCTAAGGCCCAGCCACCATATACACTCTGCTCAGGACTCAGTCTCATAATTTCCTCTCTCATTCCATTAGCCACATCTGATAATGAGGTGACCCAAACAGGAATCTGAAGGAATTAAAAATGCATAGGTCTGCTGCATGCTGGTGACATGTGGAGTATGAGACCAGGACTGAGAAGGAAGAGGAACTTTACCACAGTTTTCAGGGACTTTAATAGACAAAAATCTCCGCGAGAGGAAAAGGCCTGTACTACATAGTCTCAAACATTTAACATGAAAGTGAACTGGATCTTATCTAAAACCATATCATCTCAAGTCAGCTCAATCCCTGGTTAGGACTGATGATCAGTCCCTCAGATTGTTTGACAGACAGAGGAAAGACAAGCTATTACTGAAGAAGAGAAGATATCAACTGCAATTGCTATTATCCTTTTATTTATTTATTTTTCAGTTCTTGGGGATTGAACCCAGGGCCTTGCACGTACATTGCAGGTGTGCTACCACTGGGCTGCACCCCCAGCCCATTTTTTACATTTTTATTTAGAGACAGTGTCTTGCCAAATTATGCAGGCTGCCTCTGGCCTCAAACTCGCAATCCTCTTGCCTCTACCTCCTGAGTCACTGAGATTATAGGTGTGTGCCTGGCTTCTACTCTGCTTTCATTACAATGTCTGAGATAGATAGATAGATAGAGATGAAATCATTGAATAATCTGAATGAAACTATAAAATAAGTTTATTAAGCACCACTCCGCTTGAAATTTTGGATGTTGGAGGACTTGACTAGAAGTTTTGACTCTATTGTTTTTGGCCGAAGTGGAATGTTTCTATTAACATATCCTTATTCTCTTTTATGTCTCTGTTTTTTGACAAAGGCTCTGTGGTAACTAACAGTTGATTCTGCTCTTAGTTTCTTTATTCTGCTGAATTTAAACATAATGACTACAAAGGCCACAGGCAGTGCCTACAGGACACCACCCATATGAAGGAGCTCCTGTGGGGACTTTCTATATATTTACTCATTTTATCCTCACAACCCCTGGTGTGCTTCTCCTTTGTTATTACTTCCTCATAATGTACTATTATTGTTTACTAGTGTATTCTCCTCCTTATTGATCCATTCAGATCCCAAGAGTTCATGTTTCCTTTAACATCCACACAATCCGTTTCTTTAGATCTTAACCATTCTCCTGAGGAAAGAAATTTCTTCCTCCAGTTTAATCAGTCTGTCTTTTTTGATTTATTTTCATGCTTCCTCTTCTCCTGTTCCAAGTGTAGGACTACACCGAAACCAGCCATCAACCAACCAAAAACAACACCACCACCCTCTGGATTTCTCTTTGATTTCTGAGCAAATTTGATTCATGGAGGCAGAGTGTTCTGGGCACAAGCCTTACAGATCAATTTTTCTCCCTTGACTCTGTAGTATTTCATTGTGCCCAAGAAGATACCGTGAGTCTCTATATTAAAGACACTACTCCTTTTTATTAATTTGCTAATAAAATATATAACTCTTTGGTGAGTTTAACCACAACGTGAGTCTTGGAAAATTTTTAAGCCATTTCAGAACTTACATAGCTAACAAAACCAGAGCCAAATAGAGATAATATTAATATTAGGGGTAAATCTTTTTTATTAAACAATTTTGATGGTAACAAGATTTAAAGATAGTTTTTAATATTCAGCAACACCAAATACTATTTAGCAGTCCTATGATATCATTGAAATGTAGAAGGATGTAAAGGCAGAGGTAGCATCATTATTTCTATGACAAATTAGTTGTGTGTGAATTGACAAATAACATTCTTCTTTTTCTCCCTTTATTGGTAAATGACGGTGGGGTACAGAGTAACACATCATTGGCTTTTTCCATTATGCAACTATCACATCACTTTTGGTTACACTTTTATCAACTTACAAGGTTTTTGGAGACTATGACTAATATGTAGTAAAACTCAAATACATATATGGGTTATATTCCCTTGTTTTTTTTTAATGTACTCATGAAGTTGTGTTTACATTGAGATCATCCTCTCCCCCTTTATCCCTTTACAATGATTCTCCTCCCCATCCCAATCTCCATAATCTGCAATCTTTGCTTCTCTCTGCTAGTTCCCTCCCTCCTTCTTTCCACTCTTTATATTGTCCATTCTTCACTAAATTTAATTGTGCATTTTATATATCAACTTATGTATAGAATTTTTTCTTCCTTTAAGTAAGATTCAGCTCCCACATACAGTGAAAACATATGGTATTTCTGTTTTTGAGCTTGTGTTCATTTGCTTAAGATGATGTTCTCCAGTTCCATCCATTTTGCTGCAAATGACATTATTTCATTTTTTATTGCTAACTAGTATTCCATAGTGTGTATATACCATAATTTTTTATCCATTCTTTTGTTGATGGGCTCCTTGGTTGGTTCCATATCCTTGCTATTGTGAAAAGTGTTGCATTGAATATAGAGATGCAAATATCTCTGTGGTGTGATGACTTGCCTCCCTTTGAGTATATTCTCAGTAGTGGTATAGCTGGGTTATATGGCAGTTCTATTTTTAGTTTTCTGAGGCATCTCCATCTTGATTTCCAAAGTGGTTGAAACAATTTACAGTTCCATCAGTGGTGTAAGAGGGTTCCTTTTTCTCCACAACCTTGGCAGTAGTTATTATTTGTTTTGTTGATCTTGGCCATTCTTGCTGGAGTTAAGTGGAATCTCAGAGTTGTTTTGATTTGCATTTCTAGGAATAAACTTTTAAGAGTTCATGGACAATCTGCCATGTCCAAACTTAGCAGCTCAACTATTTCCTATTTTTTCAAGACAGAAGTTTAGAATGACACAAAACATACAAGAGTTTGGATAAATCAGCTACTGCCTACGTAGGCCTTACCTTAACAATTTAAAGATAAAGTCAGATGTGGTGGCTCATGCTTGCAATCCCAGCAACTCGGGAGGTGGATGCAGGAGGATCACAAGTTCAATACCAGAGGCAGCCTGTATAATTTAGTGAGATCCTGTCTCAAGATAACAAGTAAAAAAAATTAGGTGGACTTGCACACTGTGACCCAGGCAGTCCCGGAAGGCACCAGGCCTCCCATGTCTAAAGTTTTAAACCTGCCCCTTTACAACTTACAGAAAGAAAAGCGCTTGAGGCAAAGGCTTCCCATGGCTTCTATAAAAGAAAGACATGGAGATTGAGGGCATTGGAGTTAAGCTGCACTTGTCCAGTGCCTTATCCAAAACTCACTGATGAGCCTTTCCTCATCCCTAGTGACAGAAGGATTGTTGGGATGAGAAAGCCAGGGGAGGAGTGTGAGCACTGCCCAGATAGAGGGAGGAGCAGGAGAAGGAAGGGGCACTCCTCCAGTTACAGTCCAATAAGGGAATCACCAACAATGGTGCTAAGTGGGTAAAGGACAAAGGGAAATAGAAAGTTCTCTGTCAAAAATTAGGCAAAAGGCATAGATATTTAGCCTACGTCATTGAAAGTATAAATAAGTAGCTGAAAAACTGTTTACTTGATCAAATAATTGAAAACTAAAATGATACCTTTTTTTTCTGCTTAAGGAATAAAAAATATGCAAAATATCTAGAAAGTGTCTCAATTAAGATCTTTAATGTGTTTAATGCAAAACCTTAAGGTTGAAGGTATGGCCAAACTAAGTGATGATAACATGGACAAATATTTGAGGACAAAGATGTTTCTTATAGGGTAATTTTTGCTAGCCAAAATAGGACAATAATCTCAATATTCAACTGTGAGATATTGGTAAGTTAATTGGAATGTGAGATATTATGTAGCTACTAACATTTATCTCCCCCAAATTTAAGAACTTGGAGAAATGCTCATGATTAAAGTTTAAATAAAAAAAAGAAACCAAGTTATAAATCTATGTGTCTGTATATGAAATCATGCAAATTTAATTAAATAGCTGTTTATATGCCCATCAAGACATACTTAGGAGAACTATATAAAACATAAACCTTAGTTAGTTTACTTTCTTTTTCTACATTTGTATGTTTTCTAATTTTCTACAAAAATATATTATTCTCTTACGATTAAGAAAACATGAGTATTTAAAAAAATCATGAATTTTAACACAAGTTAGGCCCCACTCATCAGTCACACTCCATAAAGAAGGAACGACAGAAGTAGGAGGCTTTCTAGAAGAGCCATCAGAGCCATGGAGCAGAACTGAAATGAACTGAAGAGTGATTCAGTACCAAGTGATATCATTTGGCTATTAGCATTATTATAGTAATAGAGAATGTTCAATTTATTTTCACTGCATCCCACACACAGTCTTCAGAGTCTTATACAAATTATCCCATTAAATCCTCACAACAACTCTAGGAAAAATCTTATTTTATTTTCATTTATGATTGGTAAATCCACTGAGGCAAAGAGAAATTAGATAATCTGTTCCAGTTCTCATAGTAAATGCAGAGGACAGGATCTGACTCTAACCAATCAAATTCTGGAAACTGTACCTCTAATCCCGATGCCCCACTGCATCCCTATGAGTATTTGTACCCTGTGCTATGATATCAGATGGGACTTTTAAAACAGTGGTTGTTCTCATAGGGACTTTCAATACAACAGTCTCTTTATCACTTTATTAATCGTGTGTTTTCCAGAAGTTTGTTAAAAGTCAACTCCAGGATATTTGAGTTCAAATTCCATATTCTTTCTACCTCACCAAGCAGAATACCAGAATAAAATATGCTTTCTTGTTATTATAAGAATGAATTTTGTTATAAAGGGGATAGTTGCTCTAAGGGTCTAGCTCCCCCTTCCCTTTATTGGTAAATGTTGTTGGGGTAAAGAGTAACACAACATTTGCTTTTTCCATTAAGCAATTATTACATCACTTTTATGGGTGAAGGGCCTGGCAATCCACTCCCAAGGCAATCCCGAAACAGTCAGCCATTGAAAACCCTATGAGGGTCGCTATGAGTTGGATACCGACTCGATGGCACCTAACAACAACAACAACAACATCAACATCACTTTTGGTCACAGTTTTATCAGCTTATGAAGTTTACGGAAATTTTTGACTAATATGTAGTAAAACTTGTATGCATATTTGGGTTATATTCCCCTATTTTTTCCCCCCAGTACTCAGGGCTGACTTCAGGGCCTGCACATGCTAGCTAAGTGCTTCACAACTGAACCACACTCCCATCCCATTTTTCATTTTGTATTTAAGACAAAGTTTAGCTAATTTGCGCAGGCTGCCTCTGATCAGGAATCTATGATCTCTTGTCTCAGCCTTCCTAGTAGCCAGGATTACAGGTATGCACTATGGTGCCTGGCTTAAGAGGCTAACTTTGCTCTGTGTCTTGTGTAGCATCTTGGTACAAACTGATGATTATGAGGGACTTAATATTTTGAAGGACTGCAAACCACTTGTCTCTTATTTTCAAGATGGGTTAAGAGATAATAATATAACTTAATGAAGACCAGAGTGCATTATTTTAAATTGTATTATTTAGTTAGATTATAAATATTGCTTACAGAGAATTGGACCAAGAAAAACCACTTCCAAAACTGAAGCAATGTATATTCCTACTAATGTCACAACTTAAAAATATTAGTCATCAAATTTTATAAGTAATATGTATGGATTAAAGTAACACAATAAAATATGAACTCTTTAAATATTCTAAGCTTTCATTTCCCCTTTACTAGAGTACCTAAAAATGTAATTTAAGTGTAGTTTAAAAATAAAGGAAAGCCTTTTCTTTAATTGTGTAGTATTATGAACCAACTTTAGGAAGGTCTAAATGGTCTGTGAGTACAAAATGAGTTGAGAATAATTTGAAAAGCAGAATAAATGACATACCATTAATATTCTGAATTAAAACAAGTTAATTACAGCAATTTGCTGCAGAAATAATGCTGCACAATATGGAACCAACCTAGATGTCCATCAACAGATGAATGAATAAGGAAAATGTGTTATATATATACACCATGGAGTTTTATTCAGCCAAAAAAAAAAAAAAAAAAAAAAAAAAAAAAAAAAAAAAAAAAAAAAAAAAAAAAAAAAAAAAAAAAAAAAAAAAAAAAAAAAAAAAAAAAAAAAAAAAGAAAAGAAAAGGAAAAAAAAAAGAAAGGTGAAAACACGGCATTTACTGGAAAATGGATGGAACTGGAGATCATCATTTTAAGTGAATTAAGTCAGATGCAGAAAGATAAACATCACATTTTTTTTTAGCTCCTATATGGATGCTAGATTTCAATATGTATTCAATATTTTATTATATATGTCATGAAAACAGAAGGGGACAGTGTTGGAGGAGAAAAGGAACTAAAGAGAGGGGGTGAGGCAGTAAGAAAGGGTAATGGGGCAAACGAAAGAGAAATATCACATTTTACTGTTAAAGGCAAAATCTGCGTATATATGTGTGTGTGTGTGTGTGTGTGTGTGTAAAATGTTTATATACACACAAAACATGCAAGCAGAAGGGTTACTGTTGGTGGGAAAGGGTGCAGTGGAGGGGAAGAGGTCATGAGGAGGCACTGGGGGAGGTGAACTTGAGCAATGTACAATGATATACATACATATGGAAATTTATAATGAAGCTTGTTAAGCTGTACACTAAAAAATTACTAATAAAAACAAAGCTGCACAAGGTAGGAAAATATAACCTACTTAAATAGCTCACTGAAAAAAATTCAGATCATATAAAAGTTCATGAAGGCATGCTGGATGTTTAAAGTCTTTGTTACAACTGGCAGTTTCATACTATGTTCTCACAGTTCATAGTTTTCCCAAATATTTTGCTTTACCAAAAATTACAGGGTTTGCATTGAATCAACACATGTCCTCTTGTGCCACATGGCTTCCCAGCCCTATCCTTGACACTGATGTAAATTCTCAGTCTCCTAGGGAAAAAAGTAATCTTTGTGATACATAGGATAGTTTTCTTTTTTCTCAATCCATAGTCTGTTATTAAATAAACTTTAACTTCATGAGAAAAACTTTAATTTTGATGATAACATCTTAGACAGTTAGCATATGGAAATTTCAGAGGGTGCAGCAATAAAATAGAGAGGTGATTAAAGAACAAATTGGAACAAGCTCGTAACATCACATCCCAATGTGGAAAGAGGATGTGATCATAGGACATTTTGATCCTGCCCAATGTCTCTTTCTCATACTATATCCCCTTGGAACACAAATCCAACTCTAGGGAAATTGACTAAGGTTAAGTTTTTGCCCTGTGGAGGAACAGAAGATAAAAATAATAAGTTAAAATTTCAAACAGAATGACATTTACATGTCTTTTTCATGTAAGTTTGCAGAAAGGTGAAAGAGAGAGGAATATAAAGACAAACAGATTTTTCACACACACACACACACACACACACACACACACACACACACACATGCACACATAAAGGTATAATGTGACCCAATTTCAATAGATGAGTTATAAATTATGTGAGCAAGAAAAGCCTGTCTGAGAAGGTGGTATTAAACTGAGAGTTGAAGGATGCATTGACATATATCATAAATATTTTAGAATAAAGAGCAGCTGTAGAAGGGAGAAGCTCTGAGGTAGGAGAGGGTTTGTACTCCAAGAGGATCTGCAAGAGGGATGTGTGTGTGTGTGTGTGTGTGTGTGAGAGAGAGAGAGAGAGAGAGAGAGAGAGAGAGAGAGAGAGAGAGAGGAGAGAGAGAGAGAGAATCACACATATACGGTAAAATGGGTACATATGAAACACATTCTCTTCCAAGAGTACCCCAGCCACCTACAGAACTGGAGAGATAAATTTAACTTAATCAGATTCCTGACCCAACTTCAGTCAATCAGATTTTTACTCTCAGAAATTTAGAACAGTGGCTGAGGAAGTCAGAGTCAGTGGAGAACTGAGCAGCGCTGTGACATTGTGTGGGCCAGTGCCAGTATTAGAAGAGTCAGAGCCACATGGAAACCAAGGTCATAGGGAGACAGACACAGGAGTTTTAAAGAAAAGACACTTTTTGCAGAGAGGACCAAAGAGGAGATGCTCACAGGGAAATGGAATGAGAACAGGGAGTGTCAGAGCTGTAGCTGCCTGGGAATTTCCAAGGTTCATTGTGGTCCTGCTCTTCATACCCCATGTGAGTCTGTAGTGAACACACTTCATTTTTGTCTCTCAGCACTCACTTATTTCCCACTTATGGACCCTGATTGACTGTCTGTTACAGTGTCACTCAGCCAGACACCATGGTACATGGGAGATTGCTGGGAACACCAGGTGCTGTAGGCTTGGGAGAAGGACCCAGTAACCCATTCCCAAAAAAACAATTCACCACTGAAAACTCTATGAATAACAGAGAAACACTGACAATAGTGTTTCACCTATTGTACATAGGGTTGCTATGAGTTGGACACTGACTTGATGGCACCAAACAAAAACATATATATATGTGTGTGTGTGTGTGTGTGTGTGTATACATATATGTGTGTGTGTATATATATACATATGTGTGTGTGTGTATACACACATACCATCTTTATTTGAAGGAATTGTATTAAGGCCCACTGACCTCATTTAACCTTGATTACCTCTTTAAACATCCTATTCCCAAATACAATCACATTCTAAGCTACTGAATGTTAGGACTTCAACATGAGAATTTTTATGTGGATTTGTGTATATGAATACAAAATCTCAGCCCACAGTAGCTATTCATTCATTTATTCAATAAATATAATTACAAAGAAGTATTTATGAAGAACTAGGCATGTTTGATAATCCCATACATATACTCTTGGAGTGCAGCATGAGTTGTCTACAGGCCTGTAATCGCTGTGGGACAATAGGCTAAGGAAGAACGTTCTAAGGTTTAATTCTGTTAGAGTCATTCCTATCTATGACTGGCCAAGTATAGCACATTCAAAATATTTTATATATGTATGTCCAAGACATATCCCAACATGGTTATCTCTGGAAACTGGAATTGTGAGTTACTCTAACTTCTTCGTAGTACCTGTATATTTAAACTCTCATTACAATGATATATATTTCCTTATAATTACAAAACCATAAGTAGTTTGATAACATGGTTCATGGATTTTTAAATTAAAAATATTTTGAAATATGTTCTCAGCAGATACCCATTCAACAAAATATCTATTTATTATGTTTCTATTATGTGTGTTGAGGCTGGGGTTTAGCTCAGTTGGTAGAGTGCCACTGTGCACTCTCTGAGGCCTTGGGTTGGATCCCCAGCACTGTAAAAATGGGAGAAGGACATGGCAACCTGCTCCTGAAACAATCTCGAAAAAAATCTACCATTGAAAATCCTACGAATAACAGAGAAGTACTGACAATAGTGGTGCCAGGTTTTGTAACATCACTGGAAAAGAATAAGAACAAAAATAACCCCCATCCACATGGTGGTGGGAAAGTCAGACACATTTATACATAGGCCAAGTAAAATTGTCCAAGCCAAGAGCCACAGGGCCACAGCAGGAGAAACAGCTGGGTGTTTATGGAAGAGTTTTGGAAAAGGTGGTTAACACAGGGCTTGAGATATTTCAACAGACACAGAAATGAGATGAAAATCTGAGGAGTAGAACAGTGGAAGCTTGAAAGGGCATTGCCTGCTCAACATCCAGAGTGCTCATCGCAAAGGACTTGGAGTACAGTTCTTAGAGTGGGGGAGAAAGAGAGTGGACAGCATTGCACCTGCAGGGACTGGGTGAGGAGGCAGTGCTGCCTATAGCAGAATCCTCACACATTGCTTTGGTTGCGTACCTTCAGGCCGAGAGCCAGCCCTGGGATTGAACTCTCAACAGATAACTAGGGGAAGCAGCTGCACCTCAGTTCCACCTGAGTACACATCTGCCATCTGAACAGGCATTCATAGAAGCACACATTGTTGTTAACAGCCTCAGAGAATTTTCTGTGCTTTCCAAAAATGACTCACTGCCTATGGGCACTTTGAAAAAACAGAAGAACCTTGACTTGATTACTTCTTTAAAACAGTACTGCAAATAAACTTCAGTCTATTTTTGTACTATTATTTTCTAAAACATTGCCAAATCTTATATTTCTGAGGGCTTATTTGAAAAACCTATAAAAATTAGAGATCTTTCGCTCTCTCCCTAAAACATACTTCCTTGTATAAGCCAGATTCAGCTCCCTAGCTACTCCTTCCTGATGCAGTGCTGCCAACTAGGGCAGGACAAACAGCTGCAAGCCATTCAGAGGGAGAAGAGGATACACCATGGAGCAAGCCCATCCCCACAGGAGTCTTTTGGTACCTGATAAAATGTCCTGTGAGATCCAGGCTCACATTTGGGCAGCTCAGACATTTCTATTTTTATTCTTGTGCCATTTCCCAGTGAAACTTGAAAACCCAAGTCATAGTTACTTGCAAAGTAAGGATGTAGATCCAGTAAATGAGATTGAAGGAAAATTTTAAATGTAGATTGTGATTGAAAACAGCTGTGAAAGGCCTTCTATCTGAGTTATTCTGAGCTGTTTTATAAAACTAGATGATTATTTTGCTTTGGCCCAGTCTATATCATGTTGTTGTGTAGTTGTTAGGTTCCGTTGGGTCAGGTTCTGACTCACAGCGACCCTCATAGTGTTTTCAGTAGCCGATTGTTTCAGGATTGCTTCGGGAGCCGATTGCTGCATCCTTCTCCGAGTCTTTTTCTTAGACTCTATTAATGCACATGCCACTCACTGGAAACATCTGGAAAGAATATTTTAATTATTCAAAAATGAAGAGATCACCGACACTTGGGGTCTGTGTTTGCAGAGACAGTAGCATCCCAGCCTTCTTAGACACATGATGTCGTTGTTAGGTGCAATTGAATTGGGTCTGACTTATAGCTACACATGATGAGGTCTTGTTTAACCAGGCCTGGGAAGTTTCTCTCCCAGCCTTCTTCTAGCTCTCCCAGACTTCTTCTGGCTACCACAGGTTCTTCAGAACCAAGACCTCTCCCGTCCATGGTTCTTCTAGTGCCGAAGGTAGGCGCAATTAGAGTTTAGGTGGGCTTGAATCCCTGGACTGTGTTGATAAATCAAGAAAAATTTGTGTCTAATTTCTATAATGCATTTTCTCAAAATGTGAATGTACTAGAATCTCCTGGCAAATGCTTGTGAAATGCAGATACTTGGTTCTTACCAGACACATTGCCTCTCCACCTGATGGAAGTCTGAGGCTACATTTTTAGAAAGTACTTTAGGCAATTTTTGTCAGGTAAAGGCATAAGCTCCCCTCTTGTCTCTCTTAGATTGCCTTATGTTGATTTTTTTCTCCACTAGAGTTGCCCTTGAATTTGTATGTGAGGGTAGAGGAGTGTGTAGGGGCTGGTGTCAGGGAAAGAGTAAGGATTGACAAAAGAAAGGACAAAATTCAAGGTCCTACCTTCATCATATCCTGCTGTGATGATTAATTTTATGTGTCTACTTGGAGGGTGTTTTTAGATGAGATTAATATTTAAATTCATGGACTTTGAGCAAGGCATGATTGTCCTTCATAATAAGGGTGGGCCTCCCCCAATCAGTTGAATGCCTGAATATGAACAAAGACTGACATTCCTGAGCAAGAGAAAAATTCTCCAGCACATTGCCTGTGGACTTCCTCTACACCATTGGCTGTCCTGGTCTCTGCCTGTCAGCAGTGTAGACTTCAGATTTTGGCCACCCTAGTCTAATCACATGATCCAATTCTTTACAATCATTCTCTCTCTCTCTCTCTCTCCCTCTCTCTCTCTTTCTCTTTCGCTCTCTCCCCCCTCCATCTTTCTCTCTCTCACAAGCCCTCCAGCCTCTATTTCTTCTATTTCTCTGAATAACTCTAATACATCTTAGATCAAAGTTCTTCAGGTGGGACTTCAAATGTGTAAATGCCATGAATATTTTTTAAAAGATCAATCTTAACTTTAATGCAGCATTATGGTTATCACAATTTTGATATTTCTTAATAGTAGAGAGAAATTCATTGGAAGGTAAGGTTGGAGAGAGTAGGAAGAAAGCTGCAATGTATCCAAATGACCCCTTATAAAGCAAAGAACTGAGGTAGACAAGCAATTTATCTGTTGTTTACACAAGAATTATGTTTGTTTTGGGACATATTTAGAATAGACCTGATTAATTGTATGTACTGTGTATATTCCAGGGAATATCAGGATTATTTGCATTTATATAGTACATTAATATTCATTTTGTTCCCTTATGTACTGGTTTAGTGCTTATCCCATTAAGTGTTGAATAAATAATTTGGTGAATGCATGCTATTTGTTATATTCTTTCTTTAATTAATGTAGAGTGGTTGATCATGAATATAACTTCCAAAGATGTTGCTGAAATGATGATGCAGTATAACCAAAGTGGCTCTGATGAAGATAGAGTATTGTGGTTGACATGAAACAAGATCACTTTTAAAACCATGTAACATAGTTGTTGTTGTTGTTGGGTGCCGTCCAGTCGAGTCCGACTCATAGCGACCCTTACAGGGTTTTCAATGGCTTGCTGTTTTTTTCGGGATTGCCTTGGGAGTGGATTGCCACATCCTTCTCCCATTTTTGCGGTGCTGGGAATTGAACTTGGGACCTCAGAGACTGCAGAGCAGCGCTCTACCAACTGAGCTAAATCCCAGCCCATGTAACATAGTACTGGGTACATAATCAAAGTAAAATAAAGTTTAGATCTTTTTAGCTTAGTCTTAAGGGAAGAAAAGATTCCTAACTCAACATATGTCCTTTACAAAAAGAGAGTTTAGATGAACTATGACAAACTGATCAAAATTTATGTGGTTCATAGGGATATACTGTGGGATATAGAGGCAGCAGGAGGCAGAGTGGCCTTTACCAGCAAGTGCCAAAGAGCAAGACAGTCAACTTGGAAGAACATAGTTTTATGCTGGGCTTTGTGGCACATGCCTGTAATCCTAGCGACTTGGGAGGCAGGGGTGGGAGATTTAGGAGTTTCAGGTCAGAGACAGCCTGCACAATTTAGCAAGACCTTGTCTCAAATTAAATATAAATAAGGGGGCCTAGGGGCACAGCTCAGTGGGAGAGCACTTGCCTAACATGTGCAAGGCACTGAGTTCAATTCCCAGCACAACAATAGAAAGAGAAAAAGTATTTCCATCACTTTTTGGTACACATAGTTGGAAAATGATGACAAATAGAATCAAGCACACAAATACTTTGCAAAGGATATATACTTGCACTTTGAACCTAAACAATTAACTTGTTTTCGTTAGGTGCTGTTGAGTCTGTTCAGACTCAAGGCAGAAACAATTAACTTAGCTTCCTTTTATGCTTTAGTTTACCCATCTATAAAAGTAGGCATAATAATACCTAAAGGGATTTTGTAACTCTTCAATAAGAAAATGATTAGAAACTGCTTACCACAAAATGAATGCTCAATAAATAGGAGCTATCTATGTTAAATAGAATAATATGGAATGATCAATGACAATAAGAAACAAATTATCAAGCTCTCCTGAAAATAAAAATTGGGGAAATGTGGAATCTAGAACTGTATTTACACAATATTATAGATATTTCTACTGCAGCATGTGGTATAGACTGCTGCCTTCTCCTCCCACTGATACACGTTTATTTATTTATTTATTTATTTATTATTTATGGTACTTGAGTGTTGAACCCAGGGCCTCACATACTTTTCCATGTGCTCTACCACCGAGATGCACCCTCAGCCCATTATTTTATTTTATTTTATTTTATTTTATTTTATTTTATTTTTTTGAGTCAGAGTCTAAGTTACACAGGCTGCCTCTGGTCTCAAACTTGTGATCCTTCTGCCTCCACTTCCCAAGTAGCTGGGATTACAGGCATGTGTCATCATGCACGGCTGAAACACCATATTTTAAATGCTGAAGTACTTTTTAAAAATGGTTCATGGAAATCTGTGGATACTTGACCATCTTTCTGAGGTAACTGTAATAATATCTATAAACCCCTTGAGCCAACAATATTCTCTTATCTGATGAAATTGCTTTAGTGAATCACAAGCAAATTCTCAACAATAAGCTAAATAAAAATTCTGTTCAGTGTATTTCATGGGGGAAATTATGCTTTTGGGTAATATTTTTCCTCATAGATACACAATTTATAATGAAATTTCAGACTATATTTAGGATTACATGATTAAACCAATAGAGATGAAGTAAATGAGGTCTTATTACTTCATTAGATTTAAATCTTGTAGCTTTTTGCAAATAAGTAAATTTTTAAAAAGAATTAGGAAAAAGCAACTTAAGATTTTAAGAATTATTATGTATCCTTCTATACTATAGGTAGGATAGATTTAATTAAATTGATTGAGCCCACGTATTCATTGCATTGGCTAACATATGAATAAGACATAATTCTCAATCTCAAGGAGCTTATAACATAGTACATGAATGATGTAATGATACAAATAGTATCTTTAATAAAAGATGAAATGAGATGTTGTTGTTGTTAGGTGCCATCTAGTCAGTGTCCAACTCATAGCAACCCTACATACAACAGGCAAAACACTATTGTCACTGCTTCTCCACTATTCATAGAGTTTCCAATGGCTGATTGTTTTCTGGGAGTGAGTTGCTGGTCCTTCTCCCAAGCCTACAGCACTTGGTATTCCCAGGAAGTCTCCCATCCAAATACTAACCAGGCTGGACCTTGCTTAGCTTCTGAGATCTGATGGGATTCGATGCTACAGTGGTGCAGATACAAGTAAATGAGATATTGGAAACACTACATGTGAAGTATGAAGTGATATGGTGCTGGGGGGATAAAGGAAGGCTTCAGAGAAGAGATACATTTGACCTGAGCTTCAGAGGATTAGTAAAATTTGTATGCTAGAAATGGGCATTTTACTTCTCAGAAAAGGCAAAATCAAAGTTGTAGAGAAGGAACTATATGGCAAATTAAACAAAAATAACTAATTTTGGCTAAAGTCAGGAGTACGGGGAATCCCATATAATTCATCAAAGCCACATATGAAACATGAAACATCATAACCTTTGGAGTTATAAGAGAATGAATCACTATACCAAGAAGTGATCATGATAGAAAAATTGTTCATGTAAACAGTGGTGAGGTCAGTAAATAGATTGCTCTTATCAATGGAAAATGGTAGCTTTATTCCACAAAGAAAATGATTGCTTCTAAGCAGAGGACTGACATGATCACGGAGTTAGAAGAAGACTTATAGTTTACTAAACAAGGAAAAATTAAGAACAAAATCTAGTGAAAAATGCAAGTTGAACTCTTTTTTTTTTGTGGTGTTGGGAGTTGAACCCCATGACTTGCACATTCTAGTATTCTAGGCAAACACTCTACCAATGAGCTATGCACCCAACCCTCCGTTTTTCTTTTTTCTCCTTTTTGCAGTACTTGTGGGCCCAATTCAGAGACTCACACATACTTTTCAAGTGCTCTATCACTGAATTGAACCCCAAGCCTCTGTATTTTTTATCTTGAGAGGGGTTTTTACTAAGATTGCAAAAGCTGCCTCTAGCCTCGAACTTGCAATCCTCCTGCCTCAGCCTCCCAAGTTACTGGGATTACAGGTCTGTGCCACTGTGTTTAGTGTACAAGTCAAACCTTGAATTGAGCCTTTATCCTCTACCCAAATAATAGTAAAATGACAGTAAAGACATTTTCATTTTTAAAGAATAATCCTAGAGTGTATTGCCTGTCTTGTCTTCTATAAGTTTTAAAGTCTCTGGTTTTATGTTGAGATCTTTTATCCATTTTCAGTTAACTCCTGTGCATATTGAGAGATGTGGGTCAGTTTTCATTTTTTTCCATTCAGATGACCATGTTTCCCAGCACCATTTATTGAAAAGCCTATCCTTTTCCAGTTCACTTGCTTTGCTCCTTTGTCAAAAATAAGGCGGCTATAGGTGTGTTGAGGTATTTCTGGGTCTTCTGTTCTGTTCCAGATATCTTCAGACATATTTTTGTGCCAGTACCAAGCTGTTTTTGCTACCACTGCTCTATAGTATAGCTTGAAGTCAGGGATTGTGATTCCACCTGCATTAGTTTTGCAGCTTAAGAGTGTTTTGACTATACGTGATCTTTTGTGGATCCATATGAATTTTTGGATCATTTTTCCTATTTCTGTAAAGTCAGTCCGTGGAATTTTAATGGGTATTGCATTAAATGTATAGACTGCTTTTGGTTATTGTTGTTGTTAGGTGCTGTTGAGTCGTGTCTGACTCATAGCGACCCTCATAGGGTTTTCAATGACAGATTTTTTTTCAGGATTGCCTTGGGAATGGGTTGCCACATCCTTCTCCCATTTTGCAGTGCTGGGAGTTGAACTCAGGACCTCAGAGACTACAGAGCATAGCTCTACCAACTGAGCTAAATCCCAGCCCTTTGCTTTTGGTAGGATAGCCATTTTTACTGTATTAATTCTCCCTATCCAGGAGCAGGGAAGGTCTTTCCATTTTTCAGTGTCCTCTGCTATTTCTTTCTTTAATGTTTTGAAATTTTCCTTGTAGATATCTGAAGGGCCTTTGGTTAGATTGATTCCAAGTATTTAATTTTTTGGCGGGCTATCATGAAAGGTACTTTTTTTCCTGAAATTTCTTTCTCTTCCTGTTTACAGTTGGTGTAAAGAAAAGCTATTGATTTTTGTGTGTTGATTCTATAACCTGCCACTTTGCTAAAGAAGTTAATTAGTTCTAGAAGTTTTCTGGTTGAGATTTTGGGGTCTTTCAGGTATAGGATCATATCATCTGCAAATAAGAATAATTTGATCTCTTCATTGCCAATCTGTATCCCGTTGATTTCTTTTTCTTGTCTGATTGCCCTGGCAAGGACTTCAATTACTATGTTAAATAGAAGAGAAGAGAGAGGACATCCTTGTCTTGTTCCAGATCTAAGAGGAAATGGCTTCAGTTTTTCTCCATTTAATATAATGTTGGCTGTAGCTTTGTCACAGATGGATTTTATGATAATAAGGTATTTGCCTGGCTTTACCTATCTTCTCCAGGGTTTTTATCATGAAAAGGCGTTGCACTTTGTCAAATGCCCTTTCAGCATCAATTGTGATGATCATGTGGTTTTTGTTTGTCAGTTTCTTGATATGTTGAATTATATTAGTTGATTTCCATATGTTGAACCAGCCTTGCATCTGTGGTATAAATCCCACTTGGTCATGGTGAATAATCTTTTTCATATGTTGCTGGATTCTGTTTGCCAGAACTTTATTAAATATTTTTGCATCTAGATTCATAATGGAGATTGGTCTATAATTCTCTATCTTAGATGAATCTTTTCCTGGTTTAGGTATCAGGGTGATGGTAGCTTCATAGAATGAATTTGGGAGTATTTACTCCTTTTCTATTTTTTGGAATAATTTGAGGAATACACTCCACCATATAGGCATAGGAAAGTATTTCCTTAATAGGACTCCAATTGCTCAAGAAATAGATAAATGGGATTACATGAAATTAAAAAGCTTCTGTACAGCAAAAGAAACAATTAACAGAGTCAAAGAAATCCCCACTGAATGGGAAAAACTCTTCACATCCTGTACATCAGATAAAGGTCTAATTACCAGAATTTATAAAGAACTCAAGAAAAAAACTCCCCCAAACTAATAACCCAGTACACAAATGGGCAAAGGAATTGAATAGACAGTTCTCAAATGAAGAGGTCCATAAAGCCATGAAACACATGAAAAAATGCTCAATATCCCTAGCCATTAGGGAAATACAAATTAAAACAACTCTGAGATTTAACCTTATACCAGTAAGAGTGGCCAAGATCAATAAAACAAATAACAACAAATGCTGGTGAGGTTGTGGAGAAAAGGGAACACTCTTACATTGTCGGTGGGCTGTAAATTAGTCCAACCACTGTGAAAATCAATATGGATGTATCTTAAAAAACTGAAAATAGATCTACTGTATGACCCAGCTATAACACTATTGGGAATATACCAAATGGAGATGTGTCATCATACTATAGAGACCCCTGCATCTCCATGTTCAATGTAGCACTTTTCACAATAGCAAGGATATGGAATCAACCAAAGTGCCCACCAACAGAATAATGGATAAAAACAATGGTACATATACACAATGGAATACTACACAGCAATCAAAAAATGAAAGAATGCCATTCACAGCAAAATGGATGGAATTGGAGAAAATTATTTTAAGTGAACAAACACAAGCTCAGGAAGAGAAACACCACATGTTCTCACTCATATGTGGAAGCTGAATCAAAATTATAAGAAGGAAAAATCCTATACAAAGGTCGGATCATAGTAAAAGAAAAAAATAGCTAAGAATGGTATTATTATAGATGGTCTAGAAAATGCATGTAATAGTTCTGATAAGGTAAAAAGAAAGGTCACTACAGGAAAAGTTTCTATCTTAAACAGAACTGGAATCCAAGGATATATAGAAAAATATTACCATAAAAAGACAACTAAATGGTAGAGAAGTCTTTGATGGGGTGTGGGACGGGGGAGAAAGTATACAAGAGGGTAAGGGGGAACCTATTTGAATATTGTACAACAAAATGCATATGTGGAAATGTCACAATGCAAGCATGTCAGAATGAATCACATTAAGGTGTACATTAAAAATTTCCAATAAATAAAAAGAATAATCCTAGGCAGTCAAGGAAAATAGAAAGAAGTCAATAGCAAAAAAGTTACAGCAGGAAATTATATGGATGAACAAAATCTTAATTAGTATATCTGGGAGATATACAGAGTAAAAAGTAACCCATGTACCAGATAGAATTCTCAGTGGCTGAGGAATTTGTTACACCAGGAGCATAGGTAAATTTGGGTCTATAAATAGAATTTATTGAAAGACCATTTAGGAAGAAGTTTGTGCTGCATAAAGTCAAGACAATCCTTTTCTTTTTAGGCAGAAAACCAGAGATTTATTCTCTAAGGTTGGTAAACCAGAGGATTTTTGGACTATGGAACAACAGGTGATTTTGAAAGCAAGACTATTGTGTGAAAACAGGAACATTCAGTGAAAATTTATTCTGAATCTGAGAATCTCAGCCTTCTTTCTCCTCACATATACTGACATGTTGGCAGTAAGGCTTATATCATCCAGGTAGAAATCTGAGTTTCTACCTTAAGAAATGTGACCATCTAAGCAAAGAAGTTTTAACCAAATCAATTCATCAGCTGTTTTCTCCCAGATCATATCTGTACATTTGAGGTTACTCTTTAGTTTAGCTCCTTATTGGTGGTCCAACCTATTTATTCAGGGATTCCAAACAGCCCTTAGCTTGGCCATTCCTAAATATCGGCTGACAATCCAAGATCATCACAAATATGAATGTATCTTCTGATATTGAAGATAGAGACCAAAACATAAACTTGGAAAAACAGATTTTGCAGAGAGAAGAAAGCTTGAAATAAATCAATCATTTGTATCCCCTGAGTGACAAAAGATGAGTCTGCATCAAAGAAGTAAGAACAGATCCTATCAAGTGGAACACAGAATGATAACAATAACAAACTATTAACAATAAAAAAATATAATAGCAGATATGTTTGCTAAGAATGGTTGGAAATAAAACTAAGAAAAATAACCCACAATATGGAGGGTAAGGGAAGTTGTTCAAGCAGATCAAGATCAAAATATTAGATAATTCAGAAAGAAAAATCAGAGAAAGTATGAAGAATAATTTTCAAATATATTGAAAAGATTCTCTGAGTGCTCAGAAAAATAGATGATAGTAGATCCATACTAAAGAACATCATTGTGAAATTTCAGAACATTGGAAACAAGATAAAGATCCTACAATCTTTCAGAGAATTAGAAAAATAAATAGGAGGAAAAATAGAGATTCATATAAGGATTATGAATAAAAATGTGATCTGAGTATGGCGCATGCCTGTAACCCCAATATTAGGGAGGCTGAGACAAGAGGATTGTGAGTTCAAGGCCACATTGGGCTACATAGTGATGCCTTGCCTCAAACAAAAGAACACCCACAAACAAACAAAAGCACAAACAAAAGAAGATATTATTTTCTAACCTAGAATTCTATGCCTATACATTCTATCAATAAAATATGAAGGTAGAATCAAAAAATCTGTAAAAATTTACCTTCCTTGTACCTTTCCTTGGGATGCCACTCAAACAAAATGAAGGACTATAGATAGAAAGAAGAAGGCATGTGGTCCAGAAATCAGATATCCAACTCAAGAGTTAGAGAAAGGAAATCACGAGGATGAATGGGAAAATGAGATCTCATGATGGCAGATGGCAGTGCTATGGCGCCAGGGGACAGCCTTCATGAAACGGATCCGAAGGAACTAAGAGATGTAACAAAAACTTGAAAGGTGCTTAAATGTCGTAACAAAAACTTGAACGGTGCTTAAATGTACTAAGAAGTTTCTGACACAATTAGGGGAGAATTTGTGTTTCATGATAGAAATTTGGCCAAGGAAATTCCAGGGACAACAAACTATTGAGTAGAGAAAGAAAAGATGGCTGCACGAATCAATAAGGGAAAGAATTTAATTAGTCACAACACTGTATACACAGATCCAACCCAAATCACAATTTATTTATACAAGAAGGATGAAGATTATGAAATGTATAGAGGGACCTAGGGAGTAAGTTAAATTCCCATCTTTTATTGTAAGAAATTACTAGTTAATGCCTAAAATTAAAATTTTAAAAAGTAGCATTATACACATGCTATTTAGAGTTAAGGATGCATGCCAAAAGAATGATCTAAAAAGAGCAGAAAGTGGCTGGCTCTGGAGATCAGGAAAGAGAAGTGAGAGGGAGTTTAAAATTAGATGAAAGTGTGAGATAAGGCAGGAATAGTGAAGAAACAACTTTTAGGACTAGGTGAGAGAGATATGATCAAATTAAATCTATAGGACTGGGCAACTGATATGACAAACAGAGAACGGGAAAAGAATGACAGGTTTCAGCTAAGGTAGCTGAGAATACAATGAAGTAACCAAAAAATTAGGAAATCCAGGAAAGACATGAGGTATAGTGGGGGCAGATAAAAGGAGACAATTGTGTATAAAGACATATAAACCCTGAGTTCAGAGATATGGCTTCCAGTTCTGATTCTGCGCTTCATCCGTTAGCCTCCAATGGACCATTTAACCTTTGTGGGTTGAAGTGTCCTTAGCTGTGCAGCTGGGGAGGCAGCTGAGGACAACAGAGTCCACATCATATGTTGCTGTTGTGTTGTATTTGAATAGGCAGGACAGCGCTTAGGACAGGAAGTACTATGTGTGAGTTTGCTACTTTTACTATAGGTAAACAAATGCCCATTCCGCATCAGAGATTTTATGAGTATGCAGCTGGATATGCTGGATTTGAAGTTCCAGTGGAACCCTTAGGAAAAAGATTAGCAATGAAATATATACTTTTTGAACTTGTGAAGGAAATCAGGATGATAAAGATTTTCAAGTTATTTGATTAAAGGTGATTGTTGAAGCAGTGAGAATGAATTAGATTTTTTAAAAACAAGAAAGTGAAATACTTGATAATGTAGAATATATGATTGAATATAAGATATACATGTGCTAAATTTGGAATATAGGAAAGAGACCATGTGGAAAATTCAATAAAAATTATCCAGGTGGACACTAGGTGACAGAAACAGATGATGGCAAGAACTTGAGCCCGGACCTGTACAGATCAGGGTTCACCTTGATTCTCAAGCCATGCAGGCTGCACAGTTATTAATAAATATCTAAACCCTTCATACTTTACCCAGGAAACTCATAAGAGGTTTGTACAAATTAATTTACATTTTATGTTGAAATGTGCCCTACTCAGTGCTTATCAAAGGATAAACATTTTTATTATTTTTATCCTTTATTTTTAAATGGTAGATAAAATTTTACATAATTATGGGGTATCATGCTATTTAGATACATGTATAGATTGTGTAATGTTCAAAGCAGGGTTAATCTATATCTCAGACACTTACCATTTCTTTTTTATTAGTAGTATTTTATTTATACATGTTAGTGGGGTACAGAGTAATAAGTCAGTTGATATAACCATTAAGCAACTATCAAAACAGTATTGCTTACACTTCCATATCCTTAAATATTTTACAGAACAAAATAAACCAAAAAAAGTAAAAAGGAAAGAAGAAGAAGAAGAAGAAGAAGAAAAAGAAGAAGAAGAAGGAGAAGGAGAAGAAGAAGGAGAAGAAGAAGGAGAGTGAGGAGGAGGAGGAGGAGAAAAAGAAAAAGACAGTCATATGCAATCATGGTTTATACTCTCAATTTTTTCCTTTCCTTTTTCTTCTTTTTATTATACTGTCATAGAGTTTCATCCTACATTTTTCATTTTTCTCTCCTTCTTTATCTGTCTAATTTATTCCTCTTCCCTACCCCCCTTCCCATCATCCATTTACCATTTCATTATGGAGAAAATATAGAATATCCTTTCTTATAGCTAGTTAAAAACATTAAACGCTACATTAGAGTTATCTATAATCACCCTATTGTGCAATAGAACCCAATTTACCTATACACTAGTACCAGATGATCAGGCTTCCCCTCTCTCTCCCTTTCCCCTAGCCTCTTCAACCTCTGGTGACTATTATTTGGCTCTCAAATTCTATGAGATAGACTTTTTTTAGATTCTATGTATGAATGAGATAGTATGATACTTATCTTTCTAGGCATTGGCTTATTTCTGTTAATATAATGACCTCCAGCTCAATTCATGTCATTGCAAATAATAAGATTTCATTCTTTTATATGATTGAATACAATTTAATTGAGTCTATGCACCACATTTCCTTTCAGCTGATGGAAACTTAGGTTGTTTCCATTACTAGGCCATTGTAAGTAGTGCTGTAGTGAAAATAGGAATGCAGATTTCTCTTTGACATACTGATTTCATTTCCTTTTGATATATACCTAGTATTGAGATTGCTGGATAATATGTTGTTGTTAGGTGTGGTTGAGTTGGGTCTGACTCAGAGCAACCCTATGTATAACAGAATGAAACACTCCCCAGTTCTGTGGAAGGCACATGATCTTACCTATGTTTAAGACCATTGTTGCAGACACCGTGTCAATCCATCTAGTTGAGGGTTTTCCTATATTTTGTTGACCTGCCACTCTCCCAAACATGATGTTCTTCTCCAGGGATTGGTCCCTCCTGATTACATGTCCAAAATACATAAGACTCGGTCTAGCTACCCTTGCTTCCTTACTTCCAAGCAGTACTTCTACGACAGATCTATTGAGGTTTATTTTTTTTGGCAGTCCATGGTATATTCAATATTTGTCTCCAGGACTATAATTCAAAAGCATCAATTCTTCTGTCTGTCTCCTTTATTCAATATCCAGCTTTTACAACCGTATGATGCAACTGAAAAAACCATGGCACAAGCCAGGTGCACCTTTGTCTTGAATGTGACATCTTTACTTTTCAACACTTTAAACAGGTCTTTTGCAACAGTTTTTGTCCAATACAATGAGTCTTTTGATTTCTTGACTGCTGTTTCCACGGTGTTGATTGTAGAACCAAGTAAAGCAAAATCTTGCACAACCTCAATCTTTTCTCCATTTTTTCATGAAGTTACTTAGTGATCCAGTTGTAAAGACTTTTGTTTTGTTGATGTTGAGACACAATCCAAACTGAAGTCTGTGTTTGATCTTTATCAGTAAATGTTTCAAATCATCTTCACTTTCAACAAGGAGACTTGTGTCATCTGCATAATGCAGGTTGTTAATGAGTCTTCCTCTAATCCTGATGCCATGTTCTTCTTCATAAAGTCCAAATTCTCAGATTATTTGCTCAGTATAGAGATTGAAGAGGTATGGTGAAAAGATATAGCCCTCATGCACATCTTTCTTGAGTTTCAACTAGTCAGTGTTTTCTTGTTCTCTTCAAACAACTGCCTCCTGGTCTGTGTACAGCATCCTCATAGTACAATTAAGTGCTCTGGTGCTCCCTTTCTTTCCAGTGTTATCAATAATTTGTTATTGGGAAAAGCAGTTGTATCATATGGTTACAAAAGCTGGACATTGAATAAGGGAGACAGGAGAAGAATCAATGCTTTTGAATTATGGTGCTGGAGAAGATTATTGAATATACCATGGACTACCAAAAGAACCAACAGGTTTGTCCTAGAAGAAATGTAACCAGGATTCTCCTTGGAAGCAAAGATGGTTAGACTGTGCCTGACATTTTTTAAACATGTTATCAGGAGGGACCAATACCTGGAGAAGGATATCATATTTGGGAGAGTGACAGGTTGTGGGCAGTGGCATGCACCCCTCCAGTCTGCCCTGGATGTTTTGGACAGGAGGAGTGGCCACATGCACAGATAGCTATGTACTACTTTATTCAGGACCCTCAGGTGAGGGTCCCTTGGGAATGCCATGAGAAGAGAAGGAGGAAAATGAAAAGCCTCAGGATGCTTTTGCCTTAGGGGACCATGCAGCTCTTTATTGCCTCTCTGCACTTACAAGGGCGGAGAGGAACCCAAAGTGTACAGGTCTATATCTACTGCTACAGCTCTATGGCTGCCTCAAGGGCAGCAGTGGCTCTTCTGCCTCTGGTGCTGGGCCTGGAGACTGTTCTCAGCTTCTGTCCCTAGGCACTGGGCCAAGGGACTGTCCTCAGCTTGATTGTAGTCCCTGAGTGTGTCATCCAGATGTCCTGGTCTCATTGTCCTGGAGAGTTCTTTCTTCTTCAGTGGTCATGAGGTGAGGGGAGAGAGAGAGAGAGAGAGAGAGAGAGAGAGAGAGAGAGAGAGAGAGAGAGGGAGAGAGGAGATGTTTCCTGTTCAGTGATCCACAGCAGAGAGAGAGAGAGAGAGAGAGAGAGAGAGAGAGAGAGCAAGAGCTGCTACAGTGTAGCTCCTTATATAGCTAGCCCAAATGGCCTGAGCCAATACACTTTGAGTCTATTGTTCTTATATAGTCCAATCAAAATGAAGGATTTGTGAAGGGGTTTGAAAAAGTGTCCTATCACAGTGTAGCAAAAGTAACTAATCACACTGCAGCAAAATTGTCCAATCACATTACAGAAAAGGTGTCCAATCACATTGCAACAAAATTAACCAATCACATTTCAGAGATATTTATAAGAATGCAAGCCTATCCAGACAGGCTTCTAGCTGCCATGTGTAAGTTCCTGTCATTTTTGGCTTTATCTCTCTATTTTTTCTACTAATTCCTTGAATGCTGTTTTGCCTGTTTTTGGATTTCTTCCCTTCTCTTCCCAATTCACCCCTACAGCAGGTCAATGAAAAAAAGGAAAACTCTCAACTAGATGAATTGACACAGTGTCTGTAACAATGGCCTTAAACATAAGTAGAATCATGTGCATGGGATTTAGTTCAGTTGGTAGAGTGCTGCTGTGTGCTCTCTGAGGCCCTGGGTTCAATCCCAAGCACTGTAAAAATGGGAGAAGGATCTGATATCCACTCCTGAAACAATTCAGAAATAATCAGCCATTGAAAACCCTATGAGGGTCACTAAGAGTCAGACTTGACTCAATAGCACCCAACAACAACAACAACAACAACAACAACAACAACAAGGTAACTTCATACTGATTTCCAAAGTGGCTAAACTAATTTATAGTCCTACCAGCAGTGTAAAAGTTCCTTTTTCTCTGGATCCTTGCAGCATTTATTGTCATTTGTTTTGTTAATCTTGGCCAGTCTTACTCCAATGAGATGGAATCTCATTGTAGTTTTGATTTACATTTTCTTAATGGCTAGCAACATTAGCATTTTTCATGAGTTTATTGACAAAAGTTATTTCTGTTAAAACAACTGCTTCTCTCAGATAGTAAGGAGCTTAAATTTAGTAACTTGGATAGCAACAGATTTACATCAGTTTTTAGTTTCCCTTCACCCTTTCTCCTGCCATTTGTGAAAGGGTTTCTTATGTGATTTTATTCTGTATTTGAAATGAAGGCAGAAGTTGTCACAATGTTGAAATAAAGAGGTGATGCTGTGAGGCCTACCTGGACATTTTTCTGCCTGGGATTCACAGTTATAGTACAGGCAAGGATTGGGCCCTAATGTTCTGAGCATCCCTATCACTACACTTCCTTGTATCCAGTGTTCAAAACAATTAAAAAATTGGTAATAATAGTTGTTATTTTGTAAGTGGAGGTATGATTACTACTGTTAATATCCTGGGAAAAATGTCTAGTATGGGGTAAAAATGATGAGGAACATCTCTAATACTTAAGAGGAAGGGAGGGAGTGAGGGAAGAGGAGGAGGAGGAGGAGGAGGAAGGGGGGAGAGAGTTTTGAAACTACTGAATACCTGGAATGAAACTATAAAATAAGTATATTTAAACTGCTGATAGAAATAAAGGACTTCCTGTAACTCTAGCAAGGAAGGGTGAGAGAAGGAGAAAGAGGCAGTAGGGAGACAGACTATGCTGCTTTACTGCTGCTTCGCTAATTCTCTGAGTTACAGAAGAGTGGGATGGAGGCATGAATCTCAGAAGTGAGGGGTAGCACCTGGGGTGGGGTTGTCAGGTAGAAATGGCAGATAAGGAGGAACTCAGCAATGTCAGCTGTAGCATTCAATTGTTGTAAGAAGTGAGGGGCCAGAGCTGAGTGAGAATTAAACATTTAAAAAATTAGATGCCTATGCTTCAGGTCATGGGAAATCTCTTAGTCAGGCTATATTGCTTGGAATTGAACACTATTCAAAATGTATGATGATATCCTTGACCCATCTACAATATTCTTTGACTTTTTGTGTATGGTAGTTTGCCTCCCAAAGCAATTATTCTTTCTGGGATTCCATATAATGAAGAAATAGATATTTCATTCACTAGAGAATATGAGTGTAAAGTTGGCCTACAAAATCAACTATTCAGATAGTTTTTAATTCTTAGAAACTGAGTATTAATAGAATTTATGAATATTCTGATGAATGTAAAATATGACACAAAAATTCAACTGAGATACTTCTAAAGTAACTTTTTGCAAGTGTGTCCATCATAGTTGAGAAATGTCTAATATCACGAGGTTTTAAATCACCAAATCACTAAAAATACATGGAGCAGATTTAGCAAACTGTAAAGTCAAACTTCATTTTTATTTTTGTTTTTGGTGATACTTTGTGGACTATCTTTGCAAAGATACCTGGATATGAGTGAAAATGATGAAGAATAGTTTTCGTATTCAGATAAGGAATAGTGGTAAAATATTTCCACAAGTAAGATTTGAAAATTATGTGGAAAGTCTTTCAGTTTAAGGATGGATATAAATTTCAAAAAATTATTGTGCAGAATTTAATAATTTAGGTACCATGATGAATGTGGAAGAAATGTTTACTAATATTTTTTCTATATTTCTCAAGTTTCAAGAAAAATGAAGCCAAATGTCTGTAGATTCATAATACTGCCAAACAGTCTGATCAAAAAAGCAAACAGATAAGCAAAAGGGTCAATTTAACATTTCTTCATTGAGATTTTTAATATAAAATATCTTAACTTTCATTAAAATCTATGATGTAGACTTGAACTTCTGGGATCTTTTTTAATTGAATGAATTTTTATTCGTGTATATTGTCTTTACAGAATAATGGGTTTAATGTGACATTTTCATACAAACTTATAAGATACTTTGATCATATTCACTCCACATTACCCTCTCATCCTCTGTACTCTGCTACGTGTCTGTCAGCTTCTTGTGCTGTGGGAGCCTGTGTGTTACTGTGATTCTGAAAGCTATGCCAACAGTATTTCAGATGCCAACAGAGCCACCCCTGGTGGACAGGTTTCAGCTGAGATCCCAGTCTAAGACAGACTAAGGAGAAGGACTCAGCAGCCCACTCCCGAAATAATTAGCCATTGAAAACCCTATGAATAGCAGAGAAACACTATCAAATATAGTGCTGAAAAGTGAGCACCCCCAGGCTAGAAGTCATTCAAGAAACAACTAGGGAAGTGTTACCTCTTCAAAGTAGTTGTTAGTTGTTGTTATTAGATTCCATTGAGTTGGTGTCTGACTCATAGCAACCCTACATAAAACAGGTGAAACAGAATTGTTAGTGTTTTCTTTGCTATTCATAGGGTTTTCAATGGTTGATTGTTTTTTGGGAGTGGGTTATCAGGTCCTTATCCCAAGCCTACAGCATCTGGTGTTCTCAGGTCATCTCCTATCCAAGTATTAACCAGGCACGATCCTGCTTAGCTTCCAAGATCTGATGGGATTGGATGCCACAGTGGTAAAGCTGCAAGCCCTCAAAGTAGAGTCAACCTTAATGACAGGAATGATGTAAGGCCCTGGGGGCCTCCATTTGCTGATGTGGCATGACTCAAAATGAAAAGAAACATAGTGGCTACAATAATGGCTCAAACATTAAAAAGATGATGAGCATGGCACAGTGTTGGATAGTGTTTCATTCTGCTATAATTGGGGTCGCTATGAATTGGATCCAACTCTATGGCACCCAATAACAACAACAACAGCATCCTCCACACCAGCTTTTTTATAGCCTGTTTTAGTCTAGTTTATCATCACTGTGACAAAATACTGTGGTGCCTTGGCACTTAACCTCAATCCATTCTGTAAGGCTGGTGAGCACTGATCAGTTCAAGTGCTAAGCATTTTTCCCATAAAAAATAATGTAAATGTATTTAATTTGCTCCGGCACCCACTAGTAGCCAATTATATTATTCATAGTATTTTATAGTGTGGTATAGGTAAAAAGATGGCTTTGTTTCAGATATTTTCACTGAAAGATATAATTTGATTATTACAGTGATATAAACTTATAGTATCACCTTTCCTTTTCTAAGGAGAATAGACAGCTGCAGTAAAACATGGTGAGGATGACTGAGGGGAGGAGGGGTTATTATTTGGGAGGTGATTTCCCCTTCCATAATGACGGAAGGCAAGTTGTCTTCTGGAGTTGTCTCTTTCTGCCTTTTTGCTTGAGATTCTTCAGCTAGAAGTGTAGATGGCTATCTCACTGAAAACATCTCAATGGAAATCTGCTTTTGTCTTTTCTTAAGGATTATTCTAAAGTGGGATACAATATGGTCATTGACTAAGTTAAGAATAGGGTCTGTTCCAACCTCGTCAGGGTGATGCTTTTCAAAAAAACTTTGCATTTCTGACCATCTGGCATATATTTCTTTTAGCACTGAAGTGGGAAGTTCCTCTCTTTGCTCCTCTTCCTCCTCTTCCTCCCCCGCAGATTTTTATGCTGCCATCTCTCACTGTTTCTTCTCCAGGTCCTGTGGTTCTTCTCTTGTGAGCTTTTCCTGGTGCTCCTCCACCAGCTCCTCAACATCATCAGTATTGACCTTGAGACCCATGGACTTGCCTAGGGGCTCAATATCCTTGACCACATGCTCAGTCTCATCCTAAACCCTTCAAAATTCCTATCTGCTGTAGCATCTGGCCACAATTTCCTCCAAGCAGAGTTCATTGTCCAATAGGAGACATCACCCCAAGCTTTGAATGCTAAATGCTGATTCTCGGTGTCAACTGAGTATCAGAGGTGACCCCAAAGCACCTTTGAAAAAGAGCTTTTGTGTGGAGTTTCTTAAAGTTTGATATCACTTGATGGCCCATGTGTTGGATAAGGGGAATCATATTTGGTGGCAAAAACTAGACTGAAATGAACTGCATTCCTGTGTCTACGCCTGGAGGCAGTTCAGGAGCATTATCTATGATAAGAAAGGTCCTTAGGGGCAACTGTTTTTCCTGAAGATATTTTTTCATTGATAGGCCAAAGAGTTTGTGCATCCATTTACAAAAAAATACCAGATTACTCAGGCTTTATTATTTTTCCTTCTCATTATATTAAGCTTGCACTTCATGATGTTGCTTCTCTTAAAGGCTGAAGAGTTTCTGCTATGGTAGACAAGCAATGATTTGAAGTCACATTCATGTTCCCACACAACAAAGGAGTCAGACTAGCTCTCACTGTCCTGTGCCCTAGCATGGCAGACTTTTTTCCTCTTGCATGATAAGGTTTTGTTTGGTATTTTCTTCCCAAACAGGCCCGTCTTCTTTCAGGTTGACAAATTGCTGCGTAACAAACCCCTCAATATCCACATACACTTTAAATTCTGAGACTAAATTTTCTGTAGCTATTTTGTTAGCACTGGCAGCCTCACTATGCCTAACCACGCTGTGAATTCCACTTCTTTTTTAAGATTTCACAAACCAGCCATGGCTTGCCTGGAAAGTTTCAGCTTTAGCACTAGAGGGATGATTTTAGCAACATCTGCATATAGTTGCAATGTCTTCTGGCTGATCATGGCCTTTGAAACACCATCACTAGCTATCTGTCTTTCATTTGTCAACATGAATAATAACTTCTCAAAGTCATTCATTATTTGAAACTTTTGCTTTATTACTACTTTTACTTCTTTCACTACATTGGCTACTTTAACGACCTCTTATCATTGACTTGTTGTTAGGTGCCATCAAGTCAGTTTCTGACTCATAGCGACCCTATGTACAATAGACGAAACACTGTTGTCAGTGCTTCTCTGCTAGTCATAGAGGTTTCAATGGCTGACTGTTTTTTGGGAGTGGATTGCCTGGTCCTTCTCCCAAGCCTACAGCACCTGGTGTTCCTAGGCGGTCTCCCATCCTAGTACTAATCAGACCTGACCCTATTTAGCTTTGAAATCTGATGGGATTGGATGCCACAGTGGTATGGCTGCAGACAATTGTTGTCTTAGCCATGCTATACTGAAGGGCTAATTCAGACACATGTATGCCATTCACATACTTAGCATTAAGTTCTTTTTTAATTCAATTTTTCTTACTGTTTTCCTCTTTCCTTTACTTTTAGTGCTAGAAAATTTCTTGAATGCCATGACAATTATATGTTATACATATGTATATGCACATAAAACAAACAAACAAACAAGAGTTGGAGCACCAGGACAGGTCTTTACTGCTTGAAACTAACACACTGAGTGATGCTTTCCCCTTTGTTTCACTCAGAAGTTCATAGGTAAGCATGGCTCCTAAGGAAGGTTTTAGCATGGTGGTCAAGTGCCGAGTAAGTCATCAAGCACTGAACCAGAATTCTCTCAAAAATATTGACCAAGGACTAAAATATTTGAGCGCAGAGCAGTTTGAGTGTCAAGGTACCACTGTACCTGAATGGAGGGAAAAGACTTTAAGGAAGAAAGATTTATTTTGGCTCATGGATTCAGAGGTTTCAGAGTAGAGTTGACTGGCTCCATTGCATTTAGGCCTGTGGCAAGGCAGAAGCATGATGGCAGAAAGATGTGGCAGAGGAAAGATGCTCAGTTTATGACAGCGAGGAAGAGGGGGTGGAAAGAGAGAGAAAGGGAGAGAGGGAGAGAGGGGGAGAGAGAGAGAGAAAAGAAGAAGAAGAAGAGGAAGAAGAAGAAGAAGAAGAAGAAGAAGAAGAAGAAGAAGAAGAAGAAGAAGAAG
>VMDO01001325.1:206381-216423 GCA_007922755.1 Pedetes capensis | reverse complement strand
GAATCCCGCTTGATTTTCCGGTAATTCCCTGTCTATGTATTGCTGCAGTCGCTTCTGAATGATCTTTAGTAGAATTTTGCTGGTGTGTGATATTAATGATATTGTCCGATAGTTTGCACATTCAGTCGGATCCCCTTTTTTGGGAATAGGCACAAATATGGATCTCTTCCAGTCAGTTGGCCAAGTAGCAGTTTTCCAACCACTCTTAGGCAATGATTTTCAATTTCTCTGCATGTCCAATACCCTAATCCACTTTACCTAATTCAAAGAGTTTCCTACCATCTCTTTAAAACACCATGGGATACATACACACACACACACACACACACACACACGTGTGTGTATGTATGTGTGTGTGTGTGTGTGTGTGTGTGTGTGTGTGCGCGCGCTTGTGTATAAAATATGCCTGGGTATGATGGCGCAAGCCTGAATCCCAGCAACTGAGGAGGCAGAGGAAGGAGGATCACAAGCCAGAGGTAGTCTGAGTAACTTACTGAAACCCTGTCTTAAATTAAAAATGAAAAATGGGCTGGGTCTGCAGCCCAGTGGCAGAGCATTTGCAAAAGCAATATGCGAGACCCTGGATTCAACCTCAGCCAATTTTTCATTTTTATTTTGAGACAGCATTTCACTAAGTTACTCAGGCTGCCTCTGCCCTTGAATTTGTGATCCTCCTGCCTCCGTCTCTTCAGTTGCTGGGATTATAGGCATGCACCACCATACCGAGGCACATTATATTCTTTTAAATATGAGATATGATGAAAAGGTATAGTGCATGTTTAAACTAAAAAAAAAAATGATTACCATAAAAGACACATTGCCATTAATCCCCCTCAAAACTCTCCCTGGCTTTGAACCATTTCCCCATGGCTCTCACCACTTTCTGAAACAGTTCTGGAAGTCGTCTTTTGTGAGTGTCTTTAGTTGAGCTATCATAGCCCTGATGTCCTGAATCAATTCAAAATGTTTACCTTTTACAATCATTTTGATTTGGGGAAAAAGCTAGAAGTTGCACAGTGCCAGTTCTGGTGAACAAGGTCAGAGAGGATACACCACATTTTCATTTGACAGAAACTGCTGCACCAGAAGCGATGTGTGACACAGAGCATTGTCATGATGGAGTATGAAACTAAAGACATTCACAAAAGATAACATCCAGAACTGTTTCAGAAAGTGGCAAAATTGGTTGGATAAGTGTGTTCAAACCCAGGAGAAGTATTTTGAGGGGGATTAATAACAATATGTCTTTTATCAGAATAAACTTTATTTAAATATGCACTGCATTTTTTGATCAAACCTCATATACCAAAGAGGCAATAAAATGTGTACACAGGCTTAAATATCATAAAACCCATAAAAGTTGTAATACCTAACTACCCACTATTCTGCTTGAGAAATAGAATATGATAGTCACTTCAAACCTTCATTATTGGTTCTTACCCTGGCATATCCACTTCCCACGACCCCTCATCCTCTCTGGGTAATCACTATCCTAGATTTTGTCTCAATTATTTCTTTGACTTTACTATTTTAACGACTACATAAAAATGATATTGTTCAGAAATATTGAAAAACTTCATAGATTAACATATATATTCTGCAACTTGCTTTCAGTAAAAATTGTTATAAAACATTGATGTGAATGCATATAACTGTAATTCACTTATTTTTTTCACTGCTTGATACATTTTATCCATTAATTAGATATCTATTTCACTACTGATGAATACTTAGATTGTTTCCATTTTTTCTTCAAAAACTTAAAAATACTTCTACTTCTTAAAAATACTACTACTCCAAGATTGCCAAGATTTGTGCTATTGCTGGTGGTGGTGGTGGTGGTGGTGGTGTGTGGGCACATGTGCTTAAACTATAAATGGGTATTGAGTTTTGTGAAAATTTTTATGTAAGTCTTTTCAGATGATTACATGGACTTTGTCCATCAGACTATAAATCTATGATAAATTATACTAATAAATCCTTACCTGGTGGAATAAAACATGTATGGTCATGATGTATTATCTTTGTGGACACTGCTGTTTCCTAATATTGTGTTTATATATTATTTATGTCCATGAATGAGAATGGCTTCTAATGTTCCTCTTCTTGCTGATCTTGTAAGGTTCTGCTACCAAGGATATTATAACCTCAAAAATGAAATTATAAATGCTCATTTTTTTTCTAGAATCTGGAAAACTTTATATAATACTAGAATTATGCTTTTATTTGAATGATGAAATTCATGTAAAGTCATTCAGATATACTTGTTTCCTTTGTGGAAAGATACTGAGTTACTAATTCTATTTATTTAATGATTATGCTACTATTTACATGTGTTTTTATCTTGTTTTTTGTTCATTTTTGTTTTTGTTTTTTTTTGAGATAAAGTCTCACTAGGTAGCCCAGGCTGACCTTAAACTCACAATCCTCCTGCTTAGCGTCCCAAACTATTTGGATTTTCTAGTCTAGCCTGTTGCCTGCTCAAAGTAGTATCTACCTTAATGATGGAAATGGAGTAAAGCCCCAGGGACTTCCATTTGTTGATGTGACAAGACCCAAAATGAAGAGGAACAACTGTAAACACTCATTAATAATCAGAACAAAGGAATGTACAGAGTATGAACCTAGGAAAATTAGAAATCATCAAAAGGGAAATGGAGTGCATAAATATCAACATTCTAGGCATCAGTGGGCTAAAATGGACTGTCATAGGCCATATTGAACCACATAATCATATGGTCTGCTTTGCTGGGAATAACAAATTAAAGAGAAATGGGCTTGCATTTCCATCATCAAAAAAGACATCTCAAGATCTGTCCTGAGGTACAATGTTGTCAGCCATAGAATAATATCCATACGTCTACAAGGAAGTCCAGTTAATGTGACCATTATTCAAACTTATGCACCCATCACTTAGGCCGCAAATGAAGAAAGGGAAGATTTTTACCAGCTCTTGCAATCTGAAATAGATCAAACATGCAATCAGGAAGCACTGATAATTACTAGTGACTAGAATGCAAAAGTTTGAAACAAGAAGGCTCAGCAGTTGGAAAATATGGCCATGGTGACAGAAACGATGCTGGAGATCGCATGATAGAATTTTGTAAGACCAATGACCTTTTCATTGCAAATACATTTTTCCACCAACATAAATGGCGACTATACACGTGGAATTCACCACATGGAACATACAGGAAGCAAATTACTACATTTGTGGAAAGAGATGATAGAAAAGCTTTATATCAATTGTCAAAACAAAACCAAGTGCTGATTGTGGATCAGACCATCAACTGCTCGCATGCAGGATCAAACTGAGACTGAAGAAAATTAGAACAAATGTATGAGAGCTAAGGTATGACCTTGAGTATATCCCACCTGAGCTCAGAGACAACCTCAAGAAAGGTTTAAAGCGTTAGACACTAATGACAGAAGAACAGAAAAGTTGTGGCCTGACATCAAAGACATCATGAGGGAAGTAAAGGGATATTAAAAAGACAGGAAAAAAATAAAAGACCAAATTACATGTCAAAAGAGACTCTCAAACTTGTCATTGAAGGTCAAGCACCTAAAGTAAAAGAAGACATGACAAATTTAAAGAATTCAACAGAAGATTTCAAAAGGCAGCCTGAGAAGACAAAATCAAATATTATAATGACATTTGCAAAGAGCTGGAGACAAAAACAAAAGTGAAGAACACACTCTCTTTTCTTAAGCTTAAGGAATTGAAGAAAATTTTCAAGCCTCAAGTGGCAATACCGAAGGATTCTACAGGGAAAATATTAAATGATTCAGGAAACACCAAAAGGTGGAAGGAATACACAGAGTTATTATATCAAAAAGAATTGGTGGATGATCAACCATTTCAAAAGATTGCATATAAGCAGGAGCCAATGGTACTGAAGGAAGAAGTAGAAGCTGCCTTAAATGAATTAGTGAAACACAAGGCTCCAGGAATTGACGGAATACCAATACAGATGTTTTAACAAACAAATGCAACCCTGAAGGTGCTCACTTGTTTATCCCAAGATATTTGGAAAACAGCTGCCTGGCCAAGTACTGGAAGAGATCCATATTTGTACGTAGTCCTACAAAAGGGGATCCAAATGAATGTGGAAACTACAAATGATATCATTAATATCACAGGCAAGCAAAATTTTGCTAAAGACTATTCAAAAGCAACTGCCAAAGTATATACACAGGGAACTGCTGGAAAATCAAGCATGTTTCAGTAGAGGGCATGCAGCTAGGGACATCATTGCTGATGTCAGATGGATATTAGCCAAAAGCAGAGAATACCGGAAGACGTCTATCTATGTTTTATCAACTAAGCAAAGGCATTTGATTGTGTGGATGATAACAAGTTGCAGATAATACTGCAAAGAATGGGAATACCAGAGCACTTGATTGTACTCATGAGGAATCTGTCCATGGGCCAGGAGGCACTCATTCGAACAGAACAAGGAAACACAGCTTGGTTCAATGTTGAGAAAGGTGTGCATCCGGACTGTATCCTTTTCCTGTACCTCTTCAATTTCTATGGTAAGCAAATAATCTGAGAAACTGGACTTTATATTATAAAGAACATGGCATCATGATTGGAGGAGACTCATTAACAACCCATATCATGCAGATGACACAACTCTCCTTGCTAAAAGTAAAGAGGATTTGAAACATTTACTGATGATGATCAAAGAATACAGCCTTCAGTAGGGATTGTGTCTCAACATCAACAAAACAAAAATTCTTGGAACTGGTCCAGTAAGCAATTTCAGAATAAATGGAGAAAATATTGAGGTTGTCGAAGATTTTTCTTCACTTGGTTCTATAATCAACACCCACAGAAGCAGCAGTCAAGAAATCAAAAGATTCATTGCATTGGGAAAAGCTGTTGCAAAGGACCTCTTTAAAGTGTTGAAACGTAAAGATGCCACATTGAAGATGAAGGTGCCCCTGACTCATGCCATGGTATTTTCAGTCTCATTATATGCTTGTGAAAGCTGGTCATTGAATAAGGGAGACAGCAGAAGAATTGATGCTTTTGAATTTTGGTTTTGGAGACAAATATTGAACATACTATGGACTGCCAAAGAACCAACATATCCATCCTAGAAGTAGCGTAACCAGAGTGTTCCTTGGAAGCAAGGATGGCTAGACTGCATCTTATGTATTTTGGACATGTAGTCAGGAGCGACCAATCCCTGCAGAAGGATATCATGTTTGGGGGAGTGGCCCACACACAACGGGAAAAAAGAAAACCCTCAACTAGATGGATTGACACAGTCTCTGCATCAATGGGCTTAAACATAAAATGGTGTGCCTGGCACAGAATCAGGCAGTGCTTCATTCTATTGTACATAGGTCTCTATGAGTTGGAGTCAATTTGATGGCACCTAACAATGAATTCTATCCTGAATTGGTTTTGGTAAGTAGTGTAGTTTTAGGAAATTATTCACTTTAATTTAGCTTTTGATTACAAGTGTGGTTGGTTTTTGTTACTAATTTCTCAGAGAATATAGTCTAGATATTAATTATTTTTTGAGGCTTCCTGTATGTGGTCAGGTTTTATATTCTTGAAAAGAATGTTCAATCGATAATTGCTGGGTACATTCATATTTTCTACATTCTTCATTTTTTCCTAATGATTCTAACAACTGTTGAGAAAAATGTGTTTTGAAATTATCTATTTCAGTTCTGTATTTCTCAATTTCTTATTGTGGTCTTATTATTTTAATTTATAAATTTTATAGCTCTATTACCAGGCATGTATTGGTATAGAATTGTTCATCTTTTTATCTTTGGCAAACTTTACCTCTAGTAAGAACTTTCTAAAATTGTGATGAAACATATATTATGTAAAATTTACCATTCATACCTTTTTAATATTGGCAGTACTTGGGGGCTGAACCCAGGGCCTCACATATGCCAAACCCCAACCCTTTTAAAAATATTTTTTATTTTGAGACAGGGCTTCATTGAGTTGTGCAGGCTGCCTCTGTCCTTGAACCTGCTGATCCTCCTGCCTCAGCCTCCCAAGTAGCCAGGATTTATAGGCATGACCCATGACGCTTGACTCTATTCTAATGTTCTGATAAAGATTTTTTGCCTCAAAATTCTTTTTCTAAAATTAATATTGTTTCAGCAAATTTCCTTTGCATAGTATGGCTTATATTTATCCTTAATTTTCAGCTTTTTCTATGTCTTTACTTTTAGGTATCTCTTGTAAACAGAACCATTTTCATTTTAGATTCTGCTTTATTTTTCTCATTTTATTTTTTCTTCTACATTTGAGCATTTTACTACCTGAGTCAATTCTTCTAGTGACTGACATTTTTTTTTAATGTAACATTTATAAGGACCTATTTAACTGAGGAACTTGACAAGTGTTTTTCACACATACAGAGGTTCATTCAGCCCCTGCAACAGTCTTTAAAATTAGGTGTTAAGAGTCTCAATTTCACTAATGCAGAAATTAAAGCCCAGTGCAGCAACTAAAGCGCATATAATGAGGCACATCTTACTGTTTTCAGGGTACAAGTTGGCTCCTCAACAGGTTATACTACTTATTGAAAGAACATGCAAGGGTAGAAGAGACAGGCCAGATAGTGAGGCACTCAGCATGAGTTGGAAAGAAACAGACACCAATGGCTCAGAGTGGGGACACCAAGTGCTACACTGGAGGCACAGGAGAGTTAGTCATGGTGGGGACAAAGAACTTCCAGCTGAGGTGCAGATGACAATATGGGGAGCGGGAGGTGACTTGTGCCACAATTGTCACACCAGGGGTTCCTGTGCCAGGGCTGGGACTTGTTTTCCTCAGATAGCTATGGACCCGGCACTAAAGTACTCTGAAATATTTTTTTCTTGAGCTCTTATCACTGTCTTTTCAACCAGCCTCAAGCTAATTCCTTGCACAGCACAATCTTCAGCCAGGGTACATGCTGACAGACCCTGACACCTGGGAACATATCAGCCTACTGGAAGAAGCTCAGGGTTGGTGCCTTTGAGGCCATGCCTGTCATTTTCACTTCCAATTACTCTCTCTGCTACATCAGCCTGAGCTCCAGGCCACACTACCTGAAGAGACTCAAGCAGAAAAATACCCCCGGTGGAGGGCCTCTGATCCAAAGCCTATTAAATCTTCACATAATCTTCAAGAATCTTCTCCATTTTAACATGAACACTTAACCACAATTGTTATCCTCATCCAGGAACTCAAGATTCTTTAAACCTGATCATGCCTCAACCAATTTCACATCATGGTTGTTCAGTATTTTTAACTGTATCTGGATTTTTATTTTCCACTTTGGTGTTCCTTTGCCCCCTCCCCACCTCCAGTGCTGGGAATGGAACTTAAGGCCTTGTGCATGCAAGGCTAACACTTTACCACTGAGCTACATCCTCAGCCCTAGCTGCATCTTATTTTAAGCTCACCAAAATTACTTATGATTAGCCAAAATTATTAGTATTATTATACTTGTCAATTCCATATATGTGTGTGTGTGTGTGTATATATATATATATATATATATATATATATATATATATATATATATCACTACTTCTTACATCCCAATTCTTCCTTCTTGCTTCAATTAATTTTTTCCTCAAAGTACATCCTTTATTTGTTCCTTCAGCAATGGTTTCATTGGTGACAAATTTGTCAAGAATTTTTCTGAAAGTATCTTTATTTCTTCTTTGCTCTCAGTAGGTAAAGAATTCCACATTGATCTTTTCATTCTATTCTTTGAACCCTTCAATTGCCATTCACATTTTCCATCTCCATGTATCTGTGTTCAGTATTCTGTATCCTGGATATTTTCTGCAGATCTATTTCTCATTCCCTAATTTTCACTCTTGCTGTCTCTCAGTTACTATTTAACCCCTTGAGCTTAATCTTAATGTTTTTATATTTCTAGAAGTCGAATTTGGCCTTTTTTTCATATCAGCTTTTTCCTTTTTTAAAATACCACTATTCTAGGTTTGAGCCTGCAGCCATACCACAGTGGCGTCTGATCCCGTCAGATCTCAGAAACTAGGCAGGGTCAGACCTGGTTAGTACTTAGATGGGAGACCACTAGAGAATACCAGGTGCTGTAGGCTTGGGAGAAGGACCCGGTAGCCTACTCCCAAAAAACAATCTGCCATTGAAAACTCTACGAATAGCAGAGAAGCACTGACAATATTGTTCACCTGTTGTACAATAGGGTCACTATGAATTAGACACTAACTCAATGGCAGCTAACAACAACATTCCTAAATTTACTTCTTTAACATTTTTAATGCATCATTTTCTGAAGGTCTTGGTATCCTAAACCTATTTTTATGTGGTATATTTTCAGATTTTCTCTAACAGATTGCATTGTGACTGGGTTTCCAAGTTTTGTTTGTTGCTGTGGGGGTTTTTCTGTTGTTATTTTTGTTTTTATTTTTAGAGTTTCCAATTTTTGATAATAGGTTTATCTTTAGCAAGGATTGTTTTCTGTATGGGAACCACATTTGACCTGAGCTGTAGGACAGCTATAAAGGGATTATTTGTCTACTTCCAGTAGGTACTCTAGAGCAGTGCTATCCAACAGAACTTTAAGGGATAATGAAAATGTGCTATTTCTGCATTGTCCAATATGGTAGCCACTAGACACATGTGGTTACTGAATACCGGCAATGTTGCTACTGTGACTGAGGAACTTATTTTTTAACTTTAATTTTAATTTAACATAAAATAGCCACATGTGGCTAATGGCTACAATATTGGACTGTGCAGCTGAGGTTTCATTTCTCTTGGTTAAATTCTTACACTGTTTTTTGCTTTGGAAATGTCTATGCAACTTGGTGATAGAAAGTTGGACAGGATACTTCAGCTTAACAGGCATTATGGCTTCAGTTTTGCAAGGTTGAGTTTTTTCCCCATCCCAGAGTTTAACAATTCATACTTCTTTGTACGTTCTCAGGGTCAGGAAATTGTTAAGGAAGCAGCTCTTTTAAAGTCCTAGCCATTATAAAGACATTAGTTCTACTCATTAACAGACCCAAAACATATTTCCTATATCATAGGCCCATAAACCCCAACCTCTGGGGCCTACAACTAGTGTTCAGTCTGACTAATCTCTTGGACATCACAGTTTTGTGCTTGTACCAGATAGCCAGGGACTTTTGTGACTTTTACTCAAGTGCAATTCTATAATTCAACCTTCTTGTTGTAATTATTCCAGTATGAATGTCTCTGATATTGGGGAAAGGAGGCCTTGGTGTACCAAGTTGCTGGATTCACCAGGTAGGCTGGTGCAATGAATACATCTATTCAATTGCCTTACATGCAAGCTGAATTATTTTTACACTTCTAGGATAAGTGCTAATTGATCATGCTCAAATCAATTTAATAATTCTGAATGTAGAATTTTTGCACCCACATTCTTAAGTGAAGATAGTTTATAGTTTTCTTTTTTGGTGTTGCCTTCTCTATTGGGGAAGGAAGCTACACTGGCCTAGTAAAATTGGTTAGACAGGTTCCAATCTTGTCCTCTGGAGCAGTATGTATAAAATTAAAATTATGGTGTCTGTCCCTTAAAGGTTTGAGAGAACTCATTTGCTAAACAGTTTGGGCTTGATTCTTTCTTTGAGATATAAAAGATCCTTGATTTTCATTCCAATATTTTTAACTCACTTGAGCTACTAAAAATTTTCACTACTTCTTATAGCAAATTTGGTAATATTTACTTTCCTGGAAAACTGTCAAGTATTCCAAATCATCAGCATAAAGTTGTTATCACACAGCTGGGAATGACGCTGGGTCCAGTGCACATGTCTGTAATCCCAGTGACTCAGGAGGCAGAGGCAGGAGGATGCAAGTTCAAAACCAGGACAGCCTGTGTAACTTAATGAGACTCTGACTCATAAACAAGCAAACAAACAAATAAATAAGCAAACAAACTGGATAGGGGGCAAGGGGAGGTTAGCTCAGTTGGTAGAATGCTTACTTAGCATGCACTGAAGCCCTGGGTTAAAGCCCCAGCAACATGAAAAAAAAAAAAAAAAAAAAAAAAAA
>VMDO01001325.1:182745-206281 GCA_007922755.1 Pedetes capensis | reverse complement strand
AGTTATCAGAATTATAGGTGTGCACTACCACACCCAGCTACTTTTGTACTTTTTAAAAATTACAGTTGTCAATAGATTTGATCTATTTTACTAAGTTTTCAAAGAAACATCATTTTGTTATACTGATTAAGTTTATTTCTAATTTCTATTTCAATCATTTTAAGGGGTTAATTTTTATTACTTCTTTCCTCAGATTTATCAACAGTTCCTTTTCTATTTCAGAGGGCTGAAATCTCCTTATTTTCAATCTTTTTTTCTGAAAGGTATATGGATGGTTATCATTTTCCTTTTGGGTATCATTTGAGATATAGGACATGGGTTTAGACAGGTTCTGGTTTTCCAGTCATTCAATTTTGTTAACCTTGATTATGAATTCTCTTTATTCCACAAATTTATTTTTTTTTTCAAATTCCAGATGTGTGTACAGGTATTTCTCTCTTTGTGTTGCTGGCTTCTAATTTTACTGCATTGTGGACTTACTTCTGAGTAAGTCCAGAAGGACGTGAAGGAGTGAAGCCTGTGCCCATCTGGGGAATGAGCTTTCCTGGGATAAGGAAGAGTGGATACAGAGGCCGTAAAATGAGAGCCCACCTGATATGTTGAAGGAACAACAAGAAGAGCAATGTGCTAGATGTAGACTGAAGGGGAAGGTCAGGAGACGAAGTGACAGATGTAAGGAGGTGGAGGAGTGGTAATGTAGGGCCCTCTACAACACTGTAAAGATTGCAGCTTTTACCCTGAATGAGATGGGCAGCCCTTCCAAGTGTGCTGAGCAGGCAAGGATCTGATGTGTTTAACAGCCTCATTCTCACTGCAATATTTATAATAGACTGAAGAGATAAAGGCAGAATTAGGACCAACAATTAGAAAGCCTCTGTAATAATTATACAAACATAAAGAAATGTACACACATATAGACAAATATGCAATGTTATTAATAGCAGCCAAATAGGCTTACATTGATATCAATTGTTGGTAGATCATTCTTTTCAGCATTTGGAATTCTCCCCTTGTCCCTTCCAATGTTGTCTGCCTGGAACTATGTTGTCTTATATTAATATTATGTAACACTTATAATACTTATAATATCATTTGTATCCTCTGAAAATGCGTATATGTGGTTTTGTTATTTTATTAAATCTGATTTTCTATCTTTTTAAGTAGGTGAGTTTAATTTTCCCATTTCTTTTTATTACTAATATGTATGTTTAAATTTTTTATTTGCAATTTATTTTGTGTCTTATTTTTTTCTCTACTTTGTCTCCTGTTGGATTGTTCAAGATTGTTTTAGTTAAAATTTTTTCTTCTAATAGTTTTAAAGTTTTATATTTTACATCTATTTCTTCCAGTAGTTACCTTCAAATTTTGAATGTATAGCTAAAATCATATTCTCTTACAAGTTAATTACATTTTATATTCTCCCCCTGATATTGTTAGCATGCTTTTATTCCACCTACCCACAAATTTCATGTTGCTATCTACATTTAACTACAACTTACTTAAAATCATCTTAACATTTTACAACATATTTACTTAGATGGAACCATGTTGCTTTCCTGATTTCTTTGCTTTCCTTTTTTTCCCCTTGTATCTCATTACTACCTGCTGGAATTATCATCATCATCATCATCATCATCATCATCATCATCAAAGTACATCCTTAAGTAGTTCTTTAGAGAAGGGCTTTGAAAGTCCTTGAAGTGTAAGTGAGGCATGGCAGTGCATGCCTGTAATTCCAGCACTCTGGAGGCTGAGACTAGGGGATCATGAATTCATGGCCAGAGGCAGCCTGCACAACTTAGCAAGACCTTGCCTCAAGGAAATTAAATTAATCTATATTTAAAGTTTCTTTTGATTGCTGTACATTTTATTGGGTATATTTTTGCTATTTATATTTCACAAGTTCCTCTTTTATATTGCTGTGCTAGGCTTTCTATCCAGAGTTTTCATGGTTCTTGGCCATGCGAACATCACACAGGACTGTTTACTTACAGTTCTGGTCAACACTGGCCCCTGGCTGGAGGTCTTCATGCTGACTTTGTCCAGAGAGCTGACAGAGCAGCTACAGGGCTCTGGCAGCAGTGACAGTCTCCAGCAGGCAATGCACACATCTCCTTTCTGCAACTTTTCATTTAATATATACCTTCTTCACTTAAAGATGTCTTATGACTTCAAATCTACAACATTATTTTTCTTGTTTTCAATCTTAAGAACAAATTTATTAACCTAACTTAATGGTTTAGCATTCTGTGGGTTTAGAGCAAAAGAAGGAAGAGATCAGGTTGTACTTGGCCAACCATCTCTCTCTTTTTTTTTTTTTTTTTTGGCAGTACTTTGGGGTTGAACTCAGGGCTTCACATATACCTTGCAAGTTCCTGCCACTGGACTGCAGCTCCAGCCCATTTTTAATTTTTTCATTTGAGTCAGAGTCTCCCTAAATTGTTTAAGCTGCCTGTGGCCTCACCCTTGTAATCTTGCCTCTGCCTCCCCAGGTGCTAGGATTACAAGTGTGAGCCACTCTGCCCAGGCACTGGCCTACCATCTTGACACCGGACCTATTACTTCTTTAAATATTATCTCTCTGTCTTCTCTTTAGTCAGTTTCAGGAACACTTATTAGATGGAACTCCTTAATCTATCCTCCATGCCCTGTGTTCTTTTGCTTTGTCCTCATTGTCCCTTTAGATTCCAGCTCACAACTTTGCTCTTCAGCTATAAACAGTTAATCAACCCACCTCCTGAATTTCTTGACAGTCAAAATTTTAATTTTCAAATCAAGATTTAATTATTTTTCAAAAAAATAACTGCTCTTATCTCCCCAAGGACTAAACAATACTTATTATAAAGTTTAGTTCTGCTTATTCTATTAATTCTATTGCTGAAATAAATTTCTGTTATTATCTCTGCATGACTGTGCTCCTCTCATTCTGGGTGATTTTTAACTAAGTGCCTAACTTTGTAGTCAGAGCTTCCTGCTCAGGCAGTCTATGCTCTTTGTTTGCAATGCCTACTTGGAAGGAAGGCATGAAAGTTGTTCTTAATGAGACCAGAGAAGGGACCGAAGGTGGAACCTCATGGAAAAGCTTTGCAGCTACTTTTCTTGGCAAGGGAACACCCTATCTCTTCAACCCAGGCTCCTATACTCACTACACCTAACTGAGACACCAGTATCACCATGCCTCAATAGCAGAATGTCCCAGTCACTTGCCCTGAGACACCTGCAGTTCCTGTAGCAATTACTTCCAAGTGGGAAGACTCTACATGCTGTTCCCATCTGTAGCAGCAGTTCTTTACTGCCCTTGCTTTGGACTAAGGTTTTCTTCTACATACAAATGTCATCTGCTTTTCATAAAGATTCTGCAAAGTCTGGGGCTACTACAGGTTTCTCTTCTTTTTTTCTCTCTCTAGTGTGTTTGAATATGGTTTTCAAAATTCAAATCTATTATTTCCAAGTATCTGGAGCAAAATAGAAAGATTATACAATACGTCCTTAGTTCACCACAATGAAATGGAATTTCTAACTTTAAAAAATTACAGCTAACAAAAATTTTGAAAATTGTATAATATTCTTGTGATTATATATATGTATATGTGTACATATATGCATATATACATGTGCATGTGTATACATGTGTGTGTGTTGTTAGGTGCCATCAAGTCAAGTCTGACTCATAGCGACCGTATGTACAAAACAACAAACACTGCTCAACACTGTGCCTTGTACACAATCTTTATCATGTTTAAGACCATTGTTGCAAACACCGTGTCAATCCATTTAGTTGAGGGACTTCCTTTCTTTTCATTGATCCCCCACTCTCCCAAACATGATGTTCTTCAAGGATTGGTCACTCCTGACAACATGCCCAAACTATATGAGATGCAGTCTAGCTATCCTTGCTTCCAAGGAGCACTCTGGTTGAACTTCTTCTAGGTGGATCTGTTGGTTCTTTTGGCAGTTGATAGTGTATTCAATATTCATCTCCAACACCATAATTTAAAATCATCAATTCTTCTCCTGTCTCCCTTATTCAATGTCCAGCTTTTACAACCATATGATACAACTGAAAATATCATAGCATGAGTCAGGTGCACCTTACATCTTCAATGTGACATCTTTACTTTTCAACACTTCAAAGAGGTCTTTTGCAAAAGCTTTTCCCAATGCAATGTGTCTTTTGATTTCTTGACTTCTGCTTCTGTGAGTGCTGTCTATAGAACCAGGTAAAGGAAAATCTTAGACAACCTTCTCCATTAATCATGAAGTTGTGTACTGACCCAGTTGTAAGGATTTTTGTTTTATTGATATTGGAGTGCAATCGATACTGAAGGCTGTGTCCCTAGATCTTCATCAGTAAATGTCTCAAATCCTTGATTTTCTAGCAGTTCCCTACTAATTTACTGCTACCATCACTTTTGAATGATCTTTAGCAAACTTTTACTTGCATGAGATACTAATGATATAGTTTGATTATTTCCACATTTGGTTGGATCCCCTTTCTTGGGAATAGGCACAAATACAGATCTCTTCCAGTCAGTCAGGTAGCTGTTTTCCAAATATCTTGGCATAGACGAGTGAGCACCTCCAGTGCTACATCTACTTGTTGAAACATCTCAGTTGATATCCCATCAATTCCTGGAGCCTTGTGTTTCACCAATGCCTTCAAGGAAGCTTCCACTTCTTCCTTCAGTACCATTGGTTCCTGATCATATGTAACCTTGTAAAATAGTTGACCATTCACCAATTCCATTTGGTAAAACGACTCTGCGTAGTCCTTCCATCTTCTTTGACATTTCCTGCATTGGTTAGTATTTTCCCTGTTGAATCTTTCACTATTGCCACTTGAGGCTTGAAGTTTCTCTTCAATTCTTAGAAGTTGAGAAAAACAGAGTATGTTCCTCCTCCTTTTTGGTTTTCTATCTCCAGCTCTTTGCACATGTTATTATATTTTCTTCTTCAACTACCCACTGAAATTTTGTTTAGTTCTTTAACTTTGTCATGTCTTCTTTTTACTTTAGCTGCTCGACATTCCAGTGCAAGTTTCATAATCTTTCTTGACATGTAATTTGGTCTTTTCTTCCTGTCTTTTTAATAACTTCTTGCTTTTCTCATTAAGTCTTTGATGTCATGCCACAACTCATGTGGGTTTCGATTATTAGCGTCTAATGCATCAAATCTGTTTTTGAGATGGTTTCTGAACTCAGGTAGGATATATTCAATGTCATATCTTAGCTCTCATACACTTGTTCTAATTTTCTTCAGTTTCAGTTTGAACCTACAAATGAGTAGTTGACAGTCTGATCCACAATCAGTATCTGGCCTTTTCCATCATCTTTTTCCACAAACGTAGTCAATTTGTTTCCTGTATGTTCATCTGGTGAATTCCATTTGTATAGTCACCATTTATGTTGGGGAAAAAGTATATTTGCAATGAAAAGGTCATTGGTCTGACAAAAGTCTATCATGCTTTCTCCAGCACTGTTTCTGTCACCAAGGCCATATTTTCCAACTACTGAGCCTCCTTCTTTGTTTTCAACTTCTGCATTCCAGTCACCAGTAATTATCAGGACATCCTGATTGCACGTTTGATCAATTTCAGACTGCAGAAGCTGTTAAAAATCTTCCCTTTCTTCATTTGTGGCCCTAGTGGTAGGTGCATAAATTTGAAAAATAGTCATTTTAACTGGCCTTTCTTGTAGGCGTATAGATATTATTCTATTGCTGACAGCATTGTACCTCAGGACAGATCCTGAGATACCTTTTTTTTTTTTTTTTTTGCGGTACTGGGGGTTGAACCCATGGCCTCGCACCTGCATGCTCTGCAAGTGCTGGACCACTAAGCTGTGCCCCCAGCCCATTTTTTTTTTACTTTTTGAGACAGGGTCTTGCTAAGTTATGCAGACTGCCTCTGGTCTCGAACCTGCAATCTTCCCGCCTCTGCCTGCCGAGCCCCTGGGATTACAGGCGTGTGCCACCGTGCCTGGCATCTGTGATGTCTTTTTTGATGAATGCAACCCTATTTCTCTTTACATTGTCATTCCTGTTATAATAAACCATATGATTATCTGATTCCAAATGGCTTATGCCAATCCATTTTAGCTCACTTATGCCTAGAATGTTGATGTTTATGCACTCCATTTCCCTTTGCCTATTTCTTATTTTCCTAGATTCATACTATGTACATTCCATATCCCAATCACTAATGGACATTTATAGTTGTTCCTTCTCATTTTGTGTCATGCCACATCAGCAATGGATGTCCCTGGGACTTTACTCCATTCCTGACATTAGATGGACTCTTCTTTGAGGAGGCAATTCTTCCCCAGTTGTCTTTTGAGTGCCTACCAACCTGGGGGACTCACTTTCTGGCACTATATCTGACAGTGTTTCTCTGCTATTCATAGGGTTTTCAATGGCTGTTTCAGGAGTAGGTTGTCATGTCATTCTCCCTAGAGTATCTGAGTCTGGAAGCTCAGCTGTCTATCAGGGGTGACCCTATTAATATCTAATACCAGTGACATAGTTTTCAGCATCACAGCAACATTCTAGACCACACAGTATGGCAAATTGACAGACAAGTCAGGTGTATTTTGTTGTTGTTGTTGTTGTTGTTGTTGTTTGCACTACTTGAGTGTCAAACCAAAGGTCCTCACACATACTTTGCCAGCGTTCTACCACTGGGCTGTGCTCCCAACTCATTTTTTATTTTGAGACAGGGTCTCACTAAATTAGGTAGGCTGCCTCTGGTCTTGAACTTGCAATCTTCCTGACTTTGCCTCCTGCATTATAGGTGTGAGCCACTGAACCTGGCCAAGATATGTTATTTTTTAAAAGTCTACTTTAAAAAGTGAAAAATTAGCCAGGCATGGTGGCATTCACCTATAATATCAGCACTAAGGAGGCTGAGTCAGAAGGATCATGAGCCTGGGCTATATAGCGAGCTCCAAGCTAGTCTGGGCGACACAGCAAGACCCTTTTTCAAAAACAAGACAAAATATTTAAAAAAGTAGAATTACTAAACTCCAGTTTAACTTATGATTTTGATTGACTTACGTATGGGAGAAATGTAATTCATGTAAGTTTTGTTAATCTTCTAAGCTTTAAGAATATTAGCTCTTTGAGGTGAAAATATGATTAGGAAGAATAAAATATAACTGGTTCACTTATGACTTCTGACACATGTCTATAAATTACAAAATCTATTAACTAGCAAAAAAAACCCTTACTAATTTTCCAACTAGGCCTGCAGCCATAGCCCTGTGGCATCCGATCCTGTCAGATCTCGGAAGCTAAGCAGGGTCAGGCCTGGTTAGTACCTGGATGGGAGACCGCCTGGGAACACCAGAAGCTGTAGGCTTGGGAGAAGGACCTGGCAACCCCCTCCCAAAAATCGATCTGCCATTGAAAACCCTATGCACAGCAGAGAAGCACTGACAATAGTGTTTCCCCTGTTGTACAGAGGGTCACTATGAGTCAGATACCAACTCGACGGCACTTAACAACAACAACAATAATTTTCCAACTGGTTCAACAACAGCCAAGGAATTTACTACATACAGAAAAGCATCTCTTTTATTAAGCAGCAAACAGCTTCAGCTTTCCTTTCGGGGGAATGAATGAAAGAAAGAAAGAAAGACAGACAGACTTGTTGGAATTCAACATCAACAGACTGACATTCCTAGGTGTGCCACTACACCAAATATAGCATTTATGTTTCCATTCGGACCAACCCTGGGGATGAGAGTGGCACCCAGGAAGTATGGACAGTTGCTACATTAAATGCTAACAATTTAAAATCAAAACAGATGTGAATGTGTATAGGCAAAAACAAAGTTTGAGACCAAACTTTGCTCCTAACTGAGTTGTTGTATCAATCTGGCCTGAATGGGAAGTAATCGGTTGAGTGGGTGGGAGTGGGCACCCTCACAGCATACACAACAGAGGGAAGTATTGTGCTGGGCACTGGGATGGCCTATAAAATATCAGTGTGTTCTCATGGACAGGATTTCCTTTCTCTCTGTAGTTCACACTTTCATTTTCATCAAACAATTTCTTTACAGTTTCGTTACTTCGCATTAGAATTAAAAATAACTATATTACTACCATGCACCATGGTGCACATCTGTAATCCCGGTGACATGGGAAGCTAAGGTGAAAAGATTATGAGCTCAAGGCTAGCGGCAGCCTGCAAATTTCAGCAAGATGCTGTCTCAAAATAAAAATATTTTAAAAAGTGGCCTGGGGGTGCAGCTCAGTACACTTGCCTAGCATGTGTGAGGCTCTGGGTTCAACTCCCAAGGACTGGAAGAAAAAAAGTTACATACATGGTAAAGCAGTAAATCCACATCAGAAGCCAGTTTAGCAATATCTGTTGTTTGTCATTAGGTACTGTCGAGTCAAATCCTACTCACAGCGACTTGATGCACAACAGAACCAAACACTTCCAAACCCTGTGCCCTGCACACGATCTTTCTTATGTTTAAGGCCATTGTTGCAGACAATGTGTTAATTCATCAAGTTGAGGGTCCTCATTTTTTTCACTGACCTGCTACTCTCCCAAATACAATGTCCTTCTCCAAGGATTGGCCCCTTCTGACAACGTGTACAAAATATATAAGATGTAGCCCAGCCATCCTTGCGTCCAAGGAACACTAATTATGGTGCTAGAAATGAATATTTACTATACCATGGAAGAACTGATGCTTTTGAATTATGGTGGAAACAAATACTCAAACAGCAATATCTAGTAAAATTGGAAGTGGACATTCCTCTTAATCCAGGCACTCCATTCCTAAAAACATGCCATACAAAAAAACCTCTCCATCTACATGAGACCTCTACCAGAAAATCCAGTGAAACTATTTGGAAAAGTAGAATACTAGAAACAAGGAGGGAGAATGAATAAAATTTGGTATATTCATAGAATTGAATTCCATATGGCATTGAAAATGACCATATCAACATAGAGATAATTTTTAAAACAATGTAGATAAAAAAAGGAAGTTGTAGTAGGATCCATGCACCATACTACTTTGATGATGTTTAAAAATATGAAGCCAGGCATAGTGGTACACACTTGTAATCAAGCACTCGAAAACCAGAGGCAGGTGGATCTCAAGTTCAAGATCACCCCAGGCTACTTAGTACCATACTCAAAAAAAAAAAGAAGGAAAGAGAGAAATAAAAATGTATATTGTTAATGGTCACATTCACAAGTATAATGAAAAACATAAGAATATGAATGGAAATTCACCAAATTCAAAACAGAAGTTATCTTTTAGGAGGCAGGGAAATGAATTTGAAGAATATATGTTGTTGTTGTTGTTAGGTGCCATCGAGTCAATTCCAACTCATAAGATCTTCATAGGGTTTTCAATGGTTGATTGTTTCAGGATTACTTCAGGAGTGGATTGTCATACCCTTCTCCCATTTGTGCAGTGCTAGGGGATCGAACCTGGGTCCTCAGAGACTGCGCACTCTACCAACTGAGCTAAACCCCAGCCCTGGAGGACATATAGAGGTTCTGAAATTTCTGGAATGTTTTCTTTCTTTCTTCCTTTCTCTCTCTCCCCTCTCTCTCTCTCTCTCTCTCTCTCTCTCTCTCTCTCTCTCTCTCTCTCTGTGTCTCTCGCGAGCTCTCTTTCTTTCTTTCTTTTTATTTCTTGGTACTGGGGGGTTGAACTCAGGGCCTTACACATACTTTGCAAAACACTCTACAACTGAATTGTATCCCAGCCCATTTTTTAATTTTTTAACTTGAGACAGGGTCTCACTAAGTTGTACATGCTACCTCTGGCCTTTAACTTGGTGATCCTCCTGTCTCTGCCTCCTGAGTTTCTGGGATTACAGGAATGCATCACCACACCCTGAATGTTTTATTTCTTAAAAAAAAAAATCTAACACAAATCTAGGAAACTTAAAATCTAATAAATCCCTTTTTATATGCTCAAAATATTTTACAATAAGAAATTATCCATTACTTGCTAGTTTGGAAAACAACTCAGACATTCTTGGAAAAAACAAATTAAACCATTATTTTCTAAAAATTATATATAATTGAAAAAATCAAATGATACAATAATATAATATTTAAATAGTATAATTTGAAAAATAGCATTTTCCCCTTGCATATAATTTCCAACAGTTCCCTATGCATAAATAAGAAAAATAATAAACCCATGCAAAACCAAATGGATTGTTACAAAAATTAGATTATAACAGTGTATATGCTGATATAAAATTTGCTTTCCTCATAATACATTACAGGGATTACAGGCTGGGCGTGGCAAGTTAAACCTATCCTATCTGTTGTACCAGAACGTGGGAGGCTAAGGCAAGAGGATAACTTGAGCCCAGAACATTTGGGCAACAGTCCAAAATTTTGTCTAAAAAAGAAAAGAAAAGGAAGAAAGAAAAGAAGAAAAAGAAGAGAGGCTGGGAATGCAACTCAGTTGTACAGCACCTGAGCAAGGCACTAGGTTTGGTCCCCACACCACACACACACAACAATACCTAACAACAATACATATCATAATAAATTTAACCATTTCATTACTTATGGATATTTTGACCCCCATACTTTTTAGCTATTACAAATAATTCCGATCATATCAACCTGTTAGTGTTCTCATTGCTGTGACAAAATACCTGACATAACCACTTAAAGGAAGGAAGATTTACTTCTGCTAATGACTTCACAGCTTTCTGTCCATGGCCACTTGTCTTGCTGGGCTTGGATTGAACATCTTGGCAGTATGAGCATATGGTAGAGGAGGTCTCTCACCTCATAGTGGCCAGAAATCAGAGAAAGGCACAGAGAGGGGCGCAGGTCAAGATATCGCCCCCAAGGACATGCCCTAGTGGCCCATTTCCTCCACAAGGCTCCACCTCCAAAAGTTCCCACTACTTCCCAAAACAGTACCACTGCCTTGGTCTAAATGTTCAACACATGAGCTTGTGGTGGGCATTCCATATTCAAACCACAACAATATCCTCCTACAGAAATCCTAGTATACTTGCAGAACTCCTGTGTGAGAATCATTGGGTTAAAGGCCACATACAATTTAAAAATCTGTTCTTCAAATGTTATCTTCAAATTTGTTCTTCAAAATGTGTTCTTCAAACTCATACTCCTAAACAAGAATCCTTGAGTCCTCTTCTCTATACTGTACCCCAAACCGGCATTCTAGCAAAACTTCAATCTTTGCTAGGAGGGACAGGCATAAAATGATCCATTAAGAAACATCAATCAATTTAGGAGACCAGGAATAGAAGCAACCATTGAGCTAATTCTTAAAGTATACAGAGAAGTTGCCACAGGAAAGCTAAGAGGATGGGGAGGAGAAGAGATAAAAGCAGCCAGAAGAGTAGATTCAAACATAAAAGAAAATACATTGTGTCAGACAACTACAAATACTTTCATACTGTCTAGTGCTGCCTATGAGTAAATGATATAAATAAAAATCCCAGACCAAAGACATAACTGTAAAAGCTTTCAAAAATGTTATTCTGCAAGATAAAACTTAGTGCATTCTAAGTCATCTTTGTTTTAGAAGTTGCTTCTAGCATATGTTGAGCAGATAGTTCTCAGACACTTGAATGCACTCACAGACTGTATGGTGGAAGAGAGTGAAGCAGGAATGTGGCCAATACTTCACGTTTGGGCAAACAAAAGGTACCAACTAAACCGTAAAGGAGAAGAGTGCACAAGTCATAGGGAAGTAGATTCACAGGTAGACAGGGTCTCAAGAGAGAAAGGCTGCGGACAAGGGTTGGAAGCTAGGAGGACCTCCCCATGCTTCTGTGCTTGGGCCTGCAGCCCCACAGCCCTGGATGCTAGTGAAAAACCACAGGGCAGAAAGGTCTTTGCCCAGCACAGGCTGCCCCCTGTATGACTACACCTGGACTGTCCCAAACACTGCCACAAGTCAAGAAAGGGACAGATCCAGCAGTAAGTGACATCACATATGGTTGTTGTTGTTAGATGCCATCGAGTAGGTGTCCAACCCATAGTGACCCTACGTACAACAGGCAAAACACTTTTATCAGTGCTTCTCTGCTATTCATAGGGTTTTCAGTGGCGGATTGATTTTTGGGAGTGGGTTGCTGGGTCCTTCTCCCAAGCCTACAGTATCTGGTGTTCTCAGGCAGTCTCCCATCCAAGTACTAATCAGGCCTGACCCTACTTAGCTTCCAAGATCTGACGGGATCAGAAGCCACAGGGCTACGGCTGTAGGCTCACATATGGTACAGAACCCTAAAGTCAGCAACAGAAGACCAATATGGCTATTATTCAACATTGCACTGACATAGCACTTGCCAAGCTTGTGTGAATGTAAGAAATTCCTGGCCACTTATTTAAAAACAAAACAAAGACAACTCCTCTGCCTCAATTCAGAGCTGCTAAGTTAAAATTCCCAGGAGTGGGAGTCTGGTGCTTTGTATATTTAACAAGCAGTCCAAATAATTCTTTCAGGAAGGGTTGGGAGGTAGTGCTTTAGAAGTCCTTGCCAATATAAAGAGGTAAAAATAGAGAGGTATAACTATCCAAAAGAAATTCAGTTATTATTTTCTATAGGTGATATAATTATCTACTTAGAAATCCAAGAAAATGAACTGAAAAATCATTTCAACTATGTAATGCCAGAAGAGCCAGTAAGACTTCAAGATGGAAATGTCCATAAAGTCAGTGAATAAAGGAGTCGAAACCTAAACAAGAAGCATGGCCTAGAATTAAGAATGGTAGAAATTTGTCAGGGTCTGGGGCAGGGTGCAGGACATGTAAAATCTAGAACTCTGTGAAAACATTCAGGGAAAAGGTGCTGCACAAGAAGAAAAGAGCTCAGGGGAGAATGCTGGGCAACACAATATCTGTCTTTATCAAAGGTGATTCAAAGGTCTCATTAATAAATAACCCATGAATATTTTATAAGTGGGCATTCTGTAGTCACTAAATGGAGAGAAAATGTGATGAATATACAATATGCAGTTATTAAATTTAAAGAGTTCTCCCCTAAATCTGTGTCTCTGGATCTCAGAAAGCTCTAGGTATACAGCAGTTATCACTGATGTACTTGAGAAAATGCAGAGACAAAACAATTCACACAGTCACACAAGACCCACTGGTCTTCCTGGCTCATGGAAGCAGGATGGATACACACCCTCCACCTCAGCTCTGGTGGCCACTGGTAAGAATCAACACGGATCAACTGTTAAGAAGGGGCTGTGGGTGAGTGATGCCAGCTAGAAGAAACTGCTCATTTGAAGGACTTCTTGGTTTAGGCTATACTTCATGGCAAGACCTCCTGGCCATATCTTTGCTCTAAGAATAATCAGACTACAGTTGGATAAAATGACTGTTTCACAAATAAAATTCTTTCTTTGATAAGCATTCATCTTTTGAAACAGGGGGACCTATTTCAAATGTTCTGTTTTCAAACTCAGCACTTTTGCAGCTATAAATGGGTTTAAGAATAAACGGCCAAAAACCCCAGCAAAAATAGACAATGTTCAGAGACTGAAAAGCAATACTTAAAACATCTCAAGCTGATAGATGGTGCCGGGATACCTACAGCCTGTTCCCTCAGACAGTGCTAGAAAGTCCACAGTTTAGAGGAAGACCTTTGGTAAATGAAACAATCTTAACCCTTGTAAATTTCTGTCCAAGTTGACCTTTGGTAAATGGAACAATCTTAACCCTTGTAAATTTCTGTCCAAATTCTCACATGACCCCATCTCCTCCTAAACTTCAGCTCTCAAAACCCTCCTATAGAGGTGTGAACATGTTCTCAGTTTGGAACTAGAATTGCTGGGTTACATGGCAACTCTATGTTTAACATGTGGAGAACCTGCTGTTTTGCAACGTGGCTGTACAATTCTACACTCCCACCAGCAATACATAAGGGTTCTAATTTCTCCATATTCTTGTCAACACCTGTTACTGTCAGTCTTTTTTATTTTAGTCATCCTTGTGGGCATGAAACGGTATTTTGTGTGTGTGTGTGTGTGTGTGTGTGTGTGTGTGTCTGTGTGTGTGTTGAGACAGTCTCATTACGTAGCTCAGGCTGTCCTTGAACTCAGGATCCTCCTACCTCAGGCTCTCAAGCTCTAGGTTTCCAGAAGTGTGCCACCACATCAGATATCTCATGTGCTTCTGATTTGCATTTCCCTAATGACTAATTTGGGAGAAGGATGTGGCAACCCACTCCCGAAGCATTCCTGAAACAATCAGCCATTAAAAACTCTATGAATAACAGAGAAGCACTGACAGGGTACCAGACATGGCACAGTGTTGGGGAGTATTTTGCTCTGTTGTATATAGAGTCGCGATGAATCGCATTCAACTCGACGGCACCTAACAACAACAACAAAGACTAATTATGTTGAACATCTTTTCATGTGGTTATTGGCTATGTGTATATTTTCTCTGAAGAACTGTGTATTCAGATCTTTTGCTCATCATTTCCCTCGTTTATTTACATTTAAAACGTGTGGTTAAAAAAATCCCTGTAAGATCCACCATCTTAACCATTTTTAAGCATACAATTCAGTAGTGTTAAGTATGTTATTCACTGTGTTGTGAAATAGATCTTTGGGACTTTTTCATCTTCCAGATCTGCAACTTTATTTCCATTAAACAAGTCCCCTTCATCTCATCACAGCCTCTAGTAATCACCACTCTACCTTCCCTGTGCCTACTTTTATATTGGGTTATGTGGCGTGGTTTTTGTAATTGATGTTCATGAATTTTAAGAGTTCTTTATAATTCTGAACACAAGTCCCTTTGCAAATATTTTCTATTCAGCGGGTTGTCAATTTATTTTTTATTAGTTTTTGTTTTTTTCTGAGAAAGGATCTTGCTATATACCATAGGTTGGCAGAGAACATGAGATCCTCCTGCCTCTACCTCCCCAGTGCTGGGATTATTCATGTGTGCTATCATGCCTGGCTAAACAGGGGTTGTACCCACACAAAAGGGTAGAGTTTTGTTGTTGTTGTGGTGGTGGTGGCGGGGGGTGGTTCTGGGGATAAAACCCAGGGCCTCACAACTAGAAAAGTGCTCTACCACTGAGTCACATCCCCAGCCTACTCTTTTTATTTTCTTAATGGTATCTTTTGAAGCAACAAAGTTGTAAATTTTGATAAAGTCCCATTTATTCTTTTTGTTATTTAAACAATACTAGGGGGCTGAACCCAGGGCCTTATCATGTTAGACGAGTGCTCTACCACCAAGCTGTACCTGCAGGTACTTTTTAATTTTATTTTGAAACAGGGTCTAAGTTAGGTTCACAGGCTGCCCTTAGCTTTGAACTTGTGATCCTCTTGCCTCAGCCTCTTAAGTAGCTGGGATTACAGGCAATGTGCTATGGCACCTGGCCCAATTTATCCATTTTTCTTTTGTTGCTTGTACTTTTGGTGTCATATCTAAGGCATCATCTAAACAAGGTCATGAGGACTTATGTTTGGTTTTAGCACTTATACTTATGGTTCTGTGATCACCTTGAGGGTTTATGTTGTATATGGGCCTGAGGTTTAGCTCAATTGGTAGAGTGCTTGCTCTGCATGCTCTGAAGCCCTGGGTTTGATACCTAGCACCACAAAAACGGGAGAAGGATGTGGCAGCCCACTCTCAAAACTATCAGCCATGAATAGCAGAGAAGCATTGACATACTGCCGCATATGACAGTGTCAGGAGTGTTTTGTTCTGTTGTACATAGGGTGGCTATGAGTTGGACCCTATTCGATGACACCTAACAACAACATGTTGTACATGGAAGGGGTTCAACCTCATTATTTTGAATGTGGACATCCAGTTATCCTAGCACCAGTGTTTTGTTTGAGATAGGGTCTCACTATGTGGCCCAGGCTGGTCTGTAATTGCTATGTAACCCAGGCTGGCCTCAAACTTGTCATCTTCCTGCCTCAGTCTCCCCAGTGTTAAGATTACAGGAGTGAGCCACCATGCCTAGCTAGAAGAAAGGCTTCCCTGATTGGAACCAAACACAGGCAGCAGTGAGGAAAGTACCAAATCCTCACAACTACACTACTAGGGACTACCAACATATTTTGAGAAGACTTCTCTTCCCCCCATTGAGTAGTCTTGTCATTCTCGTTGAAAATCAATAAACAATAAATGTAAAGGTTTACTTTTAGGCTCTCAATTCTATTCCATTAGTACGTATATCTATCTTTATGCCCATACCATACTGTCTTTGTTCCTGCTGCTTTGATGAAAGTTTTGAAATCTGGATGTGCGGTCGTTTTTGTTCCTTCTTTTTAAAATTTTCTTGAAGCTTGGGGGTCTCTTGTGTTTTTAAGATCAGCTTGTAGGGTCATGCAAAAAGCAGCTAAGATTTTCATAGGCATTGTAGTGAATCTGTAGATCAAGATAGGGAGTACTGCTATAGCCACATTAAGACTTTTAACCTATGATCACAACATGTCTTTCCATTTCCTTAGGGCTTCTTTAATTGCTTTCTGTGGTATTTTGTAGCTTTCTTGTAAAAATCTAGTACTTCTTTGGTTAAATTTATTCTTATTTTGTTCTTTTTGCTTGCTTAACTGTCTTGGGTAGCAACATTGAAAAAAGGCAGTAATGGCAGACATCCTTGTCTTATTCCTGATCTTAAAGAGAAAGCTTTCAGTCTTTCACCATTAAATATGATGTTCACTGTAGGTTTTCCATAGATATCCTTTACCAGGCTGGAGAAGTTCCTTTTATTCCTAGTTGTTGCATTTTTTTCAATCATGAAAGGGTATTGAGTTTTTCCAAATTCTTTTTTCACAGTTATTGGATGATCATGCATTTTATTTGTCCTTTATCCTATTAAGACAGTGTATTATATTTCATGTTGATTTTTGCTTGTTGAACCAATTTTGCATTCCTGGGGCAATTCTCACTTGATTATGTTGTATGATACATTTTATTTGGTTTTGAATTTAATTTGCTAATATTTTGTTCATAAGAAATATTAATCTGTAGTTTTAGTATCCTTCTATTTATTTATTTAATGATTACTCACTCAATCTTTTTCCTTGTTATAGGCCTATTCAGATTTTTTATTTCAGGCTGGAGATGTAGCTCAATGGTAGAGCACTTGCCTAGCATATGTAAGGCCTGGTGCAATCTCTAGCATTGCTCCTCAAAACAAAACAAAATTCCAGATTTTCTATTTCTTCAACTCAGTGTCAGTAGTTTGTTGACTACTATATCTTAAGTATAGCTACTTAGTTATCTATTTGTCATATCACTTTATTTTACTTCTCTATACAGAACTTACTATCACTTGATACCTTCTTTGTTCACTTATTTTTAGAGCTTTTGTTTTCTGTATGTTTTTAATCTACCCATTCACTTTTCAGTGTAAGCTCCATGAAGTCACAGACTCTGTCTGAGCTCATTCTAAGTAGCCTGCAGCCATACCACTGATCTTGGAAGCTAAGTAGGGTCGGGCCTGGTTGGTACTTAGATGGGAGACCACCTGGGAACACCAGGCTCTGTAGGCTTGGAAGAAGATCCCAGCAACCCACCCCCCAAAAAAAAAAAAAAAAACAACCATTGAAGACCTTATGAATAGCAGAGAAGCACTAACAATACTATTCCGCCTGTTGTACACACGGTCACTATGAGTTGGACACTGACTTGATGACACCTAACAACAACATTCTAGGTAAACCGAACACCTAGAACAGTGCCTGTTGTATAGCAGGTGCCTCATAAGAATTTTTTGAATAGGCATATGAACAAATGAATAAACCTAACAGCAGAAAGTTAAGGAAGCTCCTGTTTAATGCCTTTTTCTCTATATAGTAAGAAAAGAAATCATTTCCGAAATAGGAGGAGTCGGGATAGACTGCTTAAAAGAATGAGTACTTTAAGTGATCATTGCACAGAAAGGGAAAGCGAGGTGACCAGAGAAATGTAAGAGTGTCACAATGCTGAAGGCCAATTTGGAACAACTGTGAATGTACAGTAACACTAATCTGCCCTAATGCATGGCTCTCTTCATAAATAGAGAAAACAGATAGACTAGTTCATCCATGAATTCTGTTGACAGAAAGATGGATAAAAAAAGGTCACAGTACAAGGGAGTTCATGGTACAAGAATAAACGGCCATATCTAAAATGGATAAAGAGAGAATGAAAGACAGGACTAATAGAGAAAGTAGACAGGTTAATGGGTTAGAAACTGGAAGGAGATAAAAGGATGATCTTATGAAAGTAAGTGAACTAATCAGATGGAATGATAATAGGCTGTCAACAGAGAATGGGATGTCTAAGTCAGTGATTCTGGAAGTAGAGCTGTTAGAGGTGGTGAAAATGTCCAGGGTATCATTGTGGAGATGTTTGAGGCTCAGTGGAAGAGATCATCAGAATAAAGAAACTCGAGAAACTGCATGGCCAGTGTTAAAAGGTTCAACCCCACAGACACTGAAATCACCAAGGAGGTGACCTGGATCTGGAACCAATCTATCTGACCCACGTGGTAGAAGGGCATGACCAGAAAGTCAAGAGGTAAGTGCAATTAGACAAGGAGGATGAGAGGGCTAAAACAGCAGGATCCTCAGAGCAGTACCTTGCTGCTGGGGCTTTTTATTTTTATTTTTTAAACTAAGAGATTCATAGTGTAATGTTCTAGAAGCAGCAAACTGGAAAACAAGGAATAAAATGACCAGGGTGACTGGCACAGGCAGGATTCTAAATGAAGCCTCAATAATCTTCTTTGTGTAACCTCTCCTTTTTTGAGTGTGGCTGGAATTTGTAAGTATGGTGTTTCTCTTTTTGAATATGTTACATTATTTGAAAAAAGGAGACTATCCTGGGTGGGCCTGGCCTAAGCAGGGCTGCCCTTTAGAAGCAGCATTTCTCTGGCTGGCTGCAGAAAAGGAAATAACAGAGAAGAACACCAGCTGGCCTGGAAGAAAGCAATGCCTATGTTGCAAATTGCCTGTGTAAGCTACATGTCACAAGGCTACAGGCGGCCTTTGGAAGCTGAGTCTTCCTCAGCTGGTTACTAGCAGGGAAATGGGGACCTCAATACCACAGCTGCAAAGAAATGAATTCTGTCAAGAACCAGAAAACTGGCAAGAAAACTCTTTAGTCCCAGAGAGTGAGTACACTACAGCCTCTGCTGACACTTTTTCTTTAAACTTTTTTTTTTAAGTAATTTTTAAAGTACAAGGGGTCTCATTATGACATTTCCACACATGCACTTCATTGTACGTTGCTCATATTAACTTCCCTCTTACCCTCTCATGACTCTCCTTCCCCTCAGCTGACACCTTGATTTCAGCTCAGTGAGGTCTGGAGCAGAGAATCCAGCCACACCCTGACTGGACTTCTGACCCATCAAAACTGAAATGATAAAGTCTGTTTTAAGCCACTAAATCTGTACTAACTTGTTATTCAGCAATAGAACACAAAACAGGAAGCACAGGTCCTAGTTTACCCAGAGTAATCCTTGTTGATGCATGTGGTCCCAGCATAAACTAACAGCGTCCCTTATTTTGTACTCAACTAAGTCACATGGTCACCACAACAATGACTTCACCTCTGACTCCTAAATCTATAAAGGAGAAGAGAGAAAAACAGCTTCATCTGCAGGGGCTGCAAGGGAAGTGGAGTTCTTAAGGAGAGCCAAATTCCAGTTCAGTGGGATAAAAGAATCTCTGCTGGCTAAGGAGGTGCCATTCTAGAAGAGCCTGTTATATGAAAGGGAATCAGAAGGAAGCCCAGAGCATGATGGGAGTGCTGGTGCCATGCAGTACCATTCGAGACAGAGAGGGGGCAAATTCCCCTAAACACTGACTGACAGATGCAGAGGCAGCAGCCAAGGTAGATGTAGCCTCAGCAGTTTCTCTGAGGAGAGCTGCACACTGGGCAGAAGGATTTGATTTGGGGATTTTGTTTTTAAATTCTTCATGTTTATGTCTGATCTTGGGCTTGCTACCAGTGGGGATATTGTCTTATGCTTTAAAAAAAAATCTTCCTAGTCAGGTGCAGTTTGCATACCTGTAATCCCAGCGACTCAGGAGGCTGAGGCAGGAGGATCTCAAGTTTGAGGCCAGAGGCAGCCTCAACTTAGTGAGACCTTGTCTCAAAATTAAAAATAGTGAGCTAGGGTGCAGTTCAGTGGTAGAGCGCTTCCAAAGTATGCACGAAGCCCTGGGTTCAACCCCCAAGTACTGTATAAATAAATAAATAAATAAATACACACACACATACATACATACATGCATACATAGCTTTGTGCGATGTACAAAGTAATAATTTAATTGTGACATGACTATTTAAAACTGGATAGAAGTATGGCCAATAAGATCACCTTTTTCTCACTGAATGGATATTAAATTATCTTTCAGAACTTGAGAGGTGTGATGCTTCTGACAAGGACAAGTCAACATTTTAATTGTGCCTGGTTTACAACAGCATACTTTGTTCTGACTCCTTGCAGGAAACAGTTTAATTCTGTTGTCACTAACGCTCTCCCCAAACTACACAAGGTGCTCATTAATACCTATTTTTTTAAAAACCAATAATATTTGTTTAACAGACACTGTTAAATTCACACTACTTCCTCATTCCTAGTAGATTTTGAAGGGGATAAGTAACCGTTCAGAGGTAGAGTCTGCCACCTACTGGGAAGAAAGGTGAAATTTTTGTTATCATAAACCAGTTACATAACTACCTCCACTAAGGCACTCTACTAAGAAACTGTATCTGTGGTACATGTGTATTTGTATACACACACACACACACACACACACACACACACACAAACACACACACTCTCTATGCATGGAGCAACTAGGTCAGAATCAATCAGATTTATCTTGGTAAAGTGAAAACCAGAGTAGGCAGAAGTCTGAATAAAAGACAGGAAGGCAGGGAATGAGAATTGAGCTGTATGTTTTGAGCCTTCCTTTCATATTAAGAAAGGTTAACAGTTTCAGGTGGGGAAGAAGAAAAGATTCTGGAGATAGAAAGTAGTGACAGCTGTGCAACGATGTGAATGTATTTAATGCCCAAGAACTGTACACTTAGAAAAGATCAAAAGTGTAAATTTTGTGTTATATATATTTTACTACTATAGGGAGGAAGGGAGGGAGGGAGGGGGAGAAAGAGAGAGAGACAGAGACAGAGACAAGGAGAGACAGAGAGAGAGGGAGGGAGGGAGAAAAAAGAAAGAAGTAGAGAATACAAAGGGAAGAGAGGGAGGTAAAGAAAGAAAAAGGGAGGAAAGAAAGAAGACTGAAAGTGAATTAGAGAAGCAACTATGTCTAGACCAAGGAAAATGAAGTTTAGGATTAAAGATTTAACAGTGATTAAAAAACAAACAACTATGCCAAAAATACTTGAAAAATTCTTCCTCTAAATCTAAACCATTTAAAGGTGGTAATAAAGACCCTGGTAAATATTACGCTTAGCTGTTTTAATAAAGGGCTCTTCTAAAAAGCACAATTTAGCAGAAAAATATGAAAATCTGTGTGGCTAAATTAACCACTTACATGAAGAGCCTAGCTTATATGGGAACACCTTGTGTGTGGAGGACTTCATTTTCCAAACACACATTGTGACAACTGAATCTCCCACCATAATAGGACCCCCTCCAATATGACCCTCCTAGGGCCACCACCCTATTTTGTGAGGTGAAATCCCGTCCTCCCTTCCTTATTCTGGGATGGCCTCTGTCACCCCACCCCTAGCCTACAGGGCACAGTAGAAATGATGCTGCACACCTTCTAGCAAAGTAAGAAGGGCCTGGCAGCTCTGCCCAGTGTTCCTGTACCACTTGCTCTCTAGACGCTTCTGCTATGCACATTGTCCCCTAAAACAGGTGCCAAGCCATAAGACGTACATGCCATGTGAAGAGGCCACACAAAGCTGGTTCCAGGCAAATGTTCCAGCTAAGACTAGCCTGCTCTCCATCCTAGGCCAACCAATGGACGCAGGAGTGAAGAAGCCTCTGGTCCTTCAAGCCACTCCCTTGTGCCCCAGGAATTCAGTTATCTCAGCTAAGTCCCAGAATTGATGCAATGATGAAACCAGCTTCAAAACTGAATACACTAGTGCTGGGCACGGTGGTGCACGCCTATAATCCCAGTGGCTCGGGAGGCGGAGGCAGGAGGATCACAAGTTCGAGACCAGAGGCAATCTGCATAACTTAGCAAGACACTGTCTCAAAAAGTAAAAAAAAAAAAAAAAAAAAAAAAAAAAAAAAAAAAAAAAAGGCTGGGGGCACAGCTCAGTGGTCCAGCACTTGCAAAGCATGCAGGCGTGAGGCCCTGGGCTCAACCCCCAGTACTGCAAAACAAACAAACAAACAAACTGAATACACTGAGCTGGGCACAGTGGTGCATGCCTGTAATCCCAGACAATTGGAAGGCAGAAGCATGAGATGGCAAGATCGAGGCTAGAGGCAGCCGTGTAATTTTTGAGGCATTGTCTCAAGATAAAAAGTAAAAATGGGGCTAGAGGTGAAGCTCAGTAGAAGAGCACTTACAAAGTATACATGGGGCCCTGGTTCATCCTCCTAGTACTGCATAAACAAACAAATAAATAAATGCACACACCCATACATAAATTGAGTACAGTGATAATACTAGATTTTTCCTAAATTATTAAGTCACTATAAAAAGGAATTCATAAAACAGAAAAAAATATAGCAAAACTGAAATAAAAGTAACAACAGAAAGCCAATTTCACCACAGTATTGTGAGAATCAAACAGAAAGATAAGAATTCATTTATGATTTGTGTACTTATCTGTATCTATGTTATAATGCAATGAAAAAATTCAAGAGTATATAAAAAAGTATCTGTAAATTATGAAGAAATGGTCACTTATCTTTAAATGAATGCAAAATCTCAATTTTTGAAAGGGTTATAAATTAGCTAAATGAGTAAGTTCAGACTAAGAGAAATAAGAAGTTCCTCATTCTCCTTACCCCAACATCTAGAATGAGAATTTTCAGTAGAAACATACTGATGAAACCAATCATTGTGAAAAGTAATTGAGCAAAAGCTATATCAGGGTAGAGTTAAGCCTCTAAACAAAAAAGAGAAGAAATATTCACCAATCAATTAGCATAATGGGGTACTTGTACTTCACATAAGGAAAAAAATGATTTGAAAAATCTCTAAGTTCTTTTTACTCAATGAAAAAAAGAAGAAACCACTAGAGTTTTTTCCCCTTTGTTTTTTAAAGAGTTAAAAAATGACCTTCAAACAAAAATATCATTGGACTTAACAAGACTGAAGATAGGATGTTCAACTTAACAAAACTATAGTTAATTATGAACTCTCACTCTATTTAATAAAAATATATCTCTAACATATTGTAAAGCCTGCAGCTGTAGCCCTGTGGCATCCGATCCCGTCAGATCTCGGAAGCTAAGCAGGGTCGGGCCTGGTTAGTACCTGGATGGGAGACCACCTGGGAACACCAGAAGCTGTAGGCTTGGGAGAAGGACCTGGCAACCCCCTCCCAAAAATCAATCTGCCATTGAAAACCCTATGAACAGCAGAGAAGCACTGACAA
>VMDO01001325.1:121516-182645 GCA_007922755.1 Pedetes capensis | reverse complement strand
TATTGTAAAAGACGCAGGAAACAGAGGCCATCATACACAGGGATTCATGTTTATTTTGTTTTTTTTTTCTTTAATTCTTGATATGAATTTATCTGCTTTTTCTTGGTTGAACTTAAGAAGACTAAAGGGGAAAAAAATCCCTGGTTATTAAAGCCTTTTAATACCTGAAATCTAGTAGGACACCAGGATGAAGAACTTACATCCTCAGTTATACTTCTGACAATATATTTTCTTCTGCCATGTAGCAAAGCAACCAATCAATCAACAAAAACTAAAGAAAAGGTTTTAAAAAAATGCTAGAGCAATTTTTTGGAAAGAAAGTGTAGTATTTTTAAACTCTAGAAATAAATCAATAGAAGTGAAGAAACATAACTAATGAAAATTACGTTATATCATTTATAAACATCACAGAAAATGAAATATTAACCTCCACCCAAGCACTGCTATTTAAAAACTATTTGTGAGCTGGGCATGGTTGTGCTTGCCTATAATCCCAGCACTTGGAAGGCTGAGGTAGAAGGATCAAGAATTAGAGGCTGGTCAGGACTACACAGTGAGACTCTGTCCCTAAATAAATAAATAAATAAATACACAGGAAGATAAGGCCAACAAGATGGCAATGGCTGTAAAATACAATATTTTTCCCAACATAAGAGATGTAAAAATGTAATTCTTTTATTTCAAGCTATTTTCTCTGTAAACCTTTAAACCCTATTAAAGAACTTAAAAAAAAGAACTCGAAATCTTACTAAAAAGTCAAAAGAATAAGCCTTAGGAGCACATCCTTGTATAACTGTAAAATCAGAAGAAAGGAGCCTCATAACATTCCATTTTACTGAATAAAAGAGACTGTTTCAAATGTAAACTATTTCTATCTCCTGGAACATTTTAAATTCTGCTTTTAAAATTCAGTGAGAAGCATAACATGTCTGCAAATACAATACCAATGCTGGCATTAAAATTTCACAATGCCACACACTTATTGGGTAGGGTATCTCTCAGGATAATGGCCAAGGTGCTGTTATGGATGAGACAGGGGACACAGACTAGAAGAGAAAGCAGTTACCCAAGAGGAATGCTCCTTCATCTGGTGCTGGTTGCTGTGAGGGCCACTGGCATGGCCACGCCAAAAGCAGTTCTGGCAGAGCTGATAGTTGTGGCACTGCTGGCATCGGTACCGGAAGCCCATCATACTCTCGCAGCGGCAATAGGAACACTCCACAGGATGGAAGACTGGTGGCCAGGAGACAGAAGACAAAAGGGAGGAGAACAGAAATGATTTCACATCTGGAGAAAAGAGGCCACATATGCATCGAAGAAACAAATCTAATATAAAAGCCAAGGTGCAAACCCAACTAGAACTGAAGAATCTAAATTGCCTGGGCTGTCATCGAGCTATCTCTAATGAACGATGAAAGTGCTAAAAAGAAAGTGTGCTCAAAATTAAAACCACACCTTATAGTGTAGTATCTCTAGTCAACAACAGTGCAGCCAGTATTTATAATCCTAAGTAATAATTGTGGGTTAATATTTAATGATAGAGATATATTAATATTAAATCATCAAATGTTTTCCAATAACTTTGGTTGAGCTTGGATGTCTTTATGATTTTCTCCTATTCTCTTCTAAGCCAGTTAGGAGCTATAGCTCATGTTAGTAGAAGGGCAAACAGGTAGGAAAGCAAGATCCAGAGGGAGGAAGAGCAACAAGTATGCTGGGTCACTTATGAATAAGAACTCTTCAGTCCTGGTAAAAGTATTATTTTGGTAAAGTGCATCACATAATAGTTATCTTCTTTTATACTACACACTTGAATTCATAAGCCCATATACAAAGTGCAGCTTTAGCTTAAGGAAAGAAATATTTGTCCTTCTGAATAGTAATTTCAAACACGAATTCAGATCTGTGAAAAAATGAGTTCATGTTCAGGTGTGGGATCAATATGTTAAAATTCAGAGGGTTTGAATATAAATGTTTAATCCTATATGTAGATATATTAATAATTTTTTTCCGATTTTTAAAAACTTTTTTCTCCTTCTCCTCCTCCTCCTTCTTTCCCAGTATGTGGGCCTCACACATACTTTGCAAGCACTCTACCACTGAGCTCTGCCCTCAGCCCTTTTTCACGTTTTATCTTAAGATGAGGTCTCCCTAAGTTACACAGACTGCCTCTGGCCTTAAACTTGCAGTTGTCCTGCCTCCATCTCCCAAGTTGCTGGGATTACAGGTATGTGTCACCAGATTTGACCTTTCCTTTCAATTTTTAAAGAGCTAATGATAAAAATTTTAAAACAGCATTAATTAAAACTATTAAAAACTGAACCCAAGCCCAATTTTTTACTGGATTCAAGTTCAGATTCGAGTTCAGGTTTGGGTTCAGATAAAGTTTTTTTAAATGTATGAACCAGAACAGGTTCAGGGTTCAGATTTGTGTTTGGTTTGAAGCCCTGCTATCTACATATACGATTTAAACCCAAACCTGAACCAAACCCCAACTCTCTAAACTTTAACATATCAAACCTGTACTCAACCCTGAACTCAGTTTTTTGCAGGTGTGAAGCCCTAATTTCATCACATATGAGACAAAGTGCCCAAACCAAAAACAAAACCAACAAAAACCTAGAAATACCATAAGTTTAGAATTTGTTCCTTCCATAAAATTAAGACCTATAGACAAATGTTATTGCGATGGGCAAGATGTTTTATGGTATTTCTAGACGTTTCGATGATTTCACATTTCTCTGTATCCAAGGAAAGATACCAATGACCCACATAAGAATGTGATCAATAAATAACACATTACAAAGTCATACTAAAATATTCATATGGATAACAACATATCTTGACAAATGAGGTTCTACTCCTATTAGGTATAAAATGATTTTATGAAAATGAATTGAATATGAAACTGCTGAAACACTTAGGTATATTAAAGCTTGCCCCTCAAACTGTTGTAATTTGACAATTTAAATCTATATCCAAGAATCCTGTTAAGCCAGGTGCAATGGCACATGCCTATAATCCTAGCACTTGGGAGGCAGAGGCAGGAGATCATGAGTTCAAGGCTAACCTGTGCTACACAGCAAGTTTGAGGTAAGTCTGGGCTATATAGTAAGGCTCAGTCTCATTGAAAAAAAAAAAAAAAAAAAAAAGGAACACTATTAAAATTTACCTGTTCTAGTCTAGGCAAGGGAGAAGGACCTGGCAATCCACTCCCAAGGCAATCCCGAAACAGTGAGCCATTGAAAACCCTATGAGGGTCGCTATGAGTCGGACCCTGACTCAATGGCACCTAACAACAACAACAGTCTAGGCAAAAGACTCTGGTGTTTTAAGAAAATCTTCCTGAGCCAGTGCATGGCACACAGCTGTAATCCCAGTGACTCAGAAGGTGGAGGCAGAGGATGGTGAGTTTGAGACCAGAGTCAGCCTGCATAACTTATCTTAGCGAGATCCTGTCTCAAGACAAAAAATGAAAATGAGCTAAGGGTGCAGGCCAGTGGTAGAGTACTTGCAAAGTACATGCAAGGTCCTGGGTTCAAGCCCCAAGTACTGAAAAGAATCCTGAATCTGAGATACTTGTCAACTAAAGCCATAGTTGAGCAAAAGGTAGAGATGTTTAAAAAACAAAAAAGTATAGATAGAAATGGTTGTTGTTAGGTGCTGTCCAGTTGGTATCCGACTCATAGCAACCCTACATACAACAGGGGAAACACTACTGTCAGTGCTTCTCTGCGATTCATAGGGTTTTCAATGGCGGACTAATTTTTGGGAGTGTGTTGCCAGGTCCGTCTCCTAAGCCTACAGCACCTGGTGTTCCCAGACGGTCTCCTATCCAAGTACTACTAACCAGGCCTGACCCTGCTTAGCTTCCAAGACCTGACAGTGGATGCCGCAGGGCTACAGCTGCAGGCTGGATAGAAATGGTAGAAAATAAAAAGTACAGAAAAAGGTGGGGGTGGGAAGGACTCTGCTTTTTATTAACTCCTTAGCTCTCTCTCTTTCTTTCTTGTGAAATGAAGAGAGACAGACAAGGGCCTAGAGAGAAGTGTAGTTACACAGAAAAGCTACCACTTTCCCTTTAATAAATTCAAACAACCTAAATGAGGAAGTAAACTGGTGGCAATAGCAGAAATGTCAAGAAGTTTCTAGGAAATGAGTATCATTTCAATTCAAAGTGAAACAAAAAAATTTAAGTCAAATTACTGGGAAGGACACCAGGGGTACATCCAAAAATAAAAAAAGAAAAAAGAAAAATACATGAGACCCAGGACTAAATTGCAGCATAGCTTTTTCTTTAAATTATTCAAAAGGAATTAATTACATTTTTAGTGGTTGATATTGCACATATTCAATTTTTTAGAGCTACAATGATAAATTAAAGGGGAAAAAAGAGGAAGTCATGGCTATGTCAGGTAGGTTCAAGCAGAAAACTATCTGCAATCCCAGGGTGAAAATGCCTAGTCTGAACCACTAAGTTTTAGGAACTGGTATTATTATTTCTCCAAATCTTACCTAAGTAGTAAACTTCCTTCCTTTTTATAAAGAAATATTCCTCTTTTGAAAGCTAAAACCACAAATCCTAATGGAGTGCCAGCAAATATCAATTATAATTTTTAATGATAATAGCTAAGGAAACTGCAAATAATCAGTTCCTATACTTCCTACAGCATAAGGAACTGCACAATAGAAGTTATGCTTACCATTCTCAACATGGGCAAGCCTGTGCATGAGAGGTAGCCAGACAAGGCACTGGGGGGGAGGATCGGCCATCATTGTGTCTAAAAACATATTCAGCATTATCTTTTTCTGTAAAAAGAAGAAAAATAAACATACTTTGTACCTTTCAAATATTTCTAAATTCTTGAGATTAAGTTAATTTAATCTGAACCAAACATTAATGAACTGCATGTGAAATTTTATAGCAAAATGATATTTTACATCATTATAGTCCTACTGCACACTATACTTCAAACGATTACTATAGAAATGCATTTCCACATACATTATTTTACTTGAGTCTTAAAACAACTGTATACGATAAACAAGTTAGGTATTACCTTACTATCTTCATTTGACAGGTAAGAAAAAAAGGGAACAAAGTATTTCAATGACTGGTAACAGTCCTACCCAAATCAGACACAGAGCCAGGACCAGAACTCTGATGTCCTTCCCATTGCTATTCCTGCTGCCTGTGGGAGAGACAGACATCTCGCCTGATTACAAAACAGCTCTAACAGCAGGGACTATGGATGTCTGATGGCCTGTTGTATTTCCAGTATTCCCAACAGTGCCTGGCACACAATAGGGATTTAATAAATGATTATTTAAGGAAATAATAAAACAAGAGGCAAACACTGTTAGGTATCTTTTAATATTTTTCTCATTTACAGAAGAGAAATTAGAAGCTCAGTGCAGTTATGTAACTTGACAAAGTCACAGAGATAGCTATGGTAAGAATGAGATCAACTGGGTGCCATGGACTATGCCTATAATCCCAGTGACTGGGGAGGCTGCAGCAGAAGGACTGTAAATTCAAGGCCAGAGGCAGCCTATACAATTTAGCAAGATTTTGTCTCAAAATAAAAAATAAAAAAAGGGATTAGAGATGCAGCTCAATGGTAGAGCACTTGCCTACCATACACAAGGCCCTGGGTTCAACTCTCAAGTACTGCAAAAATAAAAAATAAAATAAAATAATGTGATTGGAATTTAAATATCCTATCACAGTACTCCCTGTCTCTCAGGCAGAATGCACTTTTCTATTATATCTTCTCTTTTAAACAGATGGTAAGCTTCTACTGTATATGAAACACTGACATGATTATGTCTCATGAGAAAAAAAATTAGAAAACAATCTAGAAAGATAGTAGAGCTATATGACAACAAATTCTCAACAATATTTCAAGTTAATGAATTTTTTCTTTATTTCCTCTAAGCCACAAAACACCTTTCCAGCTCCAAAGGGAAAGGAAAAAGGAGATGAGACATAGGGCCAGGCAACTCAAAGGGGCCTCACAATGACCTGGACATGTAGGGCCCACCTTGAACTCCACTCCCGAGAAAAGGAGAGACAGAGGGCACCACACTGGAGCTACACAGCTCCAGAAAGAGTCCTCTTTCACCCACCAAACAGGAGGCCACACACATTCACTCTCCTGTGCCTTTTGGCAACCATGAGCATCCTGACTCCAGTATACAGTAACTGGAAGGCATTCTGACAGGACAATTTCTGAAGAAGAAACTAGTAGGTAAGGAGTAGAAAAGGGAAGTAAAGCAGAAGGCAGAGCAGGAAAGAAGTCCTCCAGTAAAGATGCTAGAAAAGATGCAGCAAGCTGAGAGGAAGTAAGATCCAGGGCCAGGGTTGATACAGACAAGAGTGAAGGGCCTGGGGCAGCAGCAGGGAGTCCTCATTCTGAGGTCCTCTCCTCCACACTGTGCGCTGAGGGCCAGGCAGCCAAATGGCCAGGCAGAAGAGATGCCTACTAGGAGGCCAGTGAAAGGGTACCCAAAGTGTTTTCCATCTCAAGAATCCATGTTTCTGTTGTTTCTGAGACCCTGGTGGAATCTGGGAGGAATGAGTGAACAATCCTGAAAACCAGTAGCCACTGAACCATTTGAATGGAGGGACAGACACGGAAAATACATTCTGGTATAGACATGTAAATAACCAAAATGAAACCAAAAGTATCTATGTTAAATTACTGAGAAAAAGGTACTACCAAGTTTCTTTTAGCTAGTGAGGGGTGATAAACAAAAATTAAAATGTATCCTATCATTATAAATTTAGTATTTCTACAATTTTATGTATTTGTTAAAAAATGCCATTTTTATAGGCCTATTTATAATCTTGTTTGTTTGCTTGTTTGTGTGTTGTGAGACAGGGTGTTGCTAGGTAGCCCCAGCTGGTGTGGAATTCCCTATGTAGCCCAGGCTTGTGGAGCTCCTCTTGTCTCTGTCTCTGAGTACTGAGATTACAGGCATGTGCCACCACACGCAGCTCATTTATAATCTTAATACCACTTTCTCTAAGAAGCTTTGATTCACCAACCACAGAAGAATTTCTTTTTAAATCTTCAAGAGGAAAAAAAATTGTATTTTGATATTTTAAGCTCGGTGTGGTGGCTCATGCCTATAATCCTAGCACTTAAAAGACTGAGGCAGGAGGATCAATGAAAGTTCCAGGCCAGCGTCAACATAGTGAGCTTGAGGCTAGCCTGGGCTATATGGTGAGACTGTCCCCCACCAAAAAAAAAAAAAAAAAAAACCCAACTAACTAAATAAATAAACAAAATTATATTTTTGATATTTTGATTTCCGAAGACTCTCATAAATACATGCACTCAGGAGCAATTCCCAAAAGTTGCCCCATGTCTTAAGGTCCTACAAAAGCATGAGGAAGGAAAGTAGAAGAGTTACATCCCAGAGCTCTGCCTTCCACCCATCCTGTTATTTGGGTAGGATATTTAACATTTCTGGGTTTCAGTTTTCTCATCTAGGAAGGGCTTGTACATGGTATGCAAACTGTGGTCACAGGCCCCCTGGGAGGTCCTTAAACATTTTCAGGGAACCTCTGAAGCCAAAACTGTTTTCATAATACTAAGATATATTATTTGCCTTTTTTTCCACCTTTTTCCATTTAATGAGCACACAGTGGGGTTTTCCAGAGGCGATATGATGTAGCCACAATTATCTGAAAGAGCCCTTAAAAGACTTCTCCTTTTGCCAACTCTGACTTTTTTCTCTGTACTTTAACCAAAACAGCATATCACAACAGATTGAATGGATCTGCAGATATGAAAATCCAGCTGTGTCCTATTGAGCCAAATATTAAAGACATCTGCAAAAAATATGAAGCATTGACACTCTTCTCCTTAAATATTTGTTTTGGAATATATAATTATTTTTCTTAAATTATTTATGTTGCCAGGCACAGTGACACACACCTGTAATCCCAGCAATTTGGGAGGTAGAAGCAGGAGGATTGCAAGTTTGCAGCCAGAGGCAGCCTAGGTGATTTAGTGAGACTCTGACTCGGAGATAAAAAATAAAAAAGGGGTTGGGAGTGCAGCCTAGAGGTAGAGAGCACTTGCAAAGTATGTGTGAGGCTCTGGCTTCAATACCCAAGTGCAGAAAAAAAAATTACATTAACATGTAGTAGGCTTATTTTATTTTTCCCTCAAGCACTTGGGAATTGAACCCAGGGCCTACATTACAAGTATTCTACCACTGGACTGCATCTTGAGCCCTTTTTTGTTGGTTTATTTTTCTTTTGAGACAGGGTCTTGCTGAGTTCCACAGGTTGCCTCTGGCCTCAAACTGTCAATCCTCCTGCCTCAGCCTCCCAAGTCAATGGGATTACAGGCATGTGCCACCACACCTGACTTCATCATTGTTATTTTTAAACAACTTCGTTTTTTAAAATTTCTGATATAAAAATATTGACAAATATAATCCACATAAACAAAGGCTCTTCAGGATCCTTAATAATTTTTAATGTAAAGAGATTCTAGGATCAGAAATTGCTAAGAACTGTTGGGAGAGAATTCCCAGCTCTAAAATGCTGTGACTCAGTAAATAATTATGTGAAAGGCAAGCTGGCTTTCTCTTCCCCCTATCTTTTTGGTTGGGTTGGTTTCACTCTTGAGTTGGCCACATTCTTTGCATTTCTCCTTATTTTTCCTAGCACAATATTTAAAACCAAAACTACAATAAAAATTCAAATAACACACATTCCCACCACGATTCTCATGTTTGTCTATTTTTTTCCAGAGGTATATATATTTCTACATAATTATGAATATAGGGTAGATAGAAATATACACTGTTTTCTCACTCAACATTTTATTAAGTATTTTGTTTTGCATGAAGTCTTCAGTTCTAATAATTTTAACAGCTGCCTCCACCACTGAGCAAAAACACTATGATTTATTTATGCTTTCCTCTATAAAACATTGAGGCTGTTTCCATCATTGAATGTAGTCTCATGCTTTTCCTTAGAAATGAGTATCTCTGTTGACTCTTGTTATTCTAATGTTTGATGCTAAGAATTACTATTCTACATGTCATCCTCACCAACCTACTTACATCCAACTACCTCTCCCCCTTGTTCTAAGTGGGGAGGAATCATCCCTTAAAAACAAGAAATCCATTATCACTAAAATAACACTTTAAAAAAGTAGAGGAATTTAGCAATAAATTATCGTTGCTGCAATCTCCAATTTCATTATTTCCAATAAAAACTTCTATTTCAGGTTGGGAATACACAGCTCAGTGGTAGTGACACTTGCCTTGCATGCATGAGGCCCTGGATTTGATACTCAGCAACAAGAAAACAAAAACAAAACAAACTTCTATTTTCTGTGTGCAACAAGTTAATGTTTCTTATCTGCTACCCTCTAACTTAAACAATGTATGACATTTAGTTTGCCTCAAAAATGCCATTTTTGAAAGCTTTCAGATTCAAACATTTTTATATTAGCTTTTGTGTAGTTATAAAAATCTTGTATCTGGCAAGGACAACATAACATGACTAGAGTTATAGAGGCAGCCTCTCAATTATTACTGGACACTGAATTTGTCCACATCATAGAGTTAGTTTGGACTCTGAAAATCAGAGTAATTTAAGAGCTGAGAATATGGCTCAGTGATATAGCACTTGTCTGCAGTGCATGAGGCCCTGAATTCAATTCCTAGCACCACATACACAAAACTGAAAACTGGAGTAATCTGTAAAGACACAACGATACAGCGCTGTTGTGTTTTTTGCTAGCAAGAGTTTTATTGCAGCTAAAAGAAATATTGTAAAAATTTAATTAAAAATTTAATTAAAAATTCTAAAACACTATATTCCTCAGTGCAAAGACTGTTTCATTTGAGAAATCATGGAATAACAGGAATAAAAACAAGGCCACAAGTATATCAATGAGTTTTAAATGTTCAGTTAAAACTAAAGCCACTGTTGGGAGAAGTGGCACATGGCTGTAATCCCAGCAATTTAGGAGGCAGAAGCAGGAAGATCACAGGTCAAGGTCAGAGGCAGCACTTAACGAGACCCGGTCTCAAGATAAAAAATAAAAAACGGACATCGGGTGCAGTTCAATAGCACAGTGCTTGCAAAGTAAGTATGAGGCCTTGGGTTCAGCTCCCTAGTACTGCCAAAGGAAAAAAGAAAAACCCTCAGGCCAAAACTATAAATTTTTCTCATGTTACATGTGATTTAAAATTCTTATTTAATTAGTACAGCAAGTATTTAGTAAGCATTGTTCATTTTCTAGGCATTGTGTCATCACTGGGATGTAAATTTGGAGACCAAGGTTCCAACATGAGAGCATCTCTGAGTTACATGTAATGTGCCATGGGGGTGCAGAACAATGACTCCTACATGAAAATATTTAGGGCATCAAAGAGGAGGTGATAGCTAGAATTTGAAATATGAAGCCCTTTTTGGAGGGAAGAGAAGTCAAGGGTTACTAGCATTTCATTGAGAACTAACAGCATAAACAAAGACGTGTGACTTTCACTCAAAATGCAGGTTATTCAAAACAAGAGAAATGCACAGCAAAGCTTCACTGAGATAACATTCTGGCCTATCAGACTGGCAACAAGTCCATAGTGTAAGAATATAGAAGATGGCAAGGCCGTGGAAAAGCAGATGCTCCTCCATAATGCCTCAGAAATGCACGCATACCACCCTGCAGCAGGCAGAGATGTAAGAACTGATCAGGGACCAGGTGAGGGCTATGAGCAACTAGGTATGCCACTGGAAAGATAAGTTGGAGTGGGATGATGCGAGCCACAAAGTCATACTAGGAAACTTCCGTACCAGAAGTTAGTAAAGTTTTTTTTTTTCCCCAGAAAAACAGATACAACAGCAGAACTGTATTTTAAAACAGGGATTTAAACTCAAATTTGCTTATGAATAAAAGGAATAATAAGATAAAAGCAATATCTGAGCAACATCATCATCCTCGTTAGCTGCCATTAGGCCACTAATGGAACAGGATACCAAGATCCTCAGTTTTTTGAGTAACAAATATTTCTGCTTTCCCTGAAGGCAAACCATGAGGTAGCAGGGTAGGAGGAACACCAGAGGTCCCAGAGAGGAGTGCTTGCTAGACTCTACCACTAACAAATAGCAGGGAAGAAACTGGGCCAACAACCCCAAGACTCGAAGCCCAGCAACCTTCCTTCCATCTTGCACTTGGCCCTCAGGTGAGGATATATGACGAACACATCAGGACCTGCTTTTAGCTCATGGCAATAACTGAGAGGGAGTCTCTCCTACAGCACGCAGGCAACAAGTACTGCTAATAAAAATTTTTTTCAAAAAAAAATCGTGGAGCCACCTGTCATTTCTCTCTAGAGATTCATTTATTAAGACATTCTAGAACAAACTTCATGTCTAGGTCTCTACAAGTTTGCTCGATCTAATTAGTAGTAATGAGACAGGCCTCATTACTATAGACATGGTCATAATAAAACCTGTTTAATACACTGTATTTCATCCAATCTAAGAAGCACTTCTAAGATCACTTGTAAGGTGCACTATTATTTTTTGTCCTACCACTGAGAAAGAAAAATAGCCAATTAAACTAACTCAGGAGCTTAATTAACTGTAATCCTTCTTGACATGTGAATTGTTCACACCAGCCTCTTGATGAATTGAAATTTCTTTCATCTATTCATAGGGATTTGGCAGGGTTTTTTTTACCTTCAGCTGCACTGCTTGGTGTGAAAATTATCTTAGTCATGTCTTGTTGTTAAGTGCTATTGAGTAGGGTCTTGACTCATGGCAACCTTATGTACAAGAGAACAAAACACTACCCAATACTGTGCCATGTTCATGATCTTTCTTATGTATAAACCCATTGTTGCAGATGCCATGTCAATCCGTCTAGTTGGGGGTCTTCCTTTTCCCATTGACCTGCCTCTCTCCCAAACATGATGTCCTTCTCCACGGATTGATTCCTCCTGACAACATGTCCAAAATTTGTGAGATGCACTCTAGCCAGCCTTGCCTCCAAGGAGCACTCTGGTTGCACTTCTAGGACAGATCTGTTGCCTCATTTGCCAGTCCATGATATATTCAACATTCCTCTCCAGGACAATAATTCAAAAGCATCAATTCTTCTCGTCTCCCTTATTCACTGTTCAGCTTTCACAAACATATAATGTGACTGAAAATATCATGACATGAGTCAGGCACACCTTAGTCTTCAATGTGACATCTTTACTTTTCAACACGTTAAAGAGGTCTTTTGCAATAGCTTTCCCCAATGCAATGCATCTTTTGATTTCTTGACTGCTATTTCTGTGGGTGTTGATTATAGAACCTATGGATACTCTCTTATAAAATTAGGTTTTATAAACACCTGATTGTTCTTTGCAAGAAATCAGTTTTCTGTTAACACCTTCCTGTGTTTACAGTACCTTTTTAAAAATGCTAAATCCCAATATACTCTGAGAACATTTAAGGTAACACCAACAGTGGATCTAATTCAGATGAAGAGACAATATGAATAGCTATGACTAAGTCCACACACATGCAGGAAATGAGAACCTATTCCAACCTCTGCCTACCCAAGTGCAGCTATATGATGTTACTAGTCACACGAGATATCTCGACAACAGAAATAGTGAGATGTGAAGATGTGTCTTCAAATTAATGAAACATGGCAGTAATCCACACCAGATTACCTGATGATGAAGGGCTGCTGATGGAGACTGGAAAATCTCCTCAATTAGACTGCTATGAAATAACACACATACACACATGAATGTACCAGGCAATTCTTGCCAAACTTTATTCAATGTCCAGGAAAGCAAAATCAGAACATCCAGAAAATGTCTCAGAGTGAGAAGAAAAGTCACTTTGGCATATGGCCAGAGAGAATAAATTGGTAAAAATGTAATCAGAAGGTATCTATAGGCATGAAATATTGGTGCTACTCTGAAAACCAACCAGCTATAGCATCACTCCATCGGTCCCTCTTCCCACCTCCTCTGCACATTGAGAAGAACACAGAACAGTGTCTGTAAAGTGTTATTTCCTACAGACACTGCCTGCCAGAACATACCTACTTTCCTATCTCACTGTCTCTTCCCTCCCTCTCCACTCTGCTTGTTCAGATTTCCCTTCTATACAGATAGACATCAAATCTAAAATCCTTGGCAGGGTGGGTTGAACTCTTCAAACTAAAGTGAATATGAAGACCTAGATCAGGAATAATCAAACAAATGGAAAAACAAAGGAAAAATGATAACCCTTCCCCAAAACTATGAAGTTTGGAAAAATTGTGGAGAAATTTAAATATATTTGCCACTTGTTTTTAATAACTTTTAAGCCTCTAAAGTCAGTTTGTTAGTTTAGAAACACTGAAGATATCCAGTCTACCCAGGAAAATACCAGGCTTGGAAGTGACACATTAACATTGTACCATATTCACACAATAAACAATCACAAATTTACAATTAGAATTAACTTCTATATTATAAAATTTTTTAAATATCAAAGTACAGAGAATAGTATCACCTAGCTTCAACAATTCTCAATACATACAGTTTATACCAATCTATAATTTCAAGTTCCCTCCAACCTCCATTATTTTGAAGCAAATTCTAGATGCATTATTGCTTGAATGTTTCATCATGATGAATACACAGAGTTCTTCCAGGTTTGGGCTATTATGAATAATTCTTGTAAAGGGCTTTTTATGGACACAAGGTTTTATTTCACTTGGGAAAAACGTTGGAGTAGAACTTCTAGGTCATGAGTAGGTTTTGCTTAGGTTTTAAATAGAAACCACCAAGGCTTCTTCCAAATTGGTTTGTATGAGAGTTCAGGTTGCTCCAAATCTTCACCAACATGTAGTGTTGGTCACTGAATTTTATCTATTTTAATTTTATAAATGAGTTAACCTATAAATGCTTTTAATTTTTCTTGTATTTTAAAAACTACAAACATTCAAGAACAACTAAGTCCCGGTGTATGAAGACCAGCCTCAAGGTGCAAACAAATCCAGGCAAATAAATCCAGACTATGCGGAACACAATTGTACTGGAGGACTTACTGACAGAAGTGTGGACCTGGGCAGTAGCAAGACAGTTAGATCCCTGCAATTGAGGTCAGAAAGAGGGGTGTATTCACGGGTTAGGACAGAAGTGACTTTATCAGAAGTGACTGGAATCTACCTAGTTTATCTTATTATCAAAGAGTCAGGAGTATCCCTGGAGCCAGGATCTGACTGTAAAGCACCACATACAATACTAATGGTTTTGTCTATTTACAGTTTGCTGTGGAATTATTCAGGAAAACTCAGATAGGGCTACTCAGAGGCAATCATGGCAGTTATGACTCAAGATGGCTGCAGTCATGTCAAGCCCATATACCCATACAACTAAACCAAATATATCCACAGACTTTATTTTGAGTAGGCTGTGAAAAATAAGAACAGATGTGTTTTTAGGAAGAATTAAAAATATATTACCCATGCATGGTGGGTATAGATATCCTCTGATTACATTTTTACCAACTTATTCTCTCTGGCCATATGCCAAAGTGACATATGCCTGCAATCCCCACACCCAGGAGGTTGAGGCAAGAGGATCAGTAAGAACTCAAGGCCAGCCTAGGCTACCTGGGCTACATGGCAAGACCTTCTCTCAAAAATAAAATAAAATAAAGTAAAATGTTGTTGTTGTTGTTAGGTGCCGTCAAGTTGGTATCCGACTCATAGCGACCCTCATAGGGTTTTCAATGGCTGACTGTTTCGGGATTGCCTTGGGAGTGGATTGCCAGGCCCTGCTCCCAAAGTAAAATAGTATGTATATATTAAATATTTTAAATTATATATTATTAAATTATATATACTGAAATTATGTATATATTTGAATTATATATATATTTAAATTATACATATAAATAAATGAACATGTTGTTGTTAGATGCAATCAAGTCGTATCTGACTCATGGCAACCTTCATAGGATTTTCAATGGCTGACTGTTTGGGGAGTAGACTGGGGATCAAACCTGAGTCCTTAGAAAGTGTGGAGCAGCACTTTTACCAACTGAGCTAAACCCTAGCCCCAACCAACAAATAATTCTCTTCATATCATTAACAAAAGAGCATTTCTGCTATAATGCCACACATGTTACTGGGAAACCATATATACTATAAAACTGTGGATTTCAAAATAAGTTACATAAAAAAAAAACATAATTAGAACAAGCACCACAAATCTATGTAGCTTTGTAAAGAGAGGACAAGCAAAATAACAATACACATAGTGATACCAGCACAATTTAATCTCACAGCAATTCCACCAAGAGTCAATGTCACACAATACCTTTCACCTTTAACCCTGACACTTTTTTCCTTCTTCATGATAAGAGCAATACAAGTTCTAACACAGACCAGTTTTATCAAACTAAATATTGGATCCAGGGGATAGCTAATTTCATCAATCAACTATTTTAGCAAAGGGAGGGAAGTATCTTCACAGCTTTGTCATCTGTACCCACAGCTTCAAAATTCGGGTGCTGCAAAAAGAAAGCAGTTCAGGAATCCTCTAAATCAGCCATTTTTTCCCCCCTAATGGAAGGTACTGCAGGATTTCTGGTTCTTTCTTAAAATATTCACGGTTTCTAATTGTGACCACTTCTTTTTTCATTCCAGAGCATCAATATGCTGAGTAAAATTGCATAAGAACCAGCAGTGCAATTTCTACTTTGCCTTGGGATAGCTCTCTGGCTGATGGTGTATGAATGAACTTGCATTAAAGAAACACACTGTAGGAAACTGTTCAGAAAAAGCCCATTTTCAAAAAGAAACCCAAAGCTCACTAAGATTCTTACTGCATCAAACTTAGTCTGAACCATCTCAATTTTTGGTCATGCTATCAGTAGTTCCTATTTCTTCTCAGGTTTCTTTCTTTTTTCTTTTTTTTTTTTTTTAAATCATCTTCAAGAACTTTGAAAAACTCAAGTTTCTCTAGGCTGAGATTAGTTTCTCAAGACTTTCAAATCTGACATATTTCAAAATGCAGATTGATTTTTTACAGGAATGTGAAGCAGATGAAAAGCAACAGCAGGGTGTGTATTTGAAGGCCTCAAAATCAGGTATGTCATAAGGTAATTTGCAGAATCCTAGATAGCCCTCTTAGAATTAACAATTGGATTTTTTAACAGTTACTGAACTATTATCCCAATGTTAATTTCTCATCATAATACTCAGACTATAATTAAATCAAAGATTACTTTAGGTGTAGTACCTCCCATAACTGTCCTCCACCTATCAGATGCTGTTCTTCATTAGTTCTTTCTTTTTTTTTTTTTTTTTCTGGTACTGGGGGTTGAACCCAGGGCCTTGTACCTGCATGCTTTGCAAGTGCTGGACCACTGAGCTATGACCCCAGCCCATGTTTTTACTTTTTGAGACAGGGTCTCCCTAAATTACATAGATTGCGTCTGGTCTCGAACTTGGAATCCTCCTGCCTCCACCTCCCAAACTGCTGGGATTATAGGTGTGCGCCACCACGCCCGGCTCACTAGCTCTTTATGTAAGTTCCCTTATCTATCCTGCCACGATTGTACGCAAGAGCAGCACCCTAGAACTTGATCACCATCCAGCCTGGCCTTCGGGAAGCATCTTGTGTGAAGAGCCATGTGTATATCATCTAAAAGATCGCCCCAGGGTGCTGTGTGTGCAGCCATCTGTGGTGCACAGGCCACTACAGAAGTAGCAACAGGAGCCATGTGAGCTCAAATGGAAAACTCGGGAGAGCTGTCTGTAGTTCCTGCATCATGCTCATCTTCACACTAATCTCTGAAGAGCACTTTAGCACCTGCAGGACATTCTTAAACCAGGTAAGTCTGGACAGCTTCACATCATTTGAAAATGCATTTGCAGGAAAAAAATGCAAACTACAGTTTATTAGAATAAACTAAGCATGGAGATTTTAACATATTCAAAGCTGGTTGATTGCCATGTATGATGAGATAAGGAAAAATAGTGGCTAGAGGAAGATATGCACAAAATGTACACAATTTGGGAACAATACTTCCTCAGAAGTTACTAAAATAATTTTCCACTGTTATGGATGCTACCTTCAGAACAAAAGCTGAGTGACCTCTAAATAACCATAACATAATGTTTAAAGTCTGAATTCAGGAAAATATGAACTTTTAGCTTTAAATGTAAAAAGGTGTATGTCTGTGTTATATGTTAGCTGCTTTGCGAATCAAGGTATTACAGGTCTTTAGATTTCTTCATTACGTATTTTATTCTGCAGTACTGGGGGATTATACTCAGGTCTTGTGCATTCTCAGCAAATAGTCCTCCACTGACCACACCTCCAGCCCTATTTATTTATTTGTAGCACTGGGGGATTGAATCCAGGGTAATCCCCCATTAAGCTGCACCCCTAACTCCCCCTTTTTTCCTTTTGATTTTGAGACAAGGTCTCATTAAATTATGCAGGCTGCCTCTGGCCTCAAACTTGAGATCCTCTTGCCTCTACCTCCTGAGTAGGTGTGATTATAGGCATGCACCACTGCATCTGCTTAGGTTTTTATTTTTATGTAATTTCAGACTTATTGTAAAGACATTACCAAAAAGATTCTCATAACCCAAATCCCTACCATGTTAACAATACAGAAGGATGCTCCTTAATCCTTAACTACTTTAGGCTGAATTTCTTAAAAACCAAGATATTCTCTGATATAATTAAGTACAAATATTAAAATCAGAAAGTTGACATTCACTGACAGACTACTACTATCTAGCTATAAACTTTGTTGAGATTTTTCCAATTGTCCCAATCATGTCCTTTATACCAAAAGAAAATCCTGGCTCATGAGTGTATTCAGTTTTTAGACTCATTTAATCTGGTATATTTCTCTGGCTTTTTTTTCTCTTTTATAACATTAACATTTTTTGAAGTGCACAAGCAAGTTAAATTGTAGAAATCCCTTCACTTAGGTTTGTCTGATGTTTCCTCAAGATTAGATTCAGACTGTTCTTTTTTTCAGCAGGAAATGCATTAAGATATTAGTTTCTTCCTTTACTAGAGATATGGATTTGGTCACTTGGTTGAAGTGATGTTTGGTAGGATTCTCCAACTCTATAGTTACTTTTTCCTTTGCTAATAAATATTTTCTGAACTGGGCATGGTGGCACATGCCTGTGATTCCAGCACTTAGGAGGAGCAAGCCAGAGGAGCGATCCAAGTCTAAGGCCAGCTTTGGCTACATAACAAGTTCCAGGACAGCCTGGGCTACATGGTCAGACCCTGACTCAAAAATAACCAAGATAAATATTTTCTGAGAAGATACTTTTAGATTATGTCAATATTCTATTACCATTAATTTTTTACCATTACTGTGAGCATAGATTCTTTTTCTCAGTTTCCCACTCTCAAGAACTTTCCAAGTATATCCTTAAGCTTCTTTTCTCTCATCTCTACCTTAACAAATAGATGCTACAGCTAGTGTCTACTCTATCCCCATCTTTAAGTCAGAGTTAAGACCTCTGGAACATACATATACCAACCTCTAGGTGAAAACTACAAAAAGAAATCAAATCCATCTTTAACCACAGGAAAGGCCCAATGCACCCCTGAAGGATTTTGTGCTGATAGCTGAGTGCTGTATAGTAGTCCCTGTCTCCAGTGCTTGGAAAACAATGATCCAGTATTTCTACAGTTCTGTCACAATTCCTATATTTCACAGTGTAAAGAACTCATTTGGAAAAATAATATATGCCCAGTAGCAATAATATAAACACTTCCTAAAAAGTTTTTCTCTTAAACATATTTCAAATTATGTTTTTCTTTTCCCCTATAAAATACCCTCCTTCACCCACAAAAAAGTTCTCAAGCAATATCCTCCCTTCTATTCATCCACCCTCATTTAAAGCTGTTTTTCCTCCCATACTCAGACTTTATATCCTAGACTGGAAGCCATCTGGTGAAATCAGAAGATGGACGGACAGATGAGCGCTCCTCTATGCCTAGATTCTGTCAAATTGTCCTTACCTGCTGTGGAAAACAGGTGCGGACTGAGTGCTCTGTGTAACCAAAAGATGGCCCTTCAAAGACAGCTGTTGGGAGCTTCAGAACTTCCTTCAGAAATTGGTCAAATTTGCTAAATATCATTAAGCCATTGGAATCTGACATCTGGGAGAAAATATCTATGAGAACAAAACCAAATAAAGTCAAACTATAAGAAAATATCACCTTTTAATAAATTGCTCTATGTTATGTATATACCACTAAAAAAGTATACTTTAAAAGTACCATCAAGTTGTTATGATTTTTAATTAATAGTAAAACTATTCTCATCAACATTGTGTAGCTACTTTACTGACAAGCCCCCTCAATCCCATTCACTTAATATGCTACCTAAACATCAAATCAAATAACCATTCATATATTTCCCCCCGGAATATTTTTGTTTGTTTTGCAGCACTTGGGAGTTGAACCCAGGGCCTTGAACATATTTTGCAAGTGCTCTACCACTGAACTGCATCTCATTTTTTACTTTTTATCTTGAGACAGGGTCTTGCTAAGTAACACAGGGTTGCCTCTGGCCTTGACCTCACAATCCTCCTGCCTCAGCTTCCCAATCACTGGGATTAGAGACATGCAGCACCACTCCCAGCTCCCTATCTACCCTTTTGGAGTGTTGTGCAACTGAATGATATGTAACTTTTAATAAGTTTATTTATTTATGCCAGACTTTGTTCCAAGAAAATTTTGTAGCAACATGTCCTTACCTCTAGTATCTGTGTCTATATAAGACATATGCAGGTTTCAGTATATGAATATATTAGCATTTTGGTGATAGGGTATAAAATTATATTGTATTTGTATATTCATATGCTAATTATATAACTGTATGCCCGAGAGAAAATAAATCTGACAAGAGCATAGAGCATGTTGAAAATATAGAGCATAGAACACGCTAAATAGACTCCATATAAACTCTTCTAATCTAAGGGATACTCTGATAGAATTAAACCCTATTTTTATGTAAAAACCAGCCAAGAAGATGGGAAAGTTTTCAGTAATACTGCTTGTTATTTATCTTCATGCAGAGTTCTTGTCTCCACTATTCCCTTCTTTTCATCCATAGTTGGGCAGAAAAAGAAAGATTATCCAAGGAGCTCAAAACAACTTAACAAAGAAATGTAACCTAAACTTTTTTTTCAAACTCCTGAGCTTCCTTACAAAAAAAAAAGGTGTGAGTTAAACATGCACAGAAAATGATTTCTTGAGGATTTTTCAAGCATGGCTTTTTGAAAATTCACCTTCTATATACTTGCAGTGAATAAGTACATAAGAAATATATATGTATATAACAGATCAAAATAAGATAAAACGTTTGATTATAAGATATAGGGTAATTTTTAAGGAATGACAAAACAGGAAATTATCAAAGGAATGAAAATCTTCAGTGTAACCTCTCACAATGGCTACTAGCTTATAGTTAAAAGGAAAAGTATTAAATACACAAATGGTGAGAAATCCATTGAAAGGCTAAAAGAAGTATGGTCCTGGGGGAAACAAAATCAAGTAATTAAAAAACACAAACTAAAGTCCTAGTATATGGTCCAAGTGCCACACACTTTGCCAGGTGTTTTGAAGTAAGCTTTGAAGTAGTAAGATACATAGTCTTTATCTCTCAAGAAACTTTCAATGTAGCTAGAAAAATAAAATACATATGAAACAAAGCGGGCTGGGATTTAGCTCAGTTGGTAGAGCGCTGCTCTACAGTCTCTGAGGTCCTGAGTTCGATTCCCAGCACCGCAAAATGGGAGAAGGACGTGGCAACCCACTCCCAAGGCAATCCCAAAACAGTCAGCCATTGAAAACCCTATCAGGGTCGCTATGAGTGGGACTCAACTCGACGGCACCTAACAACATGAAACAAAGAAGAATTAAGAGTTGCATGGACTCCAAACACAATAGAAATAGAGCCAAAAAGGTATTTTTATTAAGCGCCATGATGTGCCAGGCACCACACTGTCTGCCAGTAGCCACTCAATATTCATTATCTTTTTCTTCCTTAGTAACAGAACACTAATATCATTTTTTACATCAATGTGTCCAACTAACAGATTAAGTTTCCCAGCCTTGATTTAGCCAGGTGTGGTCATGTGACTAAGTGATGGCTAATCAGACTATAAGCAGAAGGGTGTGAAAGACTTCCAGGAAGGCTAAAGAAAGTTAACTGACTAGGAAAAGCAAGACAGAGAAAGCTTGGGTCCCAGAAGAAGATGAAACTTCCAAAGCAGCCCTGGTCTGTTTACCTCTGGATTCCTTTTATGCAAGAAAAAAAATTTTTTTCAACTTTGTTAAGACACTGTCATTCTGAGTTTCTGCTTTCACGCAACAAACCCTAATTCTAAAAGTTACTATATACTTTACCAAACATTGCCTTATTTTACTCTCATAAGAAGGTGTGTGAATGTGCATACAGGCACACACAATTATTTAAAATTTCACAGATAATGAAATTATAGCTTAAAAAGATTAACGTGCTCAAGGTCAAAAAGTTAGTAAATAGTTAAATCAGACTTTAAACCCATACCTATTGGACTCAAAAGTAAATTTCATTACACCACACTCCTTCAATAAATAATTCAGAATAGATACAAAAAGCCAGGTGCAATCAGGCGTGTTGGGCACACACCTGTAATTCCAGCACTCAGGAGGCTGAAGCAGCAGGATCAACATGAGTTCAAGCTAACCTGGTCCACATAGTGAGTTACAGTTGCAAGACAGCCTGGGCTACATAAAGAGATCCTTTCTCAAATTATCAACAACAACAAAACAAAAAAGTCAGGCATGGTGGCACACACCTGTAACCCTAGTACCCCTGGAGGCTAGGCAAGAGGATTGCAGGTTTGAGGCCAGAGGAGGCCTGTGCAGTTTGGCAAGACCCTGTCTTAAAATAAAAAATAAAAGTGGAAGGGGGCCAACTCAGTGGGGCCTGCTTGCTTAGCATTCATGAGGTCCTGGGTTCAATGCCCAGAACTCCAAAGAGGAGGGAAGGAAGGAAGGAAAGAAGGGGGGAAAAATATATATGTATATACACACACATATATACACATATGTACATATATACATACATACACATACATACATACAGGAATATAACTACCTAAAAAAAGATCAACAAACAGGACAACATATATTGGTTTCAGAAATATATGTACTAGAATAAATGTACTGTGAACTTTCAAACAGTCATAATAAACACATTGTTATTGGGGCTTTTTTTTAATTTTTAATTTTTTTTTTTTTTTTTTTTTGCTATTGTTTTGTTTTGTTTTTGTAGTGCTGGGGATCAAACCCAGGACCTTGGACATCCTAGGCAAGCACTCTTCCACTAAGCTACATCCTCAGCCCTCACAATAAACATGTTAAAAGAGACATTACCAATATGAAACTAGAACCACAAATTATGAAAAAGAATGAATCAGAAATATTAAGTGTAGGAAATACAATAGCTAAAGAAATAACATAATAGAAGGGATAAACAGCATGGCTCCAGATGAAGAACAAATTAATGATTAGAAAGACTGATAAATTCTTCAAACAGGAAGCAGAGAAATTTAAAGAAGCTGAACCATATGTGAAAAATATTAACAGATAAAGAAGACATGGGCTAGGGGTGAAGCTCAGTGGTAGACTGTTTGCCTAGTATGCATGAGGCAGGGAATGGTGAAGAAAGAGGAAGGAGAAGGAGAAGATGACAACAAAGAAGACTAAGACAAAAGGAGACACACCAACAGTCAGAAAAAGGAATTATCAAGAAATTCTAAAAAAAAAAAAAAAAAGCCCTGTAAAAGAGGATTTGGAATGATGAAGTGAAAACTGGCTAGGGGTGGGAGTAGAACCCACAACTAGGAAGAATAGGGTAAAGTCTCTGTGACAGGAATTTCTAGCATGGGTCTGTTATTGGTGGTAAGCAGGAAGCAGGGAGCTGTAGGGAATATTCTAATTATGATAGACAATTTATATTAGGAAATGAAGACTGAATTCTAAGAAGAGTATTTCTATTATGAAAGAAAACTCTCGGAAAGACAAAAATACTTTAGATTTGGCTTAAGAACTTTTTAAGTAGGGATGGATGATAGGTTTAAAAAGCTAGTTTTTAAGATTGGATTGTTAATGACTACATCTAAAAGAGGAAGAATGGAATTGGAGACATCAACTAGAAAAAACTGTAAATAATGCACAAATTAGGTGGTAAGAGTCTTGATTTCAGTAGTGACATTAGGGGGCAGGAGGTCTAATCCAATATATTTCAGTGCTAGGAGCTGTAATTGATGTCAAACCTGGTTAGGAAAGAAAGGAATTTTAAAAGTTAAAATTACTCTAAATTCCTATCTTGGGAAAATTCTGACAACCCTAACTGAAATAAACAATTGGAGATAAACATATCATACTTAGCTTTGAATCTAACTATATCTGGATTACTCAGCACATTTTCAAGCGGAACCAACTTGCAGACTATTGGGCCACAGTTCAAGAATGAATGCAGATAGAGAGCTCTGAAATGTTACCACTGATGTGAATAATGAATGCTCTTCAAAAGAGAGAAGAGCATAAATGAGTCAATATTCAAATATCTGGCTAAATGAGGAAAGTAATCATCAATTAAATCTGAATGAAGCTGGGCTCAGGGGCACATGTCTGTAATCCCAGTGATTTGAGAGGCAGAGGCAACAGGATAGTGAGTTTGAGGCCAGAGGCAGCCTGCGTAACTTAGTGAGATCCTGATTAAAAAGTAAAAAACAAAAAAGGGGCTTGAGGTACCCACAGTGGTAGGGCACTTGCAAAGTATATACAAGGCCCTGGATTCAACCCCTTAACTTCCAGACAATTTAAAAAAAAAAAAAAAAAAAAAAAAAAAAAAAAAAAAAAAAAAAAAAAAAAAAAAAAAAAAAAAAAAAAAAAAAAAAAAAAAAAAAAAAAAAAAAAAAAAAAAAAAAAAAAAAAAAAAAAAAAAAAAAAAAAAAAAAAAAAAAAAAAAATATATATATATATATATATATATATATATATATATATATATTGAATAAAAGGAAAGAGTCAAGATCAGAGTGGCAAATATTTGCCTTGATGCATCTCTTCCCTTTTCACTGAGCCCTGAGTGTATTTAGAGGGGCAGTGTGTCCACTTAAAAAACGACTTCCCACATCTGGGTGTGGTGGCACAGGCATATAATCCCAGCACTTGGGAGGCTGAGGCAAGAGGACTGTGAGTTTGAGGCCAACCTGGGCTACATAAGGAGACCTTGTCTTAAACAAACAAAAACTTCCCAGCCTCCTTTGCACACTGTAACTCTGGAATAGCTTTCTGGAAAGCTTCTCGTTTTCCCAACAGAGGCACCTCTTTCTTCTCTCTGCCAAGAATGAGTATGTGAGACGTAAGACAGAGGAGCCATCTTAAGATCCTAAGGAAGGAAGCCACATAGCAGAGCAAGAAGACAGAAGAAAATGGAGTCTTTGGCAACACTCGTAGGTCATGGTACCAACTTAAAATGTATCAACCTTTGGACTTATTTTTACATGACAAATATAAATCTCAATGTCTTTAAGTCACTATTAGTTTCTGTTGCTACTCCATGTATTCATACCTGATGAGCTAACAAGTAATTAACTTGTAGCTACTAATGAAAGAAATATTCAGAACCAGAGACATTAACTACCAAGTACATAAACATACATATGCATAGTTTCACAATAACAGTTTCAAAAGTAGTAAAAGTTTTTTAATTCACAAATAAAGAAACTATAATTTAATAGGCCCACATTATAAGAGACCAAGCAGAAACATGTTTTTTGTTTGTTTTTTTGGTGGTACTGGGGGTTGAGACCAGGGACTCGTGCTTGCATGCTCTGCAAGTGCTGGAACGCTGACCTGCACCCTCAGCCCTTTTTTTTTTTTTTTTTTTTTTTTTTTTTTTTTTTTTTTTTTTTTTTTTTTTTACTTTTTTGAGACAAGGTCTCACTAAATTACACAGACTACTCTGGTCTCGAACTGTGATCCTCCTGCCTCCACCTCCCAAGCCACTGGGATTATAGGCGTGCGCCACCATGCCCAGCACATTTGTTTTAATAAGAGAAATCTTCCCACATGCAAAAATTGAAGGCATAAGGAAGTAACTCATTACATACACACACACACACACACACACACACACACACACATATATATGTATATACACACACATATATATGTATACATATACATATATATGTATATACATATATATATATGTATACACATACATATATATGTATATACATATATATATGTATACACACACACACACACACACACACACACACACATATATTTTTTAGGATGGCCTTGTCTTATCTATGTCCTGCAACTGTACCACTGTAGCATCCAATCCTGTCAGACCTTGGAAGCTAAGCAGGATTGGGTCTGGTTAGTACTTGGATGGGAACCACTTGGGAACACCAAGTGCTGTAGGCTTGGGAGAAGGACCCAGCAACCCACTCCCAAAAACCAATCAGCTATTGAAAATCCTATGAATAGCAGAGAAGCACTGACAATAGTGTTTCCCCTGTTGTAGGTAGGGTCACTATGAGTTGGATACCGACTCGATGGCACCTAACAACAACTCTTATCTATAAGAAATACAGTGCAAAATGATTGCTAACATTTTATTATTGTTGTTTATTATTGTTGTTGTTTTTTATTGTTGTTATTTATTAACTTGGTTTTTTGTAGTACTTGGGTGCTGAACCCAGGACCTTGCACATACTTTGCTAGTGTTCTCACTTTTTTAGTTTTGAGTCACAGTCTAAGTTACACAGGCTGCTTCTAGCCTCAAATTCATGATCCTAGTGCCTCCACTTCCCAAGTTGCTGGGACTATAAGCAGATACCACCACATCCAGCTTTTTTTTTTTTTTTTTTTTTGAGACAGGGTCTCACTAAATAGCCCAGCCTGACTGTGAACTCGTGATCCTCCTGCCTCAGCCTCCAGGATAAGAGGAGAACACCACCACTCCCAGCTTAATTTTTTAATCTTGAATGAGGCCTAACAAATAATGAATCTAAGTTAGTGTGATCTGCTATACACATAAGAAGATTTTTTGTTCCCCCTAGTACTTAGGGTTTGAACTCAGGGTCTCACACATACTTTTCAAGTGCTCTACCACTGGACTACACCCCCAGCACATTGTTTATTATCTTTTTAAATTTTGAGGCAGAGTCTCACTAGATTGCGAAGGCTGTCTCTGGCCCAGAACTTGCAATCTTCCTGCCTCAGCCTACTGTTGTTGTTGTTAGGTGCCATCCAGTCGGTATCTGACTCATAGTGACCCTCATAGGGTTTTCAATGGCTGACTGTTTTTTTGGGATTGCCTTGGGAGTGGATTGCCAGGCCCTTCTCCCATTTTTGCGGTGCTGGGAATTGAACTTGGGGCCTCAGAGACTGCAACGCAGCGCTCCACCCACTGAGCTAAATCCCAGCCCTCTCAGCCTACTAAATCACTAGAATTACAGACATGAGCCACCACGCCCAGCAAGATCTTAAAGCACTATAATAAAATTTAATTAAAATATCAAAAAGAATAATTCAACTAGAGCTGGCAGTGGTAGAGCACTTGCCTAGCATATGCAAGGCCGTGGGTGTGACTAACACCACAAGAAAAAAAATTCAGTCCTCCAATTACAGCCCTATATCCTTCTGGTATTAAGGGATTAGATTACTTCTCAGATCACCAATTAACTTCCCCTTAATTCTCTTTCTATTTATATATCTCTGAAAGGAGGTATGCCAATTCCCAACAGTTGTTTCCAGCTAAAAAAGGTAGGCTTTTTCCCTCATGAAAAATCCACAATGGAACCCTTAAATTACATAAGCATGCAATTTCTAAAATAGTCTATCCTTTGTGTGATGGGCAAAATAATGCTATTGATCTGCCATAATCACATATGTTTTTATTTCTTTTCTGGTAATAATGACCCTGGCTTTACTGGATGCACATACCAATCTGTATCCACTCCTCCTTCTATCTGCACAAACCATCTATACACTTCTACAAAGTATTAGGACTATTCAGACTAAAGAGACAAGTCTATAAATGGAAAGTCATTTCCTTTTTTGTTAACATTCCCTGGCAAAGGACTCATCCGTTATCTTTCCACCAACTGAACAACTCAGCCCAGAAATAAGTATACACCCACTGGTATGTTTGTAAATACCTATATACAACCAAGCCCAAGTGCCTACTGTATTCTTAAACTCATTAAAATGCCATATCATTCATTAAGTCAGAATGAGGCTGGAGGAAGTGTAGAGATGCCTAGGGCTTCTTTTGCCGACTCAACCAGAGCTACCAGGCCCTGGGCCTCTCTTGGCCTTTGTTTTGCTTTTCTTCTTTTTTATTCTAACTCATAACATGCAAACAGAGTGAGTATTTCTTACTTGCTTCCAGTTCTAAAACATTTTGGTTATTCAAGAAATGCAAACTTGGGCATTACCCATGCCCAATTAAACAGTCACTACCATTTGAAGGTTTGGCTAACAGACACCAGTGAGAGTAAGTACACAGTGACTGGTAGTCAAAGGACCATAGTGGAGAAGGCTAAATTTTGAACAGTGAAACTGTTTAATTATAACGTCAAAGGGAGGCCCTTCTATTCTGCTAATGAAAACTCGAGGAAGCAAACAATTGAAATATCAGCAAGAACAGTCGATTCTAGACAAAAAAGAGTAGGAGAACCTCAGATCATCTCTTCTATAGCAACTCAAAGTGCAGTCTCTCAAATAACAGGTAAAAGGATAAATAATATAAATTACTATTATAAAACCATTGTGCTACAACCCAGAGAAAATCCCTGTTAGCATTTTGGTATATTTCTAATTTTTATATGTGCCTAATGAATTTTTGTTGAAAACTACATACACGTCTGGATTTTGATATGTAACTTTTTTTTTTTCAGTACTAGAGGGCTAAACCTAGGGCCTCACACATATTTTGCAAGCACTCTGCCAGTGGGCTCCACCACCACCCCCATTTTTATTTTTTAAATTGAGACAGTGTCTCGCTAAATTATGCAGCCTGCCTCTGGCCTCGAATCTGCACCTCCTGAGTCACTGGGATTACAAGCAGGTGCCATCATGCTTGGATTGTAACATACTATTAACAGCAAAACTTAACTGAGCTCTCCTTTTTGGACACTATAGCTGAATCCAGTTTTCACATATTATAAAAAGTGCTGCAACAAATACATCTAAAATTTAACCTGAGCACAGTGGTGCAAGCCTGTAGTCCCAACTACTTGAGAGGCTGAGGCAGGAGGATGTCTTAAGGCCAGGAGTTACAGGCCAGTCTGGGCAACATAATAAGACACCCAACTCTAAACAAACAAAACAAAACAGACCATATTAAGTTAGACTTCTGATTATTCCTTAGGATGAACTCCAGAAGTAGACTTAATGCATGGACATGAAATTTTTATAGCTTTCCCCATATACCTGTTAAATTATTCTTCAAAATGATAGCACTTGTTTTTTTAATGAACTTTGAAGTAAATTTTATGGATCATTTGTTCCTATCTTTTAGTGGAATTAGATAGGATCTGAATAAGAGATTAAATTTCTTAGAAAATGAATAGCAAAATTAGAAAAAATAACTCATAGGTAAATTAACTGACAAGTTGTTGTTAGGTGCCGTCAAGTTGGTGTCCAACTCATAGTAGATCCTACGTACAATAGGATAAACACTACTGTTAGTGCTTTCTCTGCTATTCATAGGGGTTTCAATGGCTGGTTGTTTTTTTGGAGTGGGTTACCGTGTCCTTCTCCCAAGCCTACAGCACCTGGTGTTCCCAGGCAGTCTCTCATCCAAGTAGTAACCAGGCCTGACCCGCTTAGCTTCCAAGATCTGACGGGATCAGACACTACAGTGGTATGCCTTCAGGCTCTACTGACAAGTATGCTTTAACAAATAATGGACTTAACAGTCTGCAAGTTTTGTCCTCAAAAGTTATATTTTGGATTTCTGATATTGATGAGTTTAGATTATGTTTTAATTAAAGTCTGCATTCTCATTATAAATCACTGGTATTTAAAATCCTAATGCATGTTATCTTTCAATCTAGGAAACAGTCCCTAATGACCCCAAAAGGGGACCATTTCTGTAAATGAATGACACTGGGGACAGAAATGTTCTTAAGACAAATATGTACAATCTAAGAAATGTTTCAAACTAAAAGCACAAATATTTAAGTCATTTAAAATGTTACCTTAATATTAACAAACAAACAAAAATATCAAATAAAAAGGTGAAGAAAATATAGGAAAAACTTTTTAAATTTTTTAAAATCCTAAAATGTAAGAAGAGAAAGAATTAAAAAGTAGAAATGCTAAGGTAAATTCCACATACTATGAAACCTAATATAGTGGAAACATACTAGAGGTAATAATAGGGTATGCAGTCAGCAGGAGGAGACTGGAGCCAGTATGAAGAACTAAAAGCAGGGAATAGTAGACAGAAGAAAGTGAATACACAATGAACTGTCATTTGGTATTACAAAATAGTGCTACATCTCACTTTTGGCTAAACTATTATTCAGTCTCCTCAATCAATGAGAACACAGATGAGAACTAGAAACTCAGGGAGAGGAGGTTTTCACAACAGCCAAAATTAACAACTGTACTAGAGATTTCAAGTGCTTCTCTCATAATGGAATAATTACTTTAAATCTTTACATTAAATAGAATGATAACATTCTTTATGCTTTCTCTTTCAGTAGATGAAAAGTAGTAAATCAGAAGCAAAGACAGATTTCTAGAGATGGTAGGTACAGTACTAGCCTTATTCCATTAGCCAGTGACAACGGACATGCACACACTGGCACCACCAATAAAACAATAAATTAATTGAAAAAGCACTGAGCATGGTAGCACAAGCCTGTAATCTCAGCAACTTGGGAGGCAGAGGCAGGAGGATCACAAGTTTGAGATCAGAAGCAGTCTGCATAACTTAGCAAGACCTTGTCTCAAAAAGTAAAAAATGAGCTGGCGTGGTTGGCGCACGCCTATAATCCCAGCGGCTTGGGAGGCGGAGGCAGGAGGATTGCAAGTTCGAGACCAGAGGTAGTCTACATAATTTAGCGAGACCCTGTCTCAAAAAAAAAGTAAAAACTGGGCTGGGGGTACAGCTCAGTGGTCCAGCACTTGCAGAGCATGCAGGTGCAAGGCCCTGGGTCCAACCCCCAGTACCGCAAAAAAAAAAAAAAAAAGTAAAAAAATGGGCTGGGGGTACAGCTCAATGGTACAGCACTTGCAAAACATGCAAGTATAAGGGCCTGTTCAACCCCTAGTACCATCAAAAAAAATAATAATAAAAAAATAAAAACCAGAATTGAATAAAGCATAGTACAGCTGATTTGAACATGAGTTTCAACTATTGGGTTCACATACACAGGACTATTTTTTTTTTTTTTTTTTTAGATTTGCCATAATTTGAAAAAAAACTCATAGGTTACCTCATAACCTAGAAATACTAAAAAATGTAGATAATAACCTATTTTATTATTTATATCATAAAATATAGTCGAATCTATTATCAAAACTTAAACACTCAAACATAGACTGCATATGGCACCATTCAGAGTCCACAGAAATGTAAACAGACATAAAGGTGCAGCATAAAATTAACTGTAGTGCATGCTGTACTCCAATGATAATTTCATAGTCATTTCCTATTACTATTAGGATGAGCTCAAGTCTTGTTGAGTACCTATGTAAAACAGTTTGATGCTGATCATTTCATGCAGTTTGTTTCTCCAGAAAATCGTCTATCATGGTAAAAATTGATCTGTCATGATTCTTACATATTTTCCACCATATATCATACATATGGCATATAAAATATGTGTTACTTGACCATTTCTATTACTGGTAAGGTTTCCAGACATGAAGAGATTATAAATAGTTAAGTGTGGGGGGAGTCAAAAGTTATTCAAAGATTTTCTAGTGGGAGGGGTCAGCTCCCCTAATCCCATGTTGTTCAAGGGTCAACTATAGTTTCAAAAATTTGAGACAGGACCAAACAGCCCTAAGCTTTGCAATGAGCCCTAAATGCATTAGAGAATGGTATCACTAAGAGATGAAAAATGTTTGTTATGATCAGCAAGCTCTGTTTAAAACAGAAGAGACAGGCCACATTTTAAAGTGGCTTCTACCCTGGATGATTAAAATTAAAAAGTGGAGATAGGCTTCAATATTCAGAAAGTTTACTGATGTTGAAGATCTCATTCCCAAAATAATTACAGTATAATAAAAATGAAACAGAGCTACCATTGGTAAAGAAATTATACTTTTGAGCATAAAGAAGATAAACTATATTTAATATATATCTAAACAAGATAAACATGGTGATTAGTGATCAGTGACCTACTATAGTTCGTGTCACATCAATCTGAATACTATGTGCATCTGAGCATCCTGAGCCTATCTCCACTAATGTGTCCTGTTTGCCTTGGCATGTGTGTTTCTGCGCCACTTGAATCTTGGTCACTTTGTGTTTCTCCAACAAGTTCAAAGTCACGTCAAAAAAACTGCTATCAGAGGCAGGAGACAGCTCAGTGGTAGAACACTTGCCTAGTATGCTTCAGGCCATTCCATCCTTCTTGTTGTTGTTAGGTACCATCGAGTCAGGTCTGACTCATAGCAACACTATGTACAACACAACGAAACACTCTCAAACAATGGGCCATGCCAGGTACTACATCAGCACTTCTCTGCTATTCATAGGGTTTTCTCTTTCCTTTTTTCTTTTTTTTGGCAGTACTAGAGGTTGAACCCAGGGCCTCACACTTGCATGCTTTGCAAGTGCTGGACCACTGAGCTGCTGCCTCCAGCCCATTTTTTAACTTTTTTGAGACAGGGTCTCGCTAAATTACACAGATTATCTCTGGTCTCGAACTTGCGATCCTCCTGCCTCTGCCTCTCGAGCCACTGGGATTACAGGCGTGCAAGACAGCTCCGGGCTTCATAGGGTTTTCAATGGTGGGTTGATTTGGGAGTGGATTGCCAGGTCCTTCTCCCTAGCCTGCAGCACCTGGTATTCCCAGGTGGTCTCCCATTCAAGGACTAACTGGGCCCACCCTGCTTAGCTTCCAAGAGCAGGCTGTATTAGATGCCAGGGCGCTATGGCTGCAGACATTCCATCCTTAGCATCAAAATAATTAATTAACTAATTAATTAATTAATTATAAAGGAAAATCAAGAACCAAAAACTTCTATCACCTAGATCTTTTCCATATTATACACAGTAGTAAAATTTGTATACTTTCCTTTTTTTTTTTTCAGTACTGGGGATTGAACCCAAGGCCTTGTGCTTGCATGTTTTGCAAGTGCTGTATCACTGAGCTGCACCCTCAGCTGATTTTTTTACTTTTTTGAGACAGGGTCTCCCTAAATTATGCAGACCACTTCTGGTCTCGAACTTGAGATCCTCCTGCTTCTGCTTCCTGAGCTGCTGATATTACAGGCCTGAGCCACCAAGCCTGGCAAAAGTTGTATATTTTCACTAAATGGTTATAACACAGAACTGCACTAATTTTATTATTCAATCTATAAAATTTTAAGTACTTGCCACGTGCCAGGTGAGTTGATATTATGTAAATGTAAGCATACGTAATCAGAGAAACAGACTCCAAAATCATCTAGAATATGCAGTTATGTAATCAATCTTCTACTGTTTTTCAACCATTCTCCCCAGTGTTAATGAAGATGGCACATAAATTCTTCATCTGGTATCTTAATCATTAAAAAAACAGACAAAAACATGGGCATAGTGGTGCATGCCTGTAATCCCAGCAACTCAGGAGCCAGAGGTAGGAGGATCAAAAGTTTGAGGCCTGGGGCAGCCTATGTAATTTAGAGAGACCCTGCCTCAGGATAATAATAAGAAAGGGGCTTCAGGTGCAGCTCAGTGGTAGAGTGGTTCCAAAGTACGTGTAACGCCCTAGGTTCAACCCCTAAGTACAGGGGGAGGGGAAACAAGAAAGAAACAAAGGAAAAGAAAAAGAAAAAGGAAAAAAACTCAACAAAATTCCAACTTTTTGTATTTGAATGAAAGACAATTTCATTCATATTATCTTCCTCAGAAAACCACCATGCTAAGAAAATATGAAAGATATTTCAGCCCCAAAGAATAATATTTTGAAACACCATGTAAGAAAATCTCAGAAGAGTATATTTATAAAACTGTAATTCTTACAACCAAAAACAGTTCTAGCGAGGCATAGTGGCGTATACCTGTAAACCCAGCAACTCAGGAAGTGGAGGCAGGAGGATCACAAGTTCAGTTCAAGGACAGAGGGAGCCTGTATAACTTAGCAAGACCCTACTACAAGATAAAAAATTAAAAAGGACCTGGGGGTGTAGCTCAGTGAAGGAGCACCTGCAAAGTATGCATGAAGCCCTGAGTTCAGCCCCCAAGCACTACTCTAAGATCTTTCTTTAGAACATTTAAATCCCATCTAGCAGGCCATCTAGCTTTCCAACTTTCAATGTCATGGCGACACATAAGAAAAAGCACAGAAAGCAAATGCAGCTATGAGGTAATCTTGCCAAAAATTTGTACGTTGAATCTGATTAAGCCACTGTATCTTTTAAAGAAAAAAAAAAAAGGAAGGCAAAGAGGAACAGCAAAAGGTTATAATCATCAAAATCCAGTCTATGAAAAGTGCTGCAGGACAATTCAATTTTTCCAACAGGTAAATGCAAGGAATATCTCAAGATTTCATTAAAACCCACACCTTCAATCTCATCTCCCTGAAACCTGACCCAGTGTCTTACTGTCTAGGTATGTTTATCGTGCCACCTGCACACTCTCCTGGAATTATGTGTGTTACCCAATATAGTAGTAGCACAGTGGAGAATGACTGAGTAGCTTAGAACAGGACTCTGAACTTAAATAAAATCCTAGCTTTGCCTTCTATAAAAATGAACAAAATGCCACTGGCTGCTTAAAGGAATTTTTAAGGATTCCACAAGAAAACATATGCAAAGCACCTAGCACAATGCTTGGCCTATCTTGTTGTTAAGTTCAGTCAAGTTGTGTCCAACTCAGCAATCCTCATAGAGTTTTCAATGGCTGATTGTTTCAGGATTGTCTCGGGAGTGGATTGCCACATTCTTCTCCAATTTTTGTGGTGCTGGGACTCGAACCCGGGACCTCAGAGACTACACAGCAGCACTCTACCAACTGAGCTAAATCCCAGCCCCCAGCCTATTTTAGGCAGTCAGTAAGTATCTAATGATTGAATAAATAAAAATTGTAAGCAGCAATATTAGTCACGAATTTGAGCTTCTGTCTTCATCTAACCACCTTACAGTATCTTCTTGTTTTTATAGTATCTAGTGAACAATAAAATGCCAAAATGGCCAACAAAAAAACAATAACAATAATAAAAGGAAAGATAATTATGATGGTAAAAGGAAAAATAAAAACAGACTATCAACTTCTAAACAGCTGAGCCTGACTCTAAGTATTAAGGAAAAGTTGAACACAGCAAATGCTATGTGACTAAATGAAGCTACTAATGGGTGTGGTAGCACACACCTATAATCCAGCATTTGAGAAGCTGAGGCAGAACTGCCTCAAGTTCAAGATCAGCCTGGGATATACAGTGAGTTCCAGGTCAGCCTTGGCTCCACAGTGAGAACCCTTCTCCAGAAAAAATGAGGGGAGTGGGGAGAGAGAAAGAGAGAGGGAGGGAGAATATGAATGGAAATGAATGAATGTGGAGCTACTAAGAAAATGGGTAAACTTGACCATACCTAGTGGAAGTAAAATTATTTTTTAACTAAAAGCCCTCAACATAATCATCTTCAAGCATATTTTTAATAGTATGGCAAACATTTTTAAAAGGATTTTTTAATTGTCAACATCACTATCCTAAGCCTCTTTGGTTTTCTTTCTTTAAAAAACACTAATAAATGAGATCAACCAACTTTTCTACCTGAACAATAGGTGGCATGATTCTCATACACTGAACCAGGTGCTGTAGTGATGTGGTAAGTTACAAAAACAAAAACAAATAAATAAAGCTCCATATAGCACCATTCAAAATTCTGAAAACATTCATTTAAAACTATTTAGAAATTCTAATTTGAAAATAAGATTTTTTTCAAATAATATGAAAATACTTACATCTCAATTTGTCCAGCATTTTTCCACCACACATGGTTGCTAACATAGCTTTAACTGAAAATACCGTCAACTTGCCTCGGCCCTCACTGCAAAATAAATATTAGAAATAATTGCTATCTGGAACCACAAAAGTCATCAAATGTATCACTAAATATTGAGCAACTAGTAAGTTGATTCCTGCCCTTTATATTTTACAATTTTCCCATATTTAGAAACCCTGAATTTTTTCCTTTGTAGAATTACAGTTTTATTATGCTAAGTGAGGAATCCTAAAACTAACTTGCATTATCTGGAAATGTTTTAGAAATAACCTGTAAAGTAATTTCTCTGTAGGCAGAAGTCAAATGGATGAGCCTCAATTAAGTTTTGTATCAACTAATCCCATTAAATCCACATCTGAAGTGTTTTTGTTGTTGTTGTTTGTTTGTTTGTTTTGCAGTCCTGGGGGTTGAACCCAGGGACTCACGCTTGCATGCTCTGGAAGTGCTGGACCACTGAGCTGCACCGCCAGCTTTTTTTTTTTTTTTTTTTTACTTTTTGAGACAGGGTCTTGCTAAATTACACAGACTGCCTCTGGTCTCGAACTTGCAATCCTCCTGCCTCCACCTCCCAAACCACTAGGATTACAGGCGTGCGCCACCGCGCCCTTCTCATCTGAAGTGTTTTTAAGCACTCAAAACTGAGGGGCCATCTGGTTTAAATATAATTCAAAATATGTCCTTACATCAGGATATTGTAACAAGTTTATTGTTATGTATTAAACAGCAGGGTGCACACTACTATTAAGATTTTATAATACATTCAGTTTTGTTTTCACTGTAACAACCTTTATGTCACCATGTGTTTATTCTAAGAAGCTTAAACCTGTCTATCTCAGATCTTCTCACATACCACTGTGAGAAAGTGAAGAGGAAGGGACAGCAATATTAATTCTTTTTTTTTAAGGCCCAGAAAGATGAAAAGCAGAACATAAAAGAAATGCTGCACATTACCAGAAGAACCAAGACACAATCACCAAAGCTTCTTAGCACATGTTCACTGTGCCACCCTTTTTTTTAGCCAAGTCCTGTTTTCACTGCAGGTAAAAACACCACTAGCTGGTTGATAAAGTCAACATTCGTAAGTTAAGAATGGGTTTTCACGTATAGCTAAAACACTCTTAAGCTGCAAAACTAGTGCAGGTGGGATCACAATCCCTGACTGTAACTATATTACAGGACTGCAGTAGCAAAACCAGCTTGGTACTGGCACAAAAAATAGGCTTGAAGAGCAGTGAAACAGAATAGAGGACCCAGAGATACACCAACGCATCTATTGCCACCTGATTTTTGACAAAGGAGTAAAGCAGGCAAATTGGAGAAAGGATAGTCTTTTCAACAAATAGTGCTAGGCAACTTGGATATCCACCTGCATAAAAATGAAAACAAACCCTCACCTCTCAATATGTACATGAGTTAACTTGAAACCTTAAAATTACTAGAAGAAAAGATAGGAAATACGCTCCAACAAATGGGCATAGGAAGACATTTCCTTAATAAGACTCCAATTGCTCAGGAAATTGCAGCAAGAATAGATAAATGGGATTACATGAAATTAAAAAGCTTCTGTACAGCAAATGAAACAATCAACAGAGTTAAGGAAGACCCCACTGGACTGCAGAAAATCTTCACATCCTATACACTGGACAGAGGACTAACTTCCAGAATTTACAAAGAACTCAAGAAAGCAGCTCCAAAGATAATAAATAATCCAATACACAAGTGGACAAAGAAACTGAATAGACGGTTCTCAAATGAAGAAGTTCATAAGGCCATGAAACACATGAAAAAATGCTCAATATCCCTAGCCATTAGGGAAATGCAAATCAAAACAACTCTGAGATTCCACCTTACTCCAGTAAGAATGCCCAAGATCAATAAAACAAATAACAACTAATGCTGGTGAGGTTGTGGAGAAAAAGGAATCCTCTTACATTGTTGGTAGGGCTGTAAATTGGTTCAACCACTTTGGAACTCAATATGGAGATACCTCAGAAAACTAAACTAGAACTGCCATATGACCCAGTTACACCATTACTGGGAATATACCCAAAGGGAGGCGAGTCATCATACCACAGAGACACCTGCATCTCCATATTCAATGTAGCACTTTTCACAATAGCAAGGGTATGGAATCAACCAAAGAGCCCATCAATAGAAGAATAGTTAAAAAAAATATGGCACGTATACACAATGGAATACTACTTAGCAATTAAAAAAATGAAATAATGTCATTTGCAGCAAAATCGATGGAACTGGAAAACATCATCTTAAGTGAATGAACAGAAGCCCAAAAAGAGAAATACTATATTTTCTCACTCATTTGTGGGAGCTGAATCAAACTTAAAGGAAAGAAAAAATCCTATACATAAGTTGAAACATAATAAGAAGCTCAAATAAAGTTAGCATGTTGTTGTTGTTGTTGTTAGGTGCCGTCGAGTCGGTATCCGACTCATAGCAACCCTCATAGGGTTTTCAATGGCTGTTTTGGGATTGCCTTGCGAGTGAATTGCCAGGTCCTTCTCCCAAATTTAGCATAGAAGGTACAATTTAAGTAGTAGAAGAAAGAGGAAGGGATCTAGCAGAGGGAAGCAAAGATTGAAGAAGACAGGAAGGGGTGGGGGGATCAGTGAGGAGGGATGAAAGAGGAGAAGTCAATCTCAATGTAAACAGCACAACTTCATGAGTATGTTGGGAAAAAAAGGGGGAAGATAGAAAAAACAAAACCTACTAGAATAGCTGAAATTAAAAAAAAAATAGTAATAATACCAAAGACTGGCAATAATATAAATAGACTAGATCACTCATCTAATACTGCTGAGAATATAAAAAGGTAGATCACTATAGAAAAAAGTTTGGACTTATATCAAAATCAGGATGCACATATATAGATAAATATTCTCACAAAAAGACATGCAAGTAGAAAGGAGACCATTGGTGGGAGGGAGTGGGGATAGGGGTGGAGGGTCATAAGAGGGTTAAGGGGGAAGTTATGTGAGCAATGTACAATGAAATGCATATATAGAAGTGTCATAATGAAACCCATTAAGTTGTACATTAAAAATTACCAATAAAAACAAGAACGGGTCATTGTGTTAATTTTATAAAGCTTGCGCTCATAAAGTCTCATTGTAACCTGTGCAATAAAGGGAGCTACCTTGAGTTTGAAAAACAAATGTCATCTCATTTATATTCACTAATAATCCTAACAGGGTGTTTCCCATTTTTCCAAACCCTCATTGTATATAATAAGATCACACCTGAAAAAAGGCAAATCGTCTATAAGCCACAAAGTTTTCAGTAAAAACACTGCCAGAAATATCAATTTTTGTTACAGTCAAATTTTTAAGCATTATGTCTCATTGAATTTATTCATAAGGTGAAATAGGAAACTCTGCAACTAGCTAAAATTAGGATAAGACATTTAAAAATACATGTTGTTAGGTGTCATCCAGTCAGGTCCAACTCATAGTAATCCTCGTAGGATTTTCATTGGCTGATTGTTTCGGGATTGCTTCGGGAGTGGATTGCTACATCCTTCTCCTTGTTTTTGTGGTGCTAGGGATCAAACCCAGGTCCTCAAAGAATACAGAGCAGCACTCTACCAACTGAGCTAAACTCTAGCACCTTAAAAACACATAGTTCTTCAGAAATAAAGACACTGGTCTATGTGGAAATGATGAAGAATGTTCCTATGTCAACTATCCACTGCATTGTTTGAGAAAAGTCAACAGCTAAAGCATCATCACGTAAGTTAAAAAGAGTGGATTTCTAAGAATGATACATAACCATTTGTGGGTAAACCCACTGGCATAAAAACAAGTAAGATTCTAAAGATTATTTGAGGATGCTGAGGAGTCTGAAGCTAGTCTGGAGGGAAAGCACAGCACATAGGAAATGCCTTCAGAACGGGTGCCTTCCTTTAGAAACCTATTCACTCCACAGGAATTATTATCAATAGTTTTGACACTAAAGAATTATTAGAAAAATAACTGCGGGTATGCCTGGCAGTATGCATCAGATCCCACACGCTGAAGGTTCAGTCCCAAAGACTGACTCCCATTTCATAAGCCAGTTGCAAGAAGTATGTGGTCACTTACACATCTAACCATCCACCTATAAATGAGGACTTCCCTTAAACCCTATGTGGGTTCAATTCAATTAATTTGCCAGAGCAACTCACAGAACTCAAGGAAATATTTTACTTATGTCTACGCATTTATTCATAAAGAACATTACAAAGGGTACAGATGAAAAGGCAGATTAAAGAGATGCATAGGGTGAGGCACTGGGGCAGGGACCATGCCCTCCCCAGATGTACCATATATTCAGCTGTCAAGAAGCTCTCCAAACCCACTTCTTTTGGGTTTTATGAAAACCAGCCCCTCTCCAATCCCCAGAGTTGGTGGTTGTGGCTGAAAGTTCCAACACTCTAATTACATGGGTTGGTTCCCCAGACAACCAGCCCCCATCCTCAGATTACCCAAGAGCCCATCAAGAGCCATTTCATTAGAACAAAAGATGTTTCTTTTGCCCAGGAAATTCTAAGGGATTCAGAAGCTGTATCAGACATTCCTATTACTCAGGAAACTACAGAGTTTTTAGGAGCTCTGTGTTATGTCAGGAACCAAGGTCAAAGAACAAAATATCAGAATGAAAATTCTCCTAGTGCCACATCAACAAGGGCCTTAGGAGCTATGTCTCAGGAAAACAGGGCAGAGACCAAACATGAAGACAAAACAGTCTCCTAGCACTTCTATCTCAGAAATTTTAAAGGTTTTAGAAGTTCTGTGTCAGGGGCTGGAGCACAGATTCATGTGTATGTTTTTTATTATTTCAAAAATTACAATCAAATTCACAAAAGGGTATTTTTGTAGAACTCAACAAAATAATTTCTTGTATATCCTTAGATTTCCTAACCCATACCTTAAGAAGATATGATGCCCAAAGCTCATTGTTTTGTTATGTTTAAAAAGTTCCCATTTTATTTTAATATGTATCCAGAGATAAGAACTACCAATATAGTGCTTTGAATGCAATACTAAGACTTTAGTTTTATTTTGTTGGCAATGATAAATCAAGTGAAAGATTCAAGAAAATCAATAATATTGTGTTTGCATATATCTGTTTCCAAAGCTCATTTTCATCCTTCACAGAGACCAAACAATATCTATGCCTTGATGTTGGGGATTTTTAAAATCTACTCCATAACTAGGGTCCCTCATAATAGCCTGAGGAGCTGACCCCTAGTTGACTTCAGGGCCACATCTTACTCACTCACATCTGCCCCTCCCATTGAGTGAGCAAAAATGGTGCCTGACCAGCCTGGCCTGCCTTAACTACCTTAATCCTGATTGGCTATCCTTGGCATTTTCATTAGATAACTGTCCCTACCTGGCAGGTATGTCAGTTTATCTGCTGTACCTGTCAGGTGTGTGCCCTGATTGGCTAATCCCAGTCACATGCCCCTCTGGGACCCTATATAAGCAGGGCTCCCATACCCCCTTCACCCCCTACCACTTCTGACTGTCCCTCAACTGCCACCTGAACCCCATCACCTCAACCAGCGCTCCCTACTCCAGTAGACTCTTCAAGCAAGCTGACATGGTCAAGACCAGCGGCCCCGAAGTGCCAAAGGCTACAATCAAGCCACGAAGAGCCTCCCAATTCCTCCCATCCCTGGGAAGGAGGAAGGCAGAGAAGGCAAGCTGCGAGAGTCAAGACCAACTGACCTCCAGCCCAAAGGAACACCGGCTGCTGTAGCTGTGCCTTTAAGGCTGAGCTGTTGCAGCACATGAAATGCTGCAGGCTTAGAGCCAGCACTTATAGCACTTGCTTAGGGGTTGCTTGCTTGTTGCACCCCACTTGGGGAGCACCCAATAAACCTTCCTTTCCTGTTTTTTCCTTTGAAGGTCTCCCGAGGTCCTTCATTGGCGCCACCAGCCATAACACCAACCCGGTTCAGTGGGTCCCCATCCCCATTTAGTGTCTGGGCAAGGCTCTGACCTCTGCCGGGCCTGAGCCAAACCCTGACACCTTGCTACAGGGAAGAAACTGACATCATCTATGCAAACAGACAGAAAGTGTAACAATGCCCAGCAGACCAAAAGAAAGACAGGTCAAACTTCCAATTCTTCTATCAAGAAGGACATAAGTATTCTTTACTTCTAAAAAATTATTGTAATAATTAGCACTTACACAACATTTTTCCTAATCTTCAAAATGTTTTAGAAATACTAATATAACATTTTGCATCCTTTGTCCAAAATATTCTATAACTCAACTGTTATATAGAATAGTCCTAGATTTAGCCTTATATTCAGACAAAGAGCTAACAGATAAAATTCTCAACTAACCTATTGACTAGTATTACTACTAGTCTCCATGGCTGGTCTCCAACCAAGTAATCTATTCATTTACAGAATAATCTAGATCAGGGTATTTACAGAAAGAAAATTCATCAACCCCTCAGTTATTACTAGTAATGTGTAATATGTGGCCCCGTAACAGGCCATCTCTTGTACCCACTTTCCAACTAATTTTCTTATCCACAATATTCATGCCCGCAATCTCCACATATAATCTCCCACCCAACAAGCCATGGACTTGCTCTTCTTGCTGCCAGGATACACTTTCAGGTGTGCTTAATATCCCATGCTTTACTGAAGGTGGGGGATACATATCTAAGGGTCAATGGCCACTCAATAAGAAAAAGAAAATACATAGGTAAAGTTAAAGAAGTTTTAAACACTGGTAAAAATATAGGTATTTGACATTAAGAATCATAATAAATGTGAGGGAGGCCAGAGATTTGAAGGAATGTTGAGTCTTTAGGTTTAAGAATCCTAAGTATGTAACTGTCCATTCGGAGAAGGCAGGAGTGGGCTCAAGTCTTAATTATGAGCTAATCTTCCCCACTTATAATGCCTACTATTATTTACAACTTTAGATATAGTTTCTACTATCAAAAGGCTTATTCATAGTCTTCAAAGAATAGGAACATAAATAAAAATATATACAACATTAATAAATGGCACACTTAAAGATATTTATATATACTTAATACACTTATTTTAAAATCTAAATATAATTTGGTATAAAGAAACAATCATCCAACAAAATTAGTAACAAAGTACTCTTAAAATCATAATTACTTAAATCACATTAATTATACTTTCCCTTTGAAAAGAAAAAACTTAGCTTCCTCTTCTCCACTACTTGCTTTGTAAGCCAAACTTCAGCACTGAACTCTCTTCCATGAATGCTTTTCTTGGCAATGAAACCCCTCAGTCTACTTTAACTGCAACTTCCTATATAGTAACTGTCCCTAAACAAAGCAAAGAGAAAGATGTCACTTTCATCTCTTTAACATTTCTTTAGCACTTCAGCTTTCTTCTTCTATAATTAGGGGCATGCAGAGAAAAACACAGCCTCTTAGCAGCTAATACCCCATGATTATGTTCTTTATCAAACTGATTTTTTATTCTTGGAAGAACTCATTTATGATCCTTTCCCCAGACATGTGACATTATTCTACATACACTAGTCAAGTTACGTTTAAAACCGAATACCTAGCTGCCCCTGGTCAAGACTTCCACACCCTCACAAACGTCCATGTTGTATTAATTCCAATGTAAAGTACAAGTTCCTATCAGAATCAGCTTTCTTCATGCAAGATTTGGAAAAGATATTTAACCTGGTTTCATCACAAACAATACAACTCACTTAAAACCTTACATACAACAGCTGTGGAGTTGATTTGTAGGTCAATATATAAAATGCAATATAATTGACAATGAATATTAACCCCTATGCAAAGATACTAAAAATAAAGGCTAAAACAGGTAATATTGGTTGAGGATGACAGGAGAAAAGAAATTCGTTATTTTTTAACCCTAGCCAGATAGAAGCCCTCCAGGGAGTAGCCTTCCCCACAAGGAGCATGATGATTCTCTTTCTCAGATGTCTCTGCATGATTCATTTCCATAGACCCATCATTTTATAGGCTGACAATAAACAATGCACATAACTTTTAAAAGGAGTTCTTGTTATCCAACACTGAGAAAACGCCATTATTAGCTCTAGGCCAAGCTAAGCAGACAGTGAGTCACCCAGAATAAACATTGTTATGTTTTAACACGCAGGTACCTTCAGAAGCCTCTGCAAAACTCACCTGTCCCCTGTGGACTGGTAGTTGTTCATCTCAGTTTAATAAACTCTCAATTTCTCATCCTTTTAAACTAATCACATTTGGAAAATGTGTCTTAGTTGTTCAGTACCTAGTAAGAGTTTGCTATTTGAACTTATACTTTTGAAAACTAGATTATGGGGAATATTTTTTACTTAGAAAAAAAGATGTTTCTACATTTTTGGCAGTTGTGGATGCTGCCAACTATAAATTAGTACTTCTCATATGAAAATAGGCTTTGACTTTAGAAACACAATTACCAGTCCAAATATTACATGTTGCTAAGAAGAAAAGACCATTTTGCTTTGAGTTTCAATACTCATATTTTTTCTATTAATCTTAATTTATGAAACTTCACAGTGAGTGGATTATGCAACAATCAAGTACAAATCAAGAACCCAGCTGGCAAAAATGTCAGTTTAATCAAGTGAAATCAACTTAGAATATTATTCAATTGTATCACAATCATAATGCTTACTACTTTTCATTTCAACCTTACACAGACATTTATTAAAAATCCAGTGCTGCATTTATTCAGAAATCAGAGAAATATAAAGTAGAATCTCTGCTTTCATGGACTTTTAATCTTATTTGCACACCTAAGGAGCAGTTTAGGACATTATACAATTGAAAGCCAAATCCAAGCAGGCTGTGGTGGTGCACACCTGTAATCCCAGCAACTCAGGAGGCAGGGGCAGGAGGATTGCAAGTTGGAGACCAGATGCAGTCTGCATAATTTAGGGAGACCCTGTCTCAAAAAAGAAAAGAAAGCCAAATCCTTTTCATCAAAAGGATGAAAATAGAGTTGGTGATAATAAGGGAGGCTACCACATAAGTAAAAATCTGAGGAGAACCCTGAGAAAGAAAAGATTTGGGCAGAGGAAGAAAAGGAGACTGGATAATCCCAGGCAGTAGGGTACAGGTGGGGCTAACCAAAATGCAGAGAGGGAGAAATGAGCATGTCACATTGGAAAAACAGAGAAGAGCCTAGAGGGGCCTAATTAGAGTTTGGTGTAAGCAGAGAGGTAAGGACAGGCACAGTCAGACACAGTGAAGAGTATGAGATTAATTCAAAAACCACAGGGCGTCTCTGAAGGTTTCTGAGGAGGGAAACTACATGATGAGAATAGTGTCTTCAATCAGACTAATTTGGAGGTAAGGTACTGAACTCATTACTATTCTCATAAATTTGAAAAACAAAATGTCAGAAAAAAAGCAACACAGAGAAAGTATTTGTCCTGCTCTATCTTTAAAAAAAAAAAAAAATCTGTAAAATCAGCCCAAAAGAATAAACAAAAACATTTCGAAATACTAGCTAATGGTCAAACCTTTGCACATCTGAAACAAGGAAGATCTTTGTTTGGCAGTGAATACAAATGTTTACATCTTCCAGGATAAAAACTACAAACTACAATGTGAGGGGTGCTTCAAGTTCACTTGTTTGTGCTCCCTGACTAACGCTGCCACCTGGGATGCAGAGTTGACTGTGGCTCAGTTTACTCTTTTCAGCAGCAGCACATCACACAGCACATCACAGAGGATGGCACCTACTTGGGCAGGATGTGGTGTGGACACCTGAACCCCACTCCTCAGCCTCAGAAGAGCTGTTTTTCTCCACTTTGCACTAGGTTCTCCCATAGGACTTTACTGTTTTAAAACAGCCAAGATCCCTAGCTCATTTCTATCATTTCCTGGACATATATGAAAAAAAGCTATAATCAGACCCTCTTAAAAGTCTACTATGAGGAAATTTTTCCCATTCAGAATTGCAATTTTATTTGTCATTTTGAATACTTCTAAGTAGAGATATAAGGAAATACTGTACACAAACAAATGAAATGTTTGTGTACAGCATTGCCAGGAAATTATAGCTTTGTTTAAAAATCACTAATGAGGAAGGTTGTAACCTAATATTATCTTTTCTCAGCAATGTCCATTCCATACTCTGATAGTTGCACAGATTTAGAATTTAAGGAACACGTTTGCTTTCGTTTAAAACAGACTAGTTTGTTTCTGCTTTGTTCTCTCTCTCTCCCTCCCTCTGTGTGTGCGTGTGTGTGTGTGTGTGTGTGTAGAGCTGCCCAGGGCTTCATAGGTACTAAGCAAACAGTTCACATTTGCTATTAAGAGGGAACTATGAAATCTTTTAAATGTATCCAACTTAAACCACTAAGACAAAACTTTTTTTGTCTGAACTTGGGGGTTGAACCCATAGCTTCACACATACTTTACAAGTGCTCCATCACTGGGCTGCATACCCAGTCCACTTTTTATTTGGAGATAGGTTCTCATTAAGTTATACAGGCTGCCTCTCGCCTCAAACTCACAATCCTCCTGCCTCAGCCTCCCAAGTTGCTGCGGTTACAAGTATGCATCATTGCACTTGGCAAGACAAGACTTTTAAATGGTTGCTAGCCATATTTTCTAACTACACAGGATTTTTTTCACGTAAATCCATCACAAATTAGATACAGATGTTCTCCAACTTGCAATGGTTTGACTTTATGATTCTTTGACTTTATGATGGTGTGAAATTGGTATATATTCAGTATAAACTGTACTTTGAATTCTGATTTTTTCCTAGGCAGTTAGATTCCTTCTGTACTGTGCAGGGCAGTGAGTTGAAGCTTCCAGTAAGTCATATGATCATGAAAGTGAACAAGTGTACTGGATTGCTAGACTAGGTTGTTTAGTAGGTGTATTAAATACAATTTTTCCTTTTTCCTTTCTTTTCTTTTTCCTTGAGATAGGGTCTGAACATGGAGCCAAGACAAATCTCATACTAGCAATCTTCCTGGCTTTGCCTCCTGAATGCTGAAATTACAGGCATGCACCACCATGCCTGGCCTTAAATGCATTTTCAACTTCCCGTGTGTCTACCAGGACGAAACCCATGGTAAATTGAGGAGCATCTGTATATACAAGTTGTTACACTGATGACACACTAAAGGAATCTTTGTTGTTGTTGCTGTTGTTAGGTGCTATAGATTGTTCAAATTAGCAAAGGCATTTTCTTTCTTTTCTTTTTGCAGTACTGGTGGTTTGAACCCAGGGCCTCATACATACTAGACAAGTCCTCTGCCGTGGAGCTGCACTCCTAGCCCCTATTTTTATTTTTCATTTGGAGACAGGGTCTCACTAAATTAACACCGGCTGCCTCTGGTCTCAAACTCTCAATCCTCCTGCCTCCTCCTTCAGAGTCCCTAGGATTATAAGCATGCACCACTTAGCAGAAGCATTGTTTACTGAGCGTTATTTCAGACGGTAAACAATAACTTTGGATCTTTTAATGGTAAGTTCAAGATTCATAGTATTTTGCAAATTTTATCCAAGCCTGGTTTCAACAGATTTTTTTTTTTTTTTTTGGTGGTTCTTGGGGGCTGAACTCAGGGCCTTGCATATACTTTTCCAAGTGCTCTACCACGGGGCTGCACTCCCAGCCCTCTCCCCACTCTTTTTGAGTCAGGGTCTCACTAAATTATGCATGCTGCCTCTAATCTAAAACATACAATCCTCCTTCCTCCATCTCCCAAGAGTGCATTACCATGCCTGGCCGAGTTTGTTCATTTTTAAGGTGGGATTTCATCATACCTCTGAACCAATACTTTTGGTGAAGACCATAGGTTCATTTATAAAACAGAAAAGAGCAGCCCTCTCTGTGGCCTAAGAGCATCTCCTTTCCCATCTTTCTTAATAAACTCATTCCTCTAACTTTAAAAAATAAATAAAATAAAATAAAATAAAACGGAAACATAAGAGAAAAAAAGAAGATGCATTTGTCAGAAATAAAGTATGGAAGGAATTTCTCAGGAAAACTATTATGAAAATTTGTCTTTCCTTAAAACAGGGTGAAAAACAAAACAATAGCTATCCAAGGTTAGCACATGAAAAGTTTAGAACAGCATCTCAAAATGTTAGTCTTCTAAAACAAAAGTCTCTTATAGGCGATCACTATGGCCCAATCAATGGCTGGTAACAATCCTATTCCTACAGGAACTAGGCTCTAGACAAGATTTCAAATGGAGATTGACTTAATGTTATCAATCAAGCTAACAAATTATTAACTATAGCTATCTATCTTTGTACCTTGATTAATATACCTTTGCAATGGCTGGAAGGTGACATCAAACTTAAAACCATAAGACACCTAAAACTCCCACATGGGGAGAGCCTGGCCCCCTTTTTCCTTCCCACCTTGGATATGCTCCATGCATGAAAGGATTATGCATGCATGTGGACACTCCAGCCTACATATCCAAGTTTTACCCATACCCACAGCAAATACCTACTCTTTGGCCAATCATCAGACACAAGAAAGAAAAAAAAAAATCAACAAACAAGACAAAAAAACATATACCAATTTCAGAAGCATATATATTGGTAGTAGAATAAGTGGACTAAAAACTTTAATGTAAACATATACAACATAATAAACTTTTGTTTGCTTTGTTTTGATTTTTAAGATCAGTTCTCACTATGTAGCCTCGGCTGGCCTGGAACTTGCTATTGCAGAGGTGCAACTCAGTTATAGAGCCCTTGCCTGGCATGCACAAGGGTCTTGGTTCAACCCCCAGGCAGTGGGGGAAAAAAAAGACAAAAAATAAGACACTATGAGTGAAAAACAGGAAGAATAATACAAAGAGAACAACTGGAAATCTACATTAGCTTATAAGTACAGGTCTTAAAACAATCATCCTTATTATTTATATGGAATAAGTGCAATAATGAGATATTCAGCAGAGAACTGGAAAACAAAAAAATTTTTAGTCTGTGATGTACAAACTCTCTCAAACCAAAAAAAAAGTCATTAAAGTTAATAACTTAATAGTTTAAAAGTAGATTAGACACTGGTCTAGAGAAAATAAGTAAAGTAGAACATATATTGGAAGAAAGTATCCAGAACAAAAGCCCAGAGAGAGAACTAGATGGCAAATCTGCAAAAGTTGGTAAGAGAAAATATTTAGGATATAGTAAAGTATACTATGCCTGAAGCCATACCACTTTGGCATCAGATCTCAGAAGGTAAGCAGGGTTGGGCCTGGTAAGTACTTGGATCAGAGGCCACCTGGGAATACCAGGTGCTGTAGACTTAGGAAAAGGACCCGGCAACCCACTCCCAAAAAACAATCAGCCATTGGAAATCCTATGAATAGCAGAAAAGCACTAACAATACTGTTTTGCCTGTTGTATGTAGGGTTGCTATGAGACAGACAGTGATTCAATGGCGCCTAACAACAACAACAACAACAACAAGGTATACTATACATGTATTTAAAGTTTCATAAAGAAGAACTGAGAAGGATCAATGTATGAAAAGAAAATTAGACATTTAAAACATGGATGACATGTCAAACCACTTATTACAAAAAGCTCAATGAATTACCAACAGGATAAATACAAAGAAAATCATACCATGACTATGGTGATACAAGCTAAACCAAAACCAAAATCTGAAGAGTTGCCAGAGAACACCAATATATTACCATTAAAGAAGCAAAGATCAGGTGGGGTGGTGCACTCCTGCAATCCCAGCACTTGGGAGACAGAGAAGATCATTCTGAGTTTGAGACCCACCTGGGCTACATGGAGAACTCTAGACCAATTTGGGCTACCTGGCAAGATGTTGTCTCATAAATACCAAAAAAAAAAAAAAAAAGGTAAAAAGTAAAGATAACCACAAAAGGTTACATCTGTAATTGACTTCTCAACACAAATAATAGAAGGAAAAAGACATGGAAATAACAATCATAAAAAAGTACAGAAACCACTGTCAATCAAGAACTCTATACCGAATGAAAATATCTTTAAAGAATGCAGGCTAATTTTTAAAATAAAAACTAGGAGAACATGGTAAAATCTAACATGCACAAAGGAAATGTCAAAAGGAGATCTTCAGGTAGAAAGAAAGAAATTCTTCATGAAATAATTCCTGAAGAAGTATATTTAAAATCAAGCAGACCTTTATATTTTTATGGAGTTAACATCACTTAACTTACAGACTTACCCATAAATTAAATAATGCTGACACACTAAATCATGGATGATGAAGTAAGTGATATTAAAATGTCTGCTTGGGAGCCAGGCATGGTATTGCACACCTTTAATCTCAGACTTGGGGGCTAGGGCTTAGTTTAGCTCAGTTGGTAGAGTGTTGCTCTATGCTCTCTAAGGACCCAGGTTCAATCCCCAACACCACAAAAACAGGAGAAGGAGATGGCAGTCCACTCCTAAAGCAATTCCGAAACAATCAACCACTGAAAACCCTATGAGGGTCGCTATGTGCCAATCTTGACACGACAGCATCTAACAACAACAATCTCAGATTTTGGAGGCTGAGGGAGAAGGACTGTAAGTTTGGGCTATATAGTGAGACCCTGTCCCAAAATAAAAAAGTCTGCTTGGTTTTAAATATATAAAATAAAAATACACAACCATAATGACATAAACATAAGAAGAGATGAATGAAATTACAGTGCCTTAGTCTTATAGCCAGGCATGGTGGTGCACATCTATAATCCCTGTACTCGGGAGGCTGAGGCAAGAGGATCCACACAAGTTCAAGGCCAGCCTGCTCTACATAGTGAGTTCCAGGCCATCCTCAGCTACATAGGGTAGCTGAAGAAAAGAAAAGGAAAAAAAAGTGCCTTAGTCTTTCATTATTCAGAGAGTAACAGTACCAATTTGAAAAATCATGAATACATGCTACATTCTCTAAAATACAAAGAAAGAGAAGTAAGAGAAGATCTAGAGATGAAATAAATTTTAAGAGATATCAGCCAACTGCAATGCCTGACACCCTTTCTATAACTGGCAAAAATAATTAAATTGAATAGTACATAGGCTGTGGGGCGCAGCTCAGTGGTAGAACACTCATCTAGCACGTTCAGGGTCCTTGATTTGGATCCCCAGCACCACAAAACAAAACAAAACAAAATAAACAAGCAAAAATCTCACCAAACAATACTTTGTTTTTGCCTATAAATATGGAAAAGGCTTTTTTTTTCAGAAACAAGGAAATGATAACACAAATCAGGACAGCTTTTGCCCGAGTTGGGTGCAGGAGGGTGGGATGGGATAAGAAAGAACAGAGATAAACAGAAGTTACTTTCACTGTTCAAATTCCTTAATTAGCTAGTGGTACATGGATGCTTACTGTTTCTAAGAATGAGTGAATAAGTACAGGAAGGAAGTACATGTTAAAAGATAAGTGAGGAGCCATGGCAATAGCCTAAAAGAAGGTGAGGATGAGCTGGGATGGCCACAGGGAACTAGGGGAAAGTGTATAGACTTCAGAGATAAATGGGATAAATGACAGAACTTGGTAACTGAATGATCTTTGGATTTCGGGTTTAAGGAACTGATTGCACAGTGGGACCATTTCATGAGAAAAGGAACCGCAAGTTTCTAATGTGCTGCATGAAGCTCGGTGGTGACCACTGTGACTGGCTCTTCATATCTAATCTAACCATTCCCCACCGCATGGCATCATTTGCATTTGATGTCACAGAATAAGGTCAGCCTTATAGTCAACAAGAGAGCCTCATAATCACATGCAAAACTGATATATTTTACTGGCAAGTGAACAGTTATATTAAGATACCTATAATTTTACCAAATAATATTTCTCAAGTGCTGTGATTCTCCATATTATTAGAGCTTAATATGTGACATGGCCCAAGACAGTAAGTCATTGCTGACCACTCTTTAGAAGGGACTTATATGGAATAATTTCCATTTTAACCATGATTCTAAGTTGACAACCCTAAGAAGGACAGTACAGAACAGTGAGGAAGAGATGGGCATTCTTAAAATGAAGCAAGCATGTGAAGTACTAGCCTGTCATATGCAGCAATCATAAAGTTGAGGAGGAGGCTGATGGACTGTTCCACACTGATTTGGTGAGTAGAAGGAAGGCGCTTGTTCAACTGATAGTAGATGGATGAGATGACAGTTTCGAGGCGGGACACACTGATCTCGGTGGTGTGGTCCAGTGTATTAAGGCCATTGTCTCGGAAGGCTTCAATCATGTTCCAGATATCAACAAGATGAACTAAAACACGAAGAAAATAAACTGTCAATGATTTTAAAGTTTGCTTCACTTTCAAAACTGAACATTTAAATTTATCAACTAGTTTTTAAGTTTAAAATAAGGAAACTCTTTAGCCAACACTGAGAAAACCATTCTGTGGCAGAAGAGAGAACATGAGTCCCAGGAGACATCAAGGAGCCACCACAGCTCAGGGCTGACCAACTGCAGGCTTTCATCAAGTAACTGGTGTTTCAGATCTCTGTAAACAGACCCATGAAATTCCTTACAGCTGGTAATTGAAAGGAAAAAAAAGTAAGAATTATTCATAAGAACTTTCAACCTTTTTAGTAGTTTGCTGTATCATCTTGAGTTCTACCTTACTTTACTACTTCAATCTAGCAACTTCAGCAACATTTTACAACTCAAACTTTACTCTCTATGGCCCTTAAAAAAGTTAAAACACTAATATGCCTGACAGACAGCCTGTGCCATACCACTTGTGGCATCGGATCCCATCAGATCTCAGAAGCTAAGCAGGCTCGGGCCCGGTTAGTACTTGGATGAGAGACTGCCTGGGAACACCAGGTGCTGTAGGCTTGGGAGACGGACCTGGCAACCCACTCCCAAAAAACACATTCTGCAACTGAAAACCCTATGAATAGCAGAGAAGCAGTAACAATACTGTTTCGCCTTTTGTACGTATGGTCGCTATGAGTCGGGAAGCAACCAGACAGCACCTAACAACAACAATGCCTGACAGACTACTCATAACTCTGAATGATTTAAACCCAAAGTAAATTTATCTTCTACTTCTTTTCTCCATTACTTAAGAAGTTGGCTTCTGTTTTAAATTTCATTTCCACTAATAAGGTAGCTAGGTACCTGGATCTACCTTCCCCTTGAAAGTAAATAAAAATTCTGGATGAAACATAAAAACATCATATTCAGTGCATTGGTGACTTAGCAAAAAAGAAATAACGAGACTGACATGACTTCAAGCAACAAAAGGAGCAGAAAACTGCAACTTCTAACCAAAAGAAATCTGATGTAACTTTATGTATAACAGAACAGGGAAGCTGGGGTGCAAAACCACAAGATCATCTCACCTCAACCAACACAAAAACATCTAGCAAAATCTACCACCCTTTCATAATAAACATACAACAAATTTGGAATAGAAGTGAACTCCCTCAACCTGATTGAGGGCAGCTACCAAATAAACAAACAAAAATCCCAGAGCTAACACCATCCTTCATGCGGAAAAATAGAACATTCTCCTCATAAATTCAGGAAATCAGCAGTACAAGCAACTGAGGGAAAAACAGTTGCATAGGGTTTTACTGATATTTAAATTTTCTATGCTTTAAAAGATAAGATCAAGAAAGTGTACAGAAACCCAGAGAATGGAAGAGAATATTTGAAACCATACATCAATCAAGGTTCAGGGTCCAGAATATATAAAAAATCTTACAGCACAACAAAAAAGAGACAGATAACCAATTTAAAAATAGGCAGATAAAGAGATAGTTCTCCAGAGAAGATATACAGATGGCCAATAAGCACATGAAAAGATGTTCACTGCCATCAATCGTTAAGGAAATGCAAAACAAAAGCACAATGATATACCATCTCACACTCACTAGGAGGACTATATAATTTTTATTTATTTATTTATTTTTGTGATACTGGAGAGTTGAACCAGGGCCTCACACATGCTTTTTGCAAGTGGTCAACCACTAAGCTGCACCCACAGCCCATTTGTTACTTTGTATTTTGAGACAGAGTCTTGCTAAATTATGCAGGCTCCCTCTGGCCTTGATCTTGGGATCCTCCTGCCTCCACTTTCCAAGCTGCTGGGATTAAAGGTGTATGTCACTGTGCCTGACAACTATATAATTTTTAAAAAGAAAATGTCAAGTGTTGGTGAAGATCTGTAGTAATTAGAACTCCCCTACACTCCTGCATTATTCATAATAGCCAAAAATGTAGAAACAATCCAAATGTCTACCGTGAGTAAACAAAAACTAGTATAAACACAAAATAAAAAGAATATAAGAAAAACACAAAATAAAATAAAGTACTGATACATACTACAATGTGAATGAACTAAAATTATGCTAAGTGAAAAGCTACCCAACAGTAGAGAACACATATTATGTGACTATCTATATCAGGAGTATCTAATCTTTTGGCTTCCCATGGACCACTCAGAGTAAAATGGAATTGTCTTGGGCCACACATAAATTATACAATATAATGTATATATATAATAAGATATCTCTTTATATACTTTTTATTATAAAATTTAGAGAAATGAGAAAAATATAAAACTACTAGGAAATTTGATCTTGTTTTTATAAAACTAATATATCAATGTCTGGTTCAATGGATGTGGTCACAATTCTCAGTGAGTTCTCAAGTAAATTTTGTGATGGTCAGTTTGAGGCATCTAGAACTTGGCTGAACTAGATTTTCAAAAATATTATCAGGGGCCAGGTGCAGTGGCACATGCCTGTAATCCCAGCAATTCAGAAGGCAGAGGCAGGAGGATCAAAAATTCAAGACCAGCCGGGAGTGGTGGCACATGCCTATAATCCCAGCATCTTGGGAGGCAGAGGCAGGAGAATCACAAGTTCGAGATCAGAGGCAGTCTGAGTAACTTAGGGAGACCCTGTCTCAAAAAGTAAAAAAATGGGCTGGGGGTGCAGCTCAGTGGTCCAGCACTTGCAAAGCATGCAAGTGCGAGGCCCTGGGTTCAACCCCCAGTGCTGCAAAAAAAAAAAAAAAAAAAAAAAAAAAAAATTCAAGACCAGAGGCAGCCTGCATAACTTAGTGAGAACCTGCCCCAAGATAAAAAATAAAAAAGGGGCTGGGAGGGCAACTCAGTGGTACAGCACTTGCAAAGTATGCACAAAGCTCTCCCTTCAATCCTCCGTCACACCACACACACACACACACACACCCCTACTGGGCAATACAAGAAGCAATGCACCCCAACAATTAGACAATATGCTTTATTTTCAAGTACACAATGAATGTATATCAAAGTTGACCATAAAGTAAATCTCAACAAACCTCAAAAGATTAAACTCATGAACCATGCTCTCTAATTAAAATGAAACTAAGTTAGAAATCATCAAAAAGACAATTTTAAAAATAAACCTTACCTTTAGAAATGAAGAAACATCGTGCCAGGCGCGGTGGCGCACGCCTGTAATCCCAGTGGCTCAGGAGGAGGAAGCAGGAGGATCACAAGTTCAAGACCAGAGGCAGTCTGTGTAATATAGCGAGACCCTGTCTCAATTGAAAACCCTATGAGGGTTGCTATGAGTTGGATACCAACTCGATGGCACCTAACAACACCTAACTGTCTCAAAAAGTAAAAAAAAAATGGGCTGAAGGGGGCAGCTCAGTGGTACAGCACTAGCAAAGCACACAAGCGTAAGGCCCTGGGTTCAACCCCCAGTACCACAAAAAGAAAAAGAAAAGAAAAAAAAAAAAAGAAATGAAGAAACACCCTATTAGGGGTCTTTATCTGATTAAGGCTATCTACACAGAATTTGCAGCAAATACATTACTTAATAGTGAAATGGTGAAATCCTTTGTTCTGATAGTGGAAATAAGATAAGGATGCCCAATATCACTATTTCTATTATACTTGAGGCCTAATCAATATAAATCTATAGGAAAAAATAATAATCAGTATAAATGTTAGACATGAATAAATATAATGGTCAATAATCAGAAATGACAAAATTATGCACACAGAAAATCAAAAGTTCAACAGATAAATTATTAAAATATGAACAAAAATTAATAAAATAGAAAAATTGCTGTATTTCTATGTTAATGTATAACAAAATTTTAAAGTACTATTTGCAGTAGTATCATAAGTCATAAACACCTAGGAATAAATTCAGTGAAGAATTTATAATATCACTACAAAAAAAGTCTACAAATATAACTGACAAAAATCAAAGACCTAAACAAATGGAAGATGGACACATCATGTTCACAAGAGGAATTCTCAATGCACGAAATATGTCAATTCTCCCCAGCTTAATCTATCAATTCATGTAGCCCCAATTAAAATTCCAGCAGAATTATATATTAAAGAAGTAAATTATATTATATGTTAATTATACCTGAAAAAAGAAATGAAGAACAGCTAGGATGGTGGCTTATGCTTGTAATCCCAGTGACTTGGGAGGCAGAGGTGGGAGGAATGCAAATTCAAGGCCAGAAGCAGTCTACACAGTTTTTTAGATAAAAAATAAAAAACAGTCTATGGGTGCAAATCAGTTTTAGAGCACTTGCAAAAGTATGTGCAAGGCCCAGGGTTCTGCACCCTAATACTACAAAAAAAGGAAAAAAAGAAAAGAAGAAAAATCTCAGCTGAGTTTTTTGTTTTACTTTGTTTCTTAAATAAACAAATAGATTCTAAAATTTATGTGAAAATAAATGTAAAAAAAAGGTCATAAATGTCTTAGAGAATCTCATAAAGAAAAATCAGAATAACATAGGAAGATTTGCTCTACTTGACATCAAGACTTACGATAAAGCTATACTGGTGGTTACTAGATCAGTGTGATATTAGTAGAAGAACAAACAAATAGACCAAGGGAACACAAGAAGGTTGCAGGCAGAACTGCTCACATATGGACTCTTCTACAAACATTCTTTGTAGCTGTCTCCTAACATGAGAGGATTCTTTGGCAGTGAGAAAAAGGATGACCTTTTAAATAAACAGTGTAGGAACAAGAGAACATACATATAGACCAAACTGAAGGTTAACTCCTATGTATACTGTATATCCACACCCACAAAAAACTTAAGATAGATTATAGAACCACATGTGAAAGGTTAACAAAATAAAATTGTTAGAACAATGCATCTCTTACTTTACATTACTACCACTACTAACCTAGTTCAGGCAACACTCCACACATAAACTGTACTTTCCCAAGAATAACTATGGGAAAAGCGATAAAAACAGGAGTTGTTCTATGACAGTGATTTATAAACATTTTGGCCACAACCCACAGAAACATAGTTAAGTCATCACACATACATAGATATATAAAAAAACAAGTTTCACAAAAACCCTTTTTTTAAACCATGTAAGCTGCATTCTGACATTTTCTTTTTCTTTCTTCTTTTGTATTACATGATTTAGATTATGGGTATAGTCCACAGAATGATTTCATGAAGCATAAATGGGTCACAACCCATAATGTGAAAAATAATACTTTAGGTAATCACAAAGAAAGAAACATGACTTAGGTCTAGGACGAATGATAAACTCTTTGGAGAGAATTTTGAGGTAGGATTTGTAAGATTTAAAGTCCAACAGAAGTTATAAGATGTCAAATGACTTGCCCAAGTGATTTGTTTATAGTAAATAGTAAAACTCAGTCTAAAACTGAGGTTTTAAAAATTCTTAATACTCTTTCCATTATACAAAATGTTGTTGTTGTTAGGTGCCATTGCATTGATTTCGACTCATAGCCACCCTCATAGGGTTTTCAATGGCTGATTCTTTCAGGATTGCTTTGGGAGTGGATTGCTACATCCTTCTCCCATTTTTGTGGTGGTGGAGATTGAACCCAGGGCCTTAAAGACTGCAGAGCAATGCTCTACCAACCGAACTAAACTCCAGTCCCTTATCCAAAATAGTTTTTCATTAATACACACACAGACACACACCAGAAAAGTACCATAATTCTTAGTTCATCTTCATGGAAATTAAGAAAAGAAAGATCACATATACGTGTCAACATTTTATTCACTTTATAATCCACAATATAGCAATTACTTATAGAAAAAGCTGATTTATGTTAAGCTTAATCAAGAAAATCAATTGTTATTACGCCTTTATCAAAACACCAAGGTATTTCTTTTCTTCAGAAGCTAATAAATTATACTAATTTTGTACAAAACATTGCATTAATATTACTAACAAGGAGAAATAAATTCTCCCACTTAAAGAACTTTAATATTATACAAGCCTCAAACCCTGTAACTACTTATAAATTATTGGTAACATTACTTGTAACATTATTGAGTTTGTTAAACATTTTGAGGGACACATGAGTAAAATGACAAGTTCTTTCCATTACAAAGCTTATATTCTGATAAATACTTTAATAGAATTCAATTAACCTTATAACTAAAAGACATTAAAATATATTATAATATTGAGAGCTCTATCTGCCCATCAAAGAAACGAGAAGAAATGCCTTACGGTTGCATCGTTTTTGCACAAATCGTAATTTGCAGGCTGTTCTATATGTTGATAGTCGTATGACATCAAAATTCTGAGCACCTGAAAAGAGGGCAAATAAAAATGTTAAAATCCATTTACCACTTAATTTTCAAATGCTAAGAAGTATGTTTTCATTGTGTTGCTATAGTATTCAGCAGTCAATAAGGCCTTCTGATAAAACAAAAATGTGCACTACATGCCAGGATTCCACCCACAGTTTTACCTTCATCACCCCCTCTGCTAGGCTAAGAAAACTCTGAAGGGAGGAAAACTCATATCTTTTTGTTGTTGTTTCATTGATTTTTTGAGACAGGATCTCACTATGAAGTCCAGGTTGGCGTTGAGTTCACGATCCTCCTGCCTCAATCTCCCCAGTGCTGGGATTATAGGCATGCACCACCACACCTGTTAAAGCATTCATGCCTTGAGTGAATAACCTACATGATTAGGAAAGGGGAGCAGAGTGGCAGAGTAGGAAAGAACTGAGCCTAGAATCAGAAAACCTAAATTCCAGCTCCAGGCCAGCCATAAAAAAGAATATGACTATGGCCATGCACCATCCCTCTTCTCATCCTGAGTCCTCCTAGGTAAAATCAGGAACAAACCAGCTGACCTCTAAGGTCCCCTTCCAGGACCATGGCAGCCTGTACTTCTCTAAAAACGGCCACAACAGTATTTCCACAAAAACATTTTATGTGTATTTAGTACACTGTCCCTCCCTATCAAGAACTAAGAAGTATATCCCTCCACTCAAATTTGAACAGAACACTGTGACTGGCTCAACAGTTAGGATAAAGCATAAATGACAGTGTATGACATCTAGAGATAGGTGATAAAAAGCAGCACAGCTTACCCCTGCTCTATTCCAGGATGCTTGCCCTTGAAACCCAAACACCATATTGTGAGGAAGTTCAGACTACTGATATGGAAAGGCCACACAAAGAGGTTTATATGCAGAGGAATTGAGTCCATGAACAAGGAGACAGCATCGATTGCCAAATATGTAAGTGAGATGGCTTCAAATTACTCAAGCCCTGAGCCTGTCAGTCTTCCAACATTAGGAAGCAAAGATAAGAAGTTAGCGATGGATGATATTCTAAGTCTAGACCCAAAAAATGTACAAACAAAATAAATGATTGATGATAAGTAATATATTGCACCATCATATTGATTGGAAAAAAAGCCTAAAATTGCCTAAGTCTATAAAGCAAACTTTGTTCTCATGTCAGAATTTTTCCATAAAGAAGTATCCTTAAATTTTAAGGACCCTGTAGATAACTTTGGCCCCCAATGTAAGTTTCTTATTTCATCTACACTGTCTTTATAGGATGGGGCAGCAACTTTTGACTCAATCGCACAAATTATTTTCTACCAATATATACACCTCTCATTTTTTACAGAATAGAGGAGAAAAAAGAATTTTTCCAGGCTTTTGGTGAAACTTTTACTTTGACCAAAAGTAAAATATTTTTCTTAGTCTTACTTCAATCACCCTTAGCCTTGATGTCATAATTAAAATTATTTCCTGTTATTACCTGGGTCTCATAAAATTTATATCCTTCTTACATTTACTATATAGTCCGTCTTTCTTTCTTTATCTCTCTCTCTCTCTCCCCCTCTTGTTCTCTTTCTTTGATTTTTATGATACTGGCAGGCTGAACCCAGGTCCGTGTTGGTGCACACTTTGTAAGTGTTCTATCTTTGATCTGAACCCCTCACACCCTTTTTTTAAAAAAAACTTTTTTAATATTGAGACATGGTCTCACTAAGTTATGCAGGTTGCCTCTGGCCTCAAACTTGCAATCCTCCTACCCCCATGTCCCTGGTTGCTGGGATTATAGCTATGCGCCCCTGCATCCAGCCTAGTCCTACTTTCTTTTTTAATATAAAAGCTTTCTTTCTTCCATTGTTTCTTTATTTATATAATTCGCATACAAGTTACTCATTTAAAGTACAATTCAATGGTTCTTACTATATAGAGTTGGTATAATCATCATCACAATCAATTTACAATATTTTTATTATCTCAAAAAGCACCTCTTCCCCTTAATAGCTACTTTGCCCACTATTTAATTGTATTGTCTGAGGAGTCATGAGAGGTTAAGAGGAAGTGATTGATCATGAGTAACAATGAAATGCATATATGGAAATGTCATGAGACTCATTAAGTTGTACACTGAAAATTACTAATAAAAAAGTTAAATTTAAAAAAGTTCTGCTCTATTCTAGATAAAAGTCACAAGAGACATGATTTACAAATATTTTATCCCATTCTGAAGGTAGTTATTTTACTTTCTTGGTGGTGTTTGTTGAAGCACAAAAGCTTTATCATTTTGATGAAGTCTAATTTATACATTTAGTCTTTCATTACTTATGCTTTAGGTATCCAAGAATTCAAGGTTTCCTAATTCAATTAGGTATCCTAATTCAAGGTCAAGAGGACTTACACCTATGTTTTCTTCTAATAGTTTTATCTGTTACACTTATGTCAATGATCCACTTTGAGTTAATTTGAAATATACTGTGTCAGGTAGGGATACAAACTCATTCTTTTGCATGTGGATATCCAGTTTCTCCAGAGCCGTTTGTTCAAAAAACTATTCTTTCCTCATTGAATACTCTTGGAGTCCTTATCAAAAATCAACAGCCATAAGTACATGGGGTTTAATTCCAGACTTCGATTCTATCTCACTGACTACCTGCTGTTACACTTTGGATCCTAAATGTCTCCCAAAGGCACACATGTTAAGGGCTTAGTGCCAGCTGGTGGAAACTTTAAGAGGTGATGTCTAGTGGAAGGTCTTCCAGTCATTGGAGGCATGCCCTTCAAGGGCACTGTGTGACTCTGGTCTTTTCCCCTCTCTCGTTTCTGGACATGAGGTAAATCTCAGATGTTATTTTAGTGCACTACAAACACCTCTGGTTTCAGGAGCAGGAGAGAATTCTTGGGGAATGATAAGTGTGGAAGCCAGATCAACTTCAAAGCCTTTTTATAAGTACAATGTAAATAATAAATAACAGTAAGACAGTAACAGCCAACATGGTGTGTTTGTGTATGGGGTGACAGGAGAAGGCAGAAGGATATGAAGCAATATCTACTAACTGCAATCACAGACGAAGATAATGACTCTAAGGGTATTAATATCACCTGATCATAAACACTGCTTGGGCACTATGATGTTGTTCTTGTTGTTGTTGTTGTTGTTAGGTGCCATCGAGTCGGTATCCGACTCATAGCGACCCTCTGTACAACAGGGGAAACACTATTGTCAGTGCTTCTCTGCTATTCATAGGGTTTTCAATGGCAGATTGATTTTTGGGAGGGGGTTGCCAGGTCCTTCTCCCAAGCCTACAGCTTCTGGTGTTCCCAGGCGGTCTCCCATCC